>JAUMHM010000072.1:20212027-20223540 GCA_032362435.1 Melikaiella ostensackeni
GGTATCAAATATTTTGTTGAAAATTCAACTACTTGGTTGAAAATTGAACTAATTTGTTGAAAATTCATATTTTCGGGTCGAAAATTTAACTGTTTTATAGAAAATTCGTCTTTTTGGCTTGAAAATTCAACAATTTGGTGGAAAATTAAATTGTTTTGTTAGAAAATTCAACTATTTCGCTAAAAATTAGACAATTTTTTTGAGAATTTAACTGTTCTGTAAAAAATTAAATTTTTGTTAAAAAATTATATTTTCGGGTTAAAAATTAATGATAATAATAATAATAATAATAATTCACCTTTTTGGTTTGAAAATTCAACAATTCGGTGGAAAATCAAACTATTCGTTTGAAAATGAACTTTTTTATTAAAAACTCATATTTTTGCTAGAAAAATTAATTGTTCTGGTAGAAAATGTAACTATTTAGTTAAAAATTAAATTATTATTTCTGATAATTCAACTGTTTGGTAAAAAATTTAATTTTTTGGTGAAAAATCATATATTCGGGTGAAAAATTCGGCTTTTTGGCCTGAAAATTCTACATTTTGGGAGAGAATTAAATTATTTGGTTGAAAACTCATATTTTTGGTGAAAAATTACATTGTTTTGGTAGAAAATTCAACTATTTGGTTAAAAATCAAACTATTTTTTCTGAGAATTTAACTGTTTGGTAAAAACTTAAATTTTTTGTTGGAAAATAATGTTTTCGGGTTGAAAATTTGTCTTTTTGGCTTGAAAATTCAACATTTTTCAAAGAAATTAAACTATTTGGTTGAAGATTAACATTTTAGTTTCTTTAAAAATTTCATTGATTATAAATTTCGCATTTTGAAACTTTCAAAGTGAATGTTTCCAAATGAAACTTTCAACATCATATTACTAATCACTGATATTTATTTTCAAAAAATAGTCTAATATTTAAAAAATGAATAAATATCATTGATGAAAGGAAACTTTGATGAAATGAAACTCCAAATGAAACTTTCAGCAGCACATTGCTAATCACTTATATATTTTTTTTAATATTAGAATTAAATTGAAAGTTAAATTAAAAGTATTAAAAATTAAAATTAATTAAATATTAGAATTAGATTAAAAGTTTCATTTGGAAACTTTCACTTCGAGAGTTTCAAAATGTGGATATTTATGATCAATGAAATGTTTAAACGAAACTAAGATGTCAATCTTCAACCAAATAGTTTCATTCTCTCCCAAAATATTGAATTTTCAAGCCAAATAGACGAATTTTCAACCCAAAAATATGATTTTCCAACAAAAAATTTAATTTTCTACCAAACAGTTAAATTCTTTTAAAAAAAGTTTAACTTTCAATTGGTAGAAGGGCGCCTAAATCCCCCTATTCTCCAAATTAAACCCGTCCCTGCTCTCCTCTCCTTCCTCGTTCTCCCGCTCACCCGACAACCTTCTCACTCCTTTCCTGGGATCGCGGCGAACCTGTTGCCCGCTGATCCAGTGCCGTCTGGTTGCTCTTGTTCGTGGATCGTTACAGGTGTTATCGTGTTTTCGTCTTACGTTGTCCTGGCCGTCCAACTCGCTCACCTGGTGAATCGCCGAACTTAGCGTTACCTCCAATAATGCGCGCAGGTCGTGGCTGGAATTCGCGATCAAAAGTTCGAAAGCCGATCGATCGGTAACATTGGTATTCAGTAGTTTGGTACCGCGAAGTTCCATAAAGTTCGAGATTTCGAAGCACGTAGATAATACGACGCTCGCTGTTTTCTCCATCTCTCTTTAATCTCAATGCTACCGGTTCTACAAATTTGATAATTTCCTTAATTCAAAGCTCAAATCCCATAAATCTGGTCTTTCGGGATTTCGAAGGACGTAAAAAGGAAGTGCAGTGAGGTTAGAAAATATTCCCGGTGTATTATATATTATTTTTTTGTTTGTCTTCGCCGCGTTATTGCTTTCTGGCTTCCGGCGACATGTTCTGTGAAGTGAAGTGATCCTTTCGGGATAATCATCGTTTTCAAGATGGATTAACTTCACGAGACCAGCATCACAGATTTCATCCTTTCCTTGGGTCAAAGGTCAGTTTTACCTCGAAAGGTCAATTCAAATCTAATGAACACCGTTAAAATTTAAATCGGTCAACGTTCTATGTACCTAACTCGGTACGCAGCTTCTTTGAACTTCGTGCTTACTCGAATTTCTTTTAATTTTAGTCATTTTAGTGATTGTTACCGATCGGTGGTTGTTTACAAATAATTGTCGGTTGGTTTAAATTTGTAACCATCTTTTGTTTTAAATTCTAGTAGAGAATTCGCTGAATTTAATTCTTTGGAAGTTTTTCTATGTATTTTTTTTATGATTTGAGATTTTTCGATTCCTAACCTCAAAATTGTTTAAATTTGAATAATAAAGGGATCGAGGGGCATGAATATTCTCTAAATTCTATTTTCCCTATTATCAGAGTGTCCACCCGACCGTGAAATCGGTTAAACCAGGAAATGACCGGGAATTTTGTTACCGATAAAAAACCGGGAAGTAACCGGCAATTTGATTCAGTGACCGGGATTTTTCTCTCGAATGTACTAATAAGAAAATACACTCTGGTTTCATATATTTTATTATTCTCATTCTGAGTTGAAACAGGGAATTTGTGAAAAAAGCATAGTTCTTACTTGGAATAGGGAAATTTTCTAAAGAATTACAATTCTGATTTGGAACAGTGAATCTTTTCGAAGAATTATAATTCTGAGTTGGGACAGGAGATGAATAAGAGAACAATAAAAAAATTCAAGTGAAGAATTGCAATTCTCCTGGCTTGCAACAAGGAATTTTTCAAATTTTTTGCACACCAATTTTTCACGCGCACACCAATTTTTCTGGAAAAGAAATTTTCGAAAAGAATTATAATTCTAAGTTGCGACATGGAATTTCAGTAAAGAAATATAATTTTGAGTTTAGGAGAAGGAATTTCCGAAAAGAATTATAATTTTTACTTTGGGACAGGGAATTTTAGTAAAGAATTATAGTTTTCATTTTAGGTTCACTTTAGAGCAGAAATTTCGTTAAGAATGATAATTTTTACTTTAATATAGGAAGTTTCCGTAAAGAATTATAATTTGACATGGAACCGGAATTTTGGAAAATAATTTTAATTCTTCTTTATGAAAAGGGAATTTACAAAAACAATCCCTTTTCCATGTCAAGATTCTTTAGATTTTGAAAATTCTGTGTTTCAAATCAGAATTTGTTTCAAATTAAATTTTTTTTTTGCAGATGATTATTTACCGGATTTTGAAACTTCCCTCTTCCAAATTTTAGAAGAAGGGAGCTACTGTATTTTTGAATTGTAATAGAAAATGCTGTAAATACATATAATCTGACTTGGTACGGGGAATTTTGCGAAATAAATATAATTGTGCCTTGGAACAGTGAATTTTCATAAAAAATTACGATTTGACTTGGAACAGAGAATTTTTGACATGGAACGGGAATTATAGAAAATAATTTTTATTTTGATTTAGAAGAAAGGAATTTAAAAAAATCCCTGTTCAAATTCAGGATTCTATGTAATTCTTTTGAGAATTTATTCGCGCACACCAAACCGTGTGCGAATAAAATCAGCCAGTTATTTGCATACTTCGCACTCAGTTTTTTCAAAAAATAGTACATGTATGTGACAAGTGCACGTAGGTGATTCTCGACTCGTATGAATGTTCGGGCGACAAACTTCACACTCGTGATGAATCACCTACTTCGCGCATTTTTCGCACAATATACTATTCTTTGACACGTTTATTTAATTACGTCTCTAACCATATTTGACTTTAATTCGTATATTTTTATTTATTTTTGACGTCATTCCACTAGTATTTCCTGTTTTTTATAGCTTAATTGACTACATTTTTACACAATCCTGGTAATGATCAAGGATGCGGTGATAATGTTTGTGGGAACATAAAACTCTTACAAGAGTTATCATAAATCTATATAAAAATATGATAATCTGCAAAGAGTGTGATGAATTGAAAATAAATGGAATTCAGGAGGTAACAATAATGAAAGGAAACGACTGTACTGTATAGGAATGCGAGAGTTAAACGCCTACGCTTCCCATAGGATAGGCCGATAGGGCATTCACATACTCGATCCTACGTCTTCCTTCTTCAATCTTGAATCTACACACAAATACATTTTTCGAGGCTCCTAAACGGATTCTTCTTGACAAACCCAACCCTGTTCCCAGTTCTTTATTTCTCTCTATCTCCTTTAACTTTTAAGTCTCAGGAGTACCAGCCCCAACATTTTTTCGAGGTTAATCATCAATTTCAGCGGAATTTAGTAAATTATCTCTCCGTTTATGTATGTAAATGTCAGAGTTCTAAATCTAGCCACTCTTGTGAAAGAGATGATTATATGGATCCATCCTTTTATATTTATTTTGATTTCCCCTTACGAGAAAATATTATAGGAAATTCATTATTGACCTATAATGATTTTCCTATAATTGATCTCTTATAATTTTTTCACGATGCAAGAAATATTACTCTATAAATTCAGTATAGAAATAATGTTAAAATATTCAAAGAATTGATGCGAAAAATAGAGAAACTACAAATTAATGATTTGTTTATTTACTTCACGTAAGGTTTCAAATTATTTCAAGGGATTTCATAGGATTCCACAAATTTGAAAGAATTTTACATCAGGCTTCCAAAAGAGCTAAAAGATTTCGAATACTGTCAACCAGGCTAGGGTAATTATGGATGATTTCGACGTAAATATGGATCAACGTTTGTGCTGTATAACTTTATGATTGATTTTTTTTATAAGACTTTCTGGAAAATTTTTAAACAATATTTTTAGGATATACAGTGAAATCCCATTGCAAAAAAAATTCTACGATGCCTTGATCCATAATTACCCCGGTTGACGGTACATCGACGGGTTTCAAGGAATTTTAAGAGATTCCATAGAATTTCCACGGACTTTAAGAGATTTCGTCAAGATTTCATGAAAATTTCACGGGATTTCAAATGATTTCAAATATTTCTAAGCATATTTTAAGAGATTCCAAAGGATTACAACGGATTTTAAGGAACTTCCACGGATTTCAAAGCTTTTAAAAAGATTTTATGGATTTTCAAAATATTTCTACAGATTTCCAAACATTTCCACTAATTTTAATTGATTCCAACGTTTTCCAATGGATTCAAAAATATGAGTTTCCACGACTTTCAAGGAATTTCATAAGATTTCGAAATCTTTGAAGGGATTTCAAAGATTTCAAAATATTTCCAGGGATTTTAAGGGATTTTGAGAGATTTCGAAGGACTTCTACGGATTTTAAGGATTTTCTAAGGATCTTACGGGATTTCAAAAGATTTTAAATATTTTAAGGGATTTTAAAGCTTTTGAAAAGATTTTATGGAATTTCAACAGGTTTCTATAAGTTTCCAAACATATCCACTAATTTTAATGGATTTCAACGGTTTTCAATGGATTTAAAAATATGTGTTTCCACGTATTTCAAGGAATTTCGTAAAATTTCGAAATATTTCAAGGGATTTCAGAGGATTCCAAAGATTTCAAAATATTTCCAGGGATTTTAAGCGATTTCAAGAGATTTCGAAGGACTTTCACAGATTTGAAGGATTTTCAAATGATCTTACGGGATTTCAAAAGATTTTAAAGCTTTTAAAAAGATTTTATGGAATTTCAACAAATTTCGAAATATTTCAAGGGATTTCAGAAGAATTCACAGATTTCAAAATATTTCCAGGAATTTTAAAGGATTTTAAGAGATTTTGAAGGACTTTAACGGATTTTAAGGATTTTCAAAGGATCTTACGGGATCTCAAAAGATTTTAAATATTTTAAGAGATTTTAAAGCTTTTGAAAAGATTGCATGGAATTTCAACAGATTTCTACAAATTTCCAAACATTTCCAGTAATTTTAATGGATTTCAACAGTTTTCAATGGATTTAAAAATATGTGTTTCCACGAATTTGAAGGAATTTCGTAAGATTTTGAAAGATTTCAAGAGATTTCAGAGGATTCCAAAGATTTCAAAATATTTCCAGGGATTTTAAGCGATTTTAAGAGATTTCGAAGGACTTTCACGAATTTTAAGGATTTTCAAAGGATTTTAAGGGATCTCAAAAGATTTTAAATATTTGAAGAGATTTTAAAGCTTTTAAAAAGATTTTATGGAATTCCAACAGATTTCTACAGATTTTCAAACATTTCCATAATTTTAATGGATTTCAACGGTTTTCAATGGATTAAAAAAATGTGTTTCCACGAATTTCAAGGAATGACATAAGATTTCGAAATATTTCAAGGGCTTTCAGAGAATTCCAAAGATTTCAAAATATTTTCAGGAATTTTAAGGGATCACAAGAGATTTCGGAGGACTTTCACGGAATTTAACAGACACGGGACTTAACAGATTTCAATAAATCTCCAGAGAACTTTAGGGAATAAATTTAATTCCATTCCAAAATATTTCTACAGATTTCAACAATTTCAAGGGATAAGAAGGAACTTGAACAATTTCAAAGTATTTTATAAAGATTTTAAGTTATTTTAAAGGATGCCAAAAAATTCAAAGGAGTTTCAAAGTTTTTAAGGGATATCAACGAATTCTGTAGGATTTTCAAAGATTCCAAGGAATTTTTGAGAATTTCATAAGATTTAATGGATTTTATAGGATCTCCAAAGACTTCAAAGATTTCAGGTGGTTTTACAAATTTCAAGGGATTTTAATGGATTTCTAAATAAATTAGGAGCAAGCGAACATATAACGTGATAAATCCATTTTTTGAAAAAAATCAAGATAATGCTTGTTCCTATATGATGAAAATGTTGTCTTCTCGGTTTCAACGTCTATATTCATAAAATGAAATTATTTTAAATGAAATTCAATTTCTGATTAAAGATTTATTACGTGAATAGGCTAAGTTTGCTAAACATGTAAACAATTTTTAAAATTCATAAATACATTTCAATATTTCTCTTATATTAGGTGTATGTGTATAATTTTACAAAACTTTAAAATTTTATTTTTTAAATTGAAAATATGATAATTATGTATAAAATTATTTTCTGATATCATATATAAACAAGAAATTAAAAATTTGTGTCATTAAATCATGAATAATCAATGAGGCATGCCTTACTGAATCAAGAGTGAATGAATCCATTTTCATTTAGTTAATAACTTCAAGACAGTATTAAGTTAATTTTTTTTTGCTTTAAGTTTATTCGGCAGCCCGTAGATTATAATAGCCTACTTTTAATTTCATTTTGATGAATGGATTTCGAGCTACAATATATTCTTAAATATTGAGGAATTAACTCAAGTATATTTATCACGTTTTGTTCGCTTACTCATCAAATTTAATTTATATTTGAGGAATTTTAAATTGTTTCTACAGATTTCCAACTACTTCAAAGATTTCAAAGGAATTCAAAGGGGGGGGGGGGGGTGAACAAAAAATGTAGAATCAACACAGAGCAACATAAATGGGAGTAGAAATTGGGTATTTTTCAATGAAGGTCAATTTTTTTTCGATTTTATCAATACCAAATTACGTGTTTAAGTCTTCTGAAAATATTCGAGAAAGAAAAACCTAAATATTTTAATAAAGAAAAAGCCAACTTGAAGCTGCCCTATGCATGTGCCTCCTCGGCTACGAACGTGTTACAGCGTACGATATGAAGGCCAAATCGGATACCAAAATAATACTCAAAATATTATCATTAAAATAATTTATTTATTAGGCATTTTGAATAAACAATAATTGAAATAATATTTTATTAAAAACTACTTTCAATAATCTTCGTCACTGTTCAGTTTCTTCGGCATTTGGACTTTGAGTTGTTACTTTTAAAAAACACTTTTCGAAAAAATTTTTTCCTTTAGCGCTTAAATAATTACAGAGATTTCTTACATCCTCTACTTCAGATACTTTTAATCTAATTCGAGGTGGCGGACTTTTCGAAAGTTTTTCTTGTTCAAGCGTAGGCTTAAAAAAAAAGAGGTTGGATTTTGCAATTCGCAATTTTCATAAAATCCACTTTTCCATCAGAAAAAAATTTAAAATGAACGCCTTACTGATTTTGAAGTTTTATTGGCTTTCGCATTTTGCCTTTAAAACTTTTTTCCAAATTCTGCAGAAGATCTTCACATTTCCCGACCACTGTAAATATAGAAGAACGAGCATTGCGAATATTTTCCACATATTCAGTTTCAATTCGTTCTAATCTTTTAAATTTTTGCGAATATGTGCCAAAATTCCTAACGCACTGGCAATATGAATATCCTCAAACTGGAAACACATATTTTATTCTACTTTGCAAATAAATTGCCAATAAAACAAAAAAAATGAGACTGTAATTTTTATTTTGTCTGGGACATGAATCTGAAAATAGAGTTATACTATTGATGTTTGAATTTTTAACAATTTATTGTTTGGATGTTTACCAAAATGTCGTCCTGGCCCATGTCATGAATATGACGTTTGTAATTTTTCTTTTTAACAATATCATAATGATGTGAAAACTGTTGGACTGGTAGTCCTCTCCTCTTTGTTTTAACAGAAGGCGACTACACATAATTGAAAATAAATTTGTACAATTACCGCTTATAATTGTTTGTGTTTCGTGAAAACGATGATGTGCCAAATTCAGTTGTAATTTTACTTTGAGAAAGACCCAAAGACGGGTTGAAACGTCGGTTTATTTTACGTTGTTTTTTGACTGAATAAGCGTATATTGAGAACGTATGACCGAAATAATTTGTCTTCTCCCTCAAAATGAGATAAATCTTTATGCTATTGAATTTGTCTTCATCAAATTCTTTTAATATCGTGTATTGAATAAAACTGCAAACAGTGTTTGCACCCTTTCTCACAGTTCTCTCAAGAATATGAAACATATCACTCTCGTTCGTAGTATGTACATGTACATTAAATAAAAAAAGCCATGCTAAACGTAGGTAAAACTGTGCAGACACGGGTAATTTTACTACTGCAAAATTCTGTGCAAAGTCAAATTGACAGCATAGACTGCTATTTTCCGACAGTAATTGCTTCTATGTAATTTAAAAGTGAAGTCAACATGACGGTTAAAGCATTTACAATAAACAGTATTACTTAACGTGAATTTAGCCCCTGTTTTTCTGAATAATATTCTTCGAACAATTTGTAAAGTTCTATAAGGTTTAATGAAGGATTTTTAAAATGTTTCAGATTACTGGAATTTCGTTTGTAATGTGAACTGCGATGTGGGATTGATTCAGAATGTTCTTTAATTATTTTTAAATCTTCCGTTAATTTGACACGAGTTTCGCGTCGACCACCTGCCAAATTTTTCAAAGGCTGCTCATTTAAATTTTTTTTGGAACATTTTCAACTCTTTTTTTGCCCAAACACAGAAAAGCAGAAAAAAATTCCTTGCAAACTGAAACATTTTCTTCATCAGAAGGAAATCAATAAATCCAATGAATTAACTGCCCTACTTTTTCACCTGCATTCGTTTCGATAGGATCCTTGCATTTTAACATTTCACTGAGTAGCAAATTTTGTTCATTATACTTCCCGAGATCCCAATAATTTGTCCTACTTTTTCTTGTTAAAGACTTGAAGAATTTTGGTAACATTTTCCTCCACAGCAAGATTCAATAGGTTTGAAAGATCTCTCTGGGTTTACTCTGGGTTTATAATTTCCTTAACACCTTCTTTCTCAGTTTCAGACTTTGCAATGTATTTTTTCCCTAAAATAATAACAAATAATGCTATCAACTTCTTATTGAAAAATAAAAATAATTATTTCAGGCTATCTATACATAATTCAATAAAAGAATTATTTAAGAAATCAAGAATAAAAAACAGTCCTAAAATATGACATTCATGATAAAAGTTTATTTTAAATTTTCATTAACGGTTTCCAATCGTGATTTCTAGAACATTTTATCTTATTTTTAATCCATGTCTCCTAATGCCTATTTATTTTTTTACCCCGATTCATTTTGAGATTCCTTCTTAAGTGAATAGGGTATGAACTAAAGTACTCGTAAACCTATCTCAAAAATAATACTTTTGCAGCTATTCTAAAAAATAACCCATTCACTGGTTCATTGCTTTATTTATAGTATATTTTAGAAGAGAGCGACAAACTGTTGCTATTATTTGTTTTGGTATCTAACTTGACCTTCATATCGTCCGCTGAAACACGTTCGCAGCCGAGAAGGCACATGCATCGGGCAGCGTTAAGATTGCTGCTTGCAATTTAAAACTTTCATTATTTCTTAACCATTAATCCGATTCAGCTAAAATTTTTCAGAAAACTTCTTTGAACCTTAATTAACAACTTTCTCACTGGAAGTACGCCGTTGCTTAAAATTCGCTCGATAAACGAAGCGCTTAAAGGTTGAAATTCATGATTTTTGAAAACTCTGAAAAAAAAAATCCACGCATATCCCCTTTGATCGTGAGGGGTTCAATTGAATACAGTTGCAGCAAAAATGCTACCTTCAGATTTAGTCCAAACGCATTCATGCGAATCCAAGTCAGATCATAGAAAATGCATTTAAACTCAAGTCAATTCATGCGAATAAAACTGAATTCATGCCAAGTCATGTGAATTCAAGATGAACTCACGTGGATTCAAGACAAATTCACGCGAATTCAAAATGAAGTCAAGCGAGTTCAAGATGCATTCATGCAAATTCAACATGAATATATTTGATTATAAGATAAAATCATGCGATATCAAGATGAATTTAAGCGAGTGCAAGTTGAATTCATGCGAATTCAAGATGAATTCAAGCAAGTTAAAATTAAATTCACGCGAATTCAAGATAAATTCATAAGAATTAAAGATGAATTTATACGAATATATAAGATAGAGCTATGCGAATTCAGTATGAATTTATACCAAATCAAGATATTCATGCGAATTCAAGATTAATTTAATCGAGTTCAAGATAAGTTCATGAAAATTTAAGATAAACTGGCATGAATTGAAAATGAATTCAAAATGAACTCTCGCGAATTCAGAATAAATTTAACATTAATTCACGCGATATTAAAATGCATGCACGTAAATTGAAGATCAATTCATGCAAATTCATGTGAATTAAAGATGAATTCATGAGAATTCAAGATGAATTCGTAAGAATTCTCGCCGAATGCAGGTGAATTCTATTGTAATCGAAAGGGATTCAAGCGAAAATGTTTAAGCTGTCAGGAATTTAAGTAAAGTGATGTGAATTCAATTTGATTTCAGTAAATTTAAGGAGAATTTATGTGGATTTGTGTAAAGTCAACTTTTTTTCTGAGAGTAATGAGTAGACAAATTCAGAAACAATAAGACTGTTTAAGTTTTTAGTGGACTTTCTAAAGTGCTAAATATAAGGGGCCATCCATAAATGAAGGGTGGCAGTTCAAAAGGTGCTAAGGGACATTTTGGCAACTTTACAGGAGAGCGAAAAAACATTCTGCAAAATCGAAATCACCATTTAAAGATAAAACAAAAG
>JAUMHM010000072.1:20229386-20239615 GCA_032362435.1 Melikaiella ostensackeni
AAAGTATTCCTTTGTCGTTAAGAGGAAATTTCTCTGAGTGTAGTTGTGTTCGCATGTCAAAAAAATTATCTACAAATGATACAACATTATACAACATTTTTTTCAGTCACCTATTCGTCACCTATTTTCGAAAAAAGATTCACCTATTCACCTTCTTTAACTTCAATAGGTACTGTGATGACTGCATTTATTGTATCTTGATTCCCATATCCTCCCCCATCTATCTACTACCTGTTATTCTTGATCTCTTTTTTCCAATTTCTCATAGTCTATACTCTCTGTTTTCTCCTTCCCCTATCTCTCAATCTCTAAAAACTCTCTTCTTTCTTCTTTGCATTGCTTTAACTCTACGGCCTTCCTTGAAAGCCCGCCGCACACACGGTGCTTTTTTTCTTGCTGGATTGCTTGCGGGATTGTGCTGTTGGGCGCTCTGCAGGCAGATCCGCGTGAAGCTAGTCAGGCTGTGCTGCAGGCTCCGCTTCAAACGGTGTTTGCTACTCTGCTCGGCCACATGTTATAGCTCTGCTGCTTGCGAGCGGGCACTTGTCAAAGTGGACGTGATTATACAGGCGGAAATTCGTCAAAGACAGGCAGCTATTGCTGCTTTTCTATCAATTAATGATTTAAAACAAAAAAATGAAGAAAAGCGGAAACGCAAATTATGGAGTCGGTCTTGGCTGCAACAGAGAAACATGGGAAAAGGTATTTTGACCATGTTGTTCGAAGAACTAAGGTAAACATAACCTACAATCGTTAGGTTTCACTAGCTATTTAAAATGTGTCCTCATTACGGATTGTTTTCCTCGCAGCCCGGAAGGTCTCATTGCATTTAAAAACTACACTTTCATTTTCACTTTTGCAAACACTATGCACAACAACCCAATGACGCTAGATTTGCCATGTGGAACTGTAGCAGTCGACAGAATCACGTGAACTTTTCTCCACTTCTGATAGGCTCTTTGTTCCTGTCAGCTTGAATACCAGCAGAAAAAATAGCACGCGTTCTATCAACGAAATCAAGCAGGGCGCCCATCGCGAGAGCCAGCAGTGACGTCATTTTCCTGCAAGGCTGCCTGCCCAGTAGCCATCACAGCTCCAAGCAAGCAATACAGCAAGAATAAAAGCACCGTGTGCGGCTCCCCTTTCTTCCACCTCTTTGTAACACTTTTTCGCTAGCACCCTGACTTTCCCTTCCTTAGTTTCTCTTCGAATTTCCACGCCCTCTTTCCCGCCCTTTTTATTAATTTATCTCTTTGAGCCTCTTCTCTTACCATATAACCCGGAATTCTCCAGCCTGCCCCTAATGTCCACCTAATACATCTCTCTTGCAACTTTGTTATCTCTTTTCTCTCCTTCCGCCCCCATATCTCTGCTCCATAGTATAATACCAGCATTTTTCTAACCCCGTAATCAAATCCGCCATTCCTTCCTCATTCTCCGCCAAAATCACTACGTCATCCGCATATGTTAGTGTAATTTTTTCTCTTCCCAATGAGGCAAACGCCGCCTTCAAATCCACAAACATTTTCTGTCATGCTCCTTTTTGCTTCCTCATAGAGAAAGCTTTGTAATGGTAGCAATTTCGAAAAATTTTAAATTCGTTTAATTAAATGTTCCTCAATTGAAAAATTGTCCGGATGTCTGTGTGTGTGTGGATGTCACACTTTCTTGTGAACACGATAACTTGAAGACAATTGCAGATAAATTAATGAAATTTGGAGGGCTTATTTCTACAATTAATGTCTGAAAACTGACCGAAGGATTTCTAAAAATATTCATTACAATTTTTTTTGGCACTTTATAATATTTTGAAAATGGGTTTTTTATAGTAAAACTTTTTTCATTCACACAATTCGAAGTTGATGCAAAAGCATAAAACATTCCTTGTTTTGAAACAAATCGATTGACCTATAATATTATCATATTTTATTGAAGAGTGAGGAAGCTGTGGCCATTTCTAATATTTAAAAAATTTCGTTTACAGTAAAACTTTTTTTATTAATATAATTCAAAGTTGATCTAAGAATAAAAACGAATCCCTAATTCTAGATGAATCGATTGACCTATAATATTAATATACTTTATTGAAGGGTAAGGAAATTATGGTCATTTATAATAGTTGAAAATTTTTTTTTTACAGTAAAAATGTTTTCATCGACATAATTCCAAGTTGATGTAAGAATAGAAAAGACTTCTTGATTCGAGATGAATCGATTGACCTTTAATATTCATGCATTCTACTGAAGAGTAAGAAAGTTATGGTTATTTTGGTCATTTATAGTATTTGAAAAATCCGTTTTTTACAGTATAACTTTTATCATCAACATAGTTCAAAGTTGATGCAAAAACAGAAAAGACACGTTGATTCGCGACGAATTGATTGACCTACTTCTATTTTTGTATTTTTACTTTCTCTTTGAGGAAGCAAATATATTTGCTAATTAGTCATAATGAGGAAGTAAAGTGCTTATTGAAAATGAGCCCCATACAATTATAAATACAAAGTGGAAACACACGAGATCGAATTCACAGCTAGTTTTTCTCTTTTGATCCTTCTATTTGTAATATAATTTAGCACATAGATATTACATTCAACTCTCGATTTAGTTTGAGTCTCGGGCATTGCCTCGATGACCGTGACTCCGTTCCAAGAATTTCTATGATGTAAACAAGTCAGGGCTGTATGAACCATTTCCAGTAGGAATACGTAATATTAATTACCTATATTTCGTACAAATGTAGATTTTTGTTATCATAAAGGATGGACCTTTTTAATAATAATGACTTATTAATGAAAAGAGAATTTTTCGCGTGTATTTAAAAAAAGCGAAATATGCACGCAAGTGTTCGAACTGCCCGCTTTGTGTTCACGGCACTGCTTAATTGCGTCGCGTTCGCCGCGCCTCTTTCCCTGCCCCCCGAAACCCCTCTTCCACGAATGCGAGCCGGCTGAATTCACGGAAGACAATAAACCGAGGGCAAATAAGTCAAGAGTTGAATGTATTCAAAACTAATATCGTCAGGGATCACAGTCTGTCCCCTTTTTTGCCTAATCCCCTTCTTTTCTTCCTCTTTTCCCTTTCTTTCCCTTTTTTCCCCCTGAAATTTCTAAAATTCCAGGCCTCGGACTCACGCAACTATTGACATTTTTTTACTCTTTTTTCAAATCCAACGACGATTTTGCCACCATCTTGGAAAAATGACACTAATGCTACTTTTTTCTCAAATTGTTGGCTAATGCAACTATTTTTTCAATTAGCCTTCAAACATATTTCCAAACTTGTTCGCTAAATTCGCTAAAATAGCATATCCTCCATCGAATAAGGAATGATTTTATAAGGAAGAAAAAAGATGGGAATGAGTTAAAAGAACAAAAGAAAGATTAATGGAAGACGAGATAAGGATAGGAGTGGAGGGGTGGAAGATAGTAGGGAAAAGAATGGGGAGAAGAAGAGGATGGGACTTGGAGGAATTCCAAAGAAAAAATAGTGAATGGAGAGGGAAGGAAGTTACTGAATAGATTGGAGGAGTCAGGATGATTTATCTTGAACGGGAATATAGAGAGAGATAAGGAAGGAGAGTACACACATAGGGGGGGGGGCAGTAATAGACTATTTTATTGTTGACGGTGAGGTAAGGGAGAGCATAAAGAGGCTAGAGATAGGAGAGTACGTACTCTCGGATAATCTTCCACTAATAGTGACAGTAGAGATAGGGAAGAGAGATGGACGGAAAACAGCTCAAGAAAATACGAAAGAAAAAAGAGTAGGAAAAGGCGATTGGTCAGCACAGGGAATAGAAGAATTTAAAGAAAAGATAAAGGTGGTGAAAATTGGAGAGGGAAATGTAAACGAGGAGATCGAAATAGGAAAAGTAAAAAGAATATTAGAGGATACAGTTGAGAAACAAGTCAGTGAAGCGGGAAAAAGACTTAGCTGGGATGAGGAAAAGGGCTAGTATGAGGAAAAGGGCTGGTATGAGGAAGAGGGCTGGGATGAGGCCATCCATATACTATGTTGACAGTTGGGGGGGGGGGGGGGGGTATGGAAAAATTTCACGAGAGGAACCGGAGGGTAATGAGTTATGTGATAGAAAAAAAGCGGAAGAGAATAAATGATTTGAGGAGGAGGCAGAAAAGGCTAGCACGGAAGAAGAAGTATGGAAAGTACTGTAGATGGTTGCAATGACAGATTTTTCATCGGCGGCGGCGTGACATTATATTTTAGTACTTTTTTGACATACAGACAAGAAAATTTCAAAATCAGTAGGAACAAAAAATCGGTTTCAACATAAGATATTTATTTAAATCAGTTTACTTTAGAACCCACTCTTTTTATCTCCTGATTGGTTGCAGGAATTCCCGCAACCCGTCAGAAGCTACCGGATCATCCGGCAGGCAGAATGAAATCCGGCATCATATGTAAATATAACTCAGGTCACTTCGGCGCGCCGACGTGGCGAATTCGAATTAGCGGCGGCGTGGCATTAAAGCAAGGTAGTCGGCGGTGGCGCAACTGTCCAGAAAGTAGAGAATAAAGAGAGGAAAGAAAGGAAAAGAGTTAATCAGGAGATTGAAATGTTAGAATGAAAAAAATATTTTATGGAATTGTTTGGAGCGAAAAAGAAAATAACGAAAGGAGGAAAACAGAGAAGGGAAAAGGACGAAGAAGAGGACATCACATGGGAAGAAATAGCGAGGGAGATAGGATCCTCAAAAGAGGGAAAGGCAGCAGGTATAAATGAAATCTCGAATGAAGTTTGGAAATATGGGGGAAAGGAATTGAGGGAGTGGGCGTGGATAATGTGCAACAGGGTGTGGAGAGGGGAGGGTTGGCCAGAAATATGGAAAGAAGGGATAGTGGTACTATTAGTGAAAAAAATGGGAAGGTGTTGAAGATTATAGGGAGTTGACCTTGATGCCGACATTATATAAGCTATATGTGACAGCATCAGAGACAGCAATGTTTGTAAATTTGAAGGCGGCGTTTGACTCATTGGATGGGGGAGAGATAGATAAAGTTATGGAGAAAAGGGGCATAAGAGAAGGTTTGGTGAGGGTTGGGCTAGGTTAGGGTAGGAGAACAAATAGGAGATAGTTTTTGGTCGGCTGTAGGTGTAAGGCAGGGTTGTCCGCTAAGCCCGCTCCTGTTTAATATATAGAGAGCGGACGAGCCCATTCTGAAGTTGCGCACCGAGCCCAGGCTATGCTCCCTCGTTGCGGTGAACCGTCGCATGGGTGGGTGGGGGGGGGAGTGGGGGGAGAGTGCGCGCGAGCATTTGAATGTCAGTTACTGTGATTAGCGGGCAGAACTGAGTGCGCGCGCATGTTCGCTTGCTCGATTCAGCGGCTCTCCGCAATGAGGGAGACGAGCCTAGGATCGGTACGCATTTTCAGACTGGGCTCGTCTGCTCTCTGTTAATATATTAATTTTAGATTTGGAAAAGGAGATAATGAGAAAAGGATGCAGACGAGTAAGGCTAGGGGGAGAAAAAATATATACACTGGCATATGCGAATGATTAGTGATGTTGGCGGAGAATGGGAAAGGAATGGCGGGTTTAATTACGGGGTTAGAAAAATACTTGGACAGGGGAAACTGAGGCGTCGTATGGATAAAACGAAGGTAATGAGGCTTAGAAAGGAGGAGGGAGAAAGAAAAAATGGACAGCGAGATAGAAAGGTGAAAAGTTAGAGGAAGTAAAGGAATTTAAATATCTTGGTTTTATCATGCAAGCGAATAGGGAACATGGAGCACATATTAGGAAAAGGATCAAGAGAGCGGCGGGGGTAATAAAACGGATATGGGGAGTAGGAAAAAGAAGATTTAAGAAATATTGTAATAGGCGAATGACATCGTTTGATACGATGACATGACCGCTATTAGTCTATGGGACAGAGATATGGGAATGGAAGGAGAGGAAGGAGATAGAGAAGTTGCGAGAGAGATATATTAGATGGACATTAGGGGTATACTGGAGAATTCCGGGTTAAATGGTAAGAGAAGAGGTTCAAAGGGATGAATTAAGAACAAGGGCAGGAAAGAGGGCGTGGAAATTCGAAGAGACACTAAGGGAGGGAAAGGGAGGGGTGGTAACGAGAAAATGTTACAAAGAGGTGGAAGAAAGAAGAAAGAGTATGGTAGAGTCAACGCGATGGGAAGAGGAAAGAAGAGAGTTTTTTAGAGATCGAGGGATAGGAGAAGAAAGAAATATAGACTATAAGGAATTGGAAGAAAGAGATAGAGAAAGGCGGGTGATAGATTAATGGAGGAGGATAGGGGAATCAAGATACAATAAATGGTATAAGGTGATGAAAAGAGAAGGATTGCCAAAATATCTGAAAAGAGGATGGGGCGAAAGGGATGGACAAAAATAGCTAGATAGGGACTGGGAAATGAAGTGAAAGAAGCAGTGAAGATGCAAAGGATGAGAAGAGACAATGCGGAGTATGTGAATGGGTAGAGAAGACATGGGAGCTTGTATGGGATGGTTGAATGAGAGGAAAGGAGAAAAGGGGAGGATGGTAAGAGAATGTTGAGCAGATTTTAGGGGAGGAGGGACTGGCAGATGTATGGATATACGAGGTAGAAAAAACTAGAGGAGTGAAAGAAGAAGAATGAGACACGTTATACCTTCAAGGATTAGAAATAATATGTATCAAATTAGAGAATAAGTTAGAATAAGCGGTGTAAAAAGGTTATAATGAAAATGTAAAGGAACGGAAGTTATGTAAACCCTAAGAGGACACATTGTAAATAAGGAAGAACAAAAATGTTAAGAAAAGTTGAAACAGAATAGTATATTATGCAACCTGTGCGTAATTTGCGATTTTACACACGCGGTCTCCACAAGTAGGTGAATCGTACGCACATGTTGCATACGATATTTTTTGGCACAGTGTGCGTAAAAATGCGTTTTGCACATCCATATTAGTGCATAGAACTAGTCTTATTTACTATTATTTTACGCACTAATATGGGTGTGTAAAAACGCATTTTACACACACTGTGTCAAAAATTCTATTAGAAGGGGACAAAGGAGAAGGGACAAAAGGGTTAATTTGGGGTTAACTAAATTTGGCCAAAGTCACATTTGAGTTAGAAGCCATGAGCATTGTGTGCTTTAGAAACTGCGATAATCCACATCCACACGAACTAAATAAATGCTTAGAAAGCTTGAGCGCACACAGTTTGCGAAATTGCAAACATGTAATGAACACCGAGAGGCTTGAATTCATTTCTGAGATCATGAGATTAGTATTGTGTTTAAACGAGTTTCCCAAGCAGGATATAGCATTAATTATCACAAACTTATTATGTAATGTTTTTTTTTTATAAAATTTTAGATTAAATTTGATCATTTAGAAATTGTTCGGCGAAAATTCTAAACTAAAACACGCTGCAGGTTTCCACAGAGAAGCTTTAAAGTTTAAACTTTAAAGTTTAAAGTTCCTTAGAAGTTCGATACACAGGCGGATGAAGAAAAGTTTGGGTTCTGGTCCGTCGCTTCCGGTTCTTCGATGCCAAATAGAGCGCAGTGATGGTGGATAAAATAAAGCGGAAGGAAGCAAAAATAAAAGGAAAAGAAAATAAAAAAAAGAGAAGCTAAAAAAGTAGCGATAGCTGTGAAGGAAAACTTTGGTCGCGACGCGTTTTGATGACATCGGGAGTGATTGATTCTCGTGTCTCGATCGTCCATCAAATTTCCCGCCTTCTAAAAAAATGTACACTCACGTTGCGAATTCTTCTCGATTTATTATAATAAACTAGCAGTAAAAGTGTGCAATCACAACCCTGGATTTATATATTCTAATATTAAAAATATGAACAATTCAAAAATCTTCTATTAAATCAATTTTTAAATATGAAGAAAAAATGTTTTGAATCAATAATTAATAATTCCGAACTGAAAGCGTTTGAAATTTGAAAAAAAAAAATTAAGTGAACGTGTTGTTCAAAATCAAAATAGATCAGAATGGATTTATCTAAAATTGATAACTCAGTAGTTGAATGATTTCCTTAATTTTGAATTAAAGCATTTTTAAAAATTTTGAATTGATAATTTTTAAATGATTGAAATCTACTTAAAATAATTGAAATTTCAAAGAGTTTGAGCATAAAAATGTTTTAATATCGCAATTCTTGGTAATTAATTTTTTTTAGTTTTAAATGAAGTTCGCATTTGTTTGATTTTTAAAAGTTTCCTATTTTAAATTCTTCAATTTTCAAAACTCTAATCTGAAGTTATTCAATTTTGATGGTTTTGAAATGGTCTCATTTTCGAAATTTTAATCTGAAATCAATCACTTTGAATTTGAATTGGAATTGATTTTAATTTCAAATTATTAGATTTTAAACGCTTTTAATTCAAAATTATGAGTGACTGTACAACAAAATACGACTTATACGTCCATGAAATGGGAGGTGAAAATTCCGAAATAGTTTTTCGTGCGAAATTCGTAAAAATGGACGTAAGAAAATTTTTTGATGACAAGTGCTACATCATTTCGATGTATTTTTTAACGCTCAATCTAATGAGCACCTGATTTTGATGATATCTTGAATGGTTCTCGAGAGAATCGCAATCAACGGAGAAAAACGTTAAAAAACAATGCCTTTTGATTCCATTCGAAATATTTTCTTTTTTCAAAGTTTTACCTAATCTAAAATTGTTAGATTTAGAACGTTTATTAAACTGCCGACGCTTTCAATTCGAAATTATTACTTAATAATTATTATTGTTTTAAGAACTATTCAAACTCGAAATACTTAAAAATTTATTAAATGATGGATGTTTTAATTTTTTCTATTTTCAATGTTAGGAAATAAAAATGCAGGGACGTGAATGATTTATAATTTAGAATTGTTGAAGTATATTTCTGGAACTATTATACTTTGTATACTAATTTCTCTTTTCTGTTTGTTTCAGGTAAGCAATTATAATTATTTCGGAAACATCTGAGTGAGTAGAAATATTAAATTTTATAGTGTCATATTGTGTGTTGGCAGTGAAAAATAATTAAATTGTTGTTACGAAAATTGAAAGTGTTTGAAGTCGAAAAATTTTAAGTCAGAAGCTGTTAAAATTCACGAACATTAGTCTGCAATTTGTCAACTTTGAGAATTGCTGAGTTAAGATTGTTCTATTTCAAACACTTTCATTTTAAAATTATTCAATGTCAAACGCTTTTGTTTAGAAATGATACAAATTCAGTTCCTTTTCATTCCATTAGAAATATTGTCCTTTTTTCAAAATCGTTTGATATATATTTTTTTTTAAATTTCAAAGGCTTTCAATTCGAAATTATTAATTACTAGCATAATATGCGCGCCCTACAGCGCGCGTGTAACATTGCTTTAAATGTGAATTCTACCTAGATTTTTTTCAAAATTTTTTTATATGGATTATATGGAATAATTGTAAAATTTGATGTAGAAAACTCATCGTATTGGCTTGAAACTTGAACAGTTTGGTTGAAATATTTTTTCTTTCTCGACTGAAAAATCTTTCTTGGTTGAAAATTCAACTCTTGTTGAAAATTCGTATTTTTTCTTTAAAAATTCATATCTTTGATAGAAATTTCATGTTTTTTGGTCAAAAATGCAACTTTTTGGTAAAAAATTAACCTGTTTTGATTAAGGATTCAACTGACTTGTTGAAAATTCAGGTATTTGGTTGAAAATCAATTTTTTGTTGAAATTTCGTATTTTTGGGTCAAAAATTCAACTCTTACAGAGAAAATTCGTTTTCTTTGACTTGTAAATTCAACAATACGATTGAATTTTTTTTCTTTCTTAGTTGAAAAATCTTTCTTGGTTGAAAATTTAACTCTTGTATTGAAAATTCGTCTTTTTGCTTTAAAAATTCATCTTTCCTGGTACAAATTTCATTTTTTTTTCTTATAAAAATAAGACTACTTGGTTGAAAATTAATCTGTTTTAGTGACGGGTTTAACTGTTTGGTTCAACATTCATCATTTTTGTTGAAAATTAATTTTCTTGGTTGAAAATTTAATTGAAAGTTCTTTTTTTTCTTGGTTGAAAATTAATTTTTTTATTTAGAATTTTGATGTTATTTTGTCGACCAGGGTAATTATTTAATTAATATTTTTGATGTCAGTGTGTCGATTACTGGTCAAAATTATTTTTTGGATAAATGAGAAAAAATCTACCTCGGCCCGGATTTGAACCGGGAACGCCGACTTTACATGAGTGGAGCGTTAACCAATTA
>JAUMHM010000072.1:20267699-20294657 GCA_032362435.1 Melikaiella ostensackeni
GGGATTATTACGCCGATATTCAAGAAAGGAGATCCCGAAGATGTAAGAAACTATAGACTGATTACTCTTCTTTATACGGCGTATAAAGTATATGGCATGATATGGAATGAGAGATTAGTTCAAGATGTAGCAGTGAA
Organism: Melikaiella ostensackeni; assembly: GCA_032362435.1. NCBI lineage: Eukaryota > Metazoa > Arthropoda > Insecta > Hymenoptera > Cynipidae > Melikaiella > Melikaiella ostensackeni. Next base: position 20,267,837 of record JAUMHM010000072.1, read on the forward strand.
GAAAATTCTACCGGAATCCCAGGCTGGATTTAGGAAAAATAGAGGAACAGTGAACAATGTTTACATACTGCAGCATGTCGTAGAGAGGGAATTAGAGTAAAAGGGAGGAAAGGTTTTCGCTTTCTACATAGACTTAAACGCAGCCTTTAATAAGGTAAATAGGGAAAAGTTGTGGGAAACAATGGAGACAAGAGGAGTATAGTAAGAAGAAGTTTGATTGAAACAATGAAATAAATTTGTGTAGGAACAATTATTGCAGTAAGGATAAATGGCAATCTCATAGATGAATTTTGGACAGAGGAGGGCGTGAGGCAGGGATGTCCTCTGATTATTGGAGGATAATGCTTGGGAGTGAAAAATTCTGGTCACTTGCTTACGCAGACGATATAGCACATTTGGCAAACAACGAAGAAGATTTTAGGGAGATGATAAGATTCGAGAAGTTCTTGGACAAAAAAAAAGTTTAGCATTGACCGTAGATAAATCAAAGGTAATGGGTTTCAAAAAAGATAGGGGCAGAAAAATGGAAAGAAAATGGAAGTGGAAAGGAGTAAATGTAGAGGAAGTAAAAGAATCCAAATATTTAGGGTACACATTCAAAAGAAACAGAGGCTGCGATAGATATCTTCAGGAAATTGTTATAAGGCCAATATTGGGATGAAACATCCGTGGGAGATAGGAGAAAGGAACAGAAAAGTTGCATTTATTATTAAAGACTCATTTGCAATTTGAATTTTCTCTTTTAGGTATAAATTTTTACAATTAAAATTCCTCATTTGAAAATTATGATTCACAAAAGGCCAGCAAATTCATAATTTTTAGTGGTAAACATAACTTGAAATTCTTGTAGTGTATTAGTATAGTATTGAATTTTAAAATATTTTTTAAGTCGCTTGTATTTTTTTTTTAATTCCTGCCTCGGAAATTGAAGTGATCGAGTATAATGGTACACTGGTATGTATTTTCTCACCTCATATTGAGGGATCCAATTACCGATAATTACCGTCAACTACTTTATAGTATCAGTTTCTATGCCCATTACTTTCTTGCGTGGGAAAGTTTCCATCGACGTAGGCAGCAGTCACTTGAAATATTTTTCACCTCGTTAATAATGTTGTTTTACTTTTTATCCACACACACTATACTTTATGGACTATTTACATTAAAATTTCTCTCTTTTTTATGTTGCAGGTGAGTCGAGAGTTTTATTTGCCGAGGAACCGCAAAAGAGTGAGAGCTTCCTTTTTTATTATAGCGTAATTTTACGATTGAAAGTTTCCTTAATTAGTTTGCTTTAAAAACTCGACCTTTTCAAGTTGGAACACTTAGAAATTATTTTCAATCTTGACCCAATAATAATAATTGAAAGTATTTTTGAAGATTTAATTACTTATATCTACTTTATTCTCTTGACAATTCTTATGATATTCTAACAGTAAATGCCAGTTGATCAATTTAATCAAAATTATATACAGAGCTGCCACACAGTCACTTAAGTCACTTTTAGTCACTTTTTAGTCACTTTTTTCAGAAAAAGTCACTTAAGTCACAATTCTTCACGTCATTTCAGATTTTATCTAAAAGAAGAAAGAAAATCTAAGTAATTTATGTATGGAATCTATAATAGTAGCCTATATTATAATATATGAGATTGATATTCAATATTAAAATTAAATTATTTCAATTTATGATTTTCTGGTTATCTAGTTCCCATTATAAAGCATCACTTTAAATCTGAAGGTATATATTTTATCTGCAACACAATCATCCAAGAATGTTACAGTATTTTTTTTATATTGATACAGATTTTCGTATCAATTGAATACTATTGCAGCAAAAACGAATATCTTCAGATTTAGTGCTGTTGCGGCACAATTTAAAAGAAAATTGATATTTAACTATAATGATACTCATTGTTTTTTGAACTCACGTATCACATAAATGTATTAAATTATTTTATTCTCATTTAGATATTTGATTTTCAAAATGCAAAGATACAGAATAATGTCACATTAATTATGTGCATTATAGAAAAGAGAATAATTCAAATTCTTCAATGTAAAATTCAATTGAATCAAAACAGACGTATTCTATAGTCTTTAACATTTATTTAACATGTGCAAAAGTAATTTTATTATGAAATAATGAGCGAAAATTGTGTTTTAACAACAACTAAAACTTAACTATTTTCAGTACCTTCATAGCATTATTAAAATCGTTGTGTTTAGTTTTTTAAAATTAAAACTTACCTCGTAAGAATCATTTTTGGTCAGAGTTTCCATAGTTATAGCCTTTTTTTTAACTTTTTATGCTGAAATATAAAATTTTTCGTTTCGAGTTTCCTTTCTTCGGACGTTTTGTTTATTTTCGCGGATTAATAATAACTGATGGGGAGAAAAATGAAAAAATCCAAGACTCACAGTATATGAAAATCATGTCTTCATTTTATTCCCTTGAAAATTTTACTTAGATCCTGAGCCTTCTTCTACCGAAATATCAATTTTCAAAATAGCCCAAAATATTGCTATTTTGAGGTTTGGTTAAACGAGGTAATGACTAAATTGAAATTGGCTACATATTTAAAAATTCAATTCTCCGGGGGATTAAATGAGGACCTGATCTACATACATATATACTGTAAATCCTGAATTTTTACTTTCCTCCCTACGATTTATTCATTTGCGAAAACGAACAGAACCTTCAGTGTCAAATTTCAAAAAAAAAAAAAATTTCAGCATAAAAAGTTGGAAAAAAGGCTACAACTAGCAAAAATCTGACCAAAACTGAAGCTTACGAGATAAGTTTTAATTTAAAGGAACTAAACAATTTTTTTAATAAGACTATGAAAGTGCTGAAAAATAGTTGTTTGAGTTGTTGTTAGAACACAATCTTTGTTTATGATTTCCCAATAGAGTTACTTTTGCAGTTTAAAGACTGTTGAATACATCTTATTTGATTCAATACAATTTTGCATTGTAGTCAAATGTCACATGAATGTGACATTTTTCTGTGCCTTTGTATTTTGTAAATAAAATTTCTAAATAAAAACAAAGTAATTTATTAAATTTATGTGATGAAGAAGTTGAAAAAAACGTTGAATATCAATTAGTATCTAAGTATCAAAATCTTTTTAAACTAGGCCGCAACCGAATTCGGCGAAATAACTTAGAATGACCCTTATTTAGCTTGTAATAAAATTAATTATACAATTTGTCTGAACATTACTTGCAAAATTAATTATAGCAATTGTAACCTTGGTATTCAAAATTACTTTTGCACTTTTGTCAAGTATATTAGTCTGTGGCAGCCCTGCGAATATAAGAAAATTGTAATTTTTTCGTCGTCTAAAATTCAAAAATTTCTAAAACACTTATTGTTGATCCTGAAAGTTGTAAATCATCCAGAAGTATAGAAACTCTTTCAGAGAGAAAAAAAGGTAATTTTCACAGTTGAATCTTGGTTTTTTTTTGGTTGAAAATTAATTTTTTAATTGAAAATCTAACCATTCCAGTTATAGATTCATCATTCCAGTTGAAAATTGATCTGTTTTGGTTAAAACTTTTATTATTTGGTTGAAAATTTAATTATTTTGTTGAAAAATTCAGCAAGTATGTTAGAAAGTTATTCTTCTTTGGTTAAAAATTCAACTGTTTTGTTGAAAATTCAACTGTTTTTGCTTAAAAATTTATCTTTTTTAGTTGAAAATTCACGTATTTTGTTGAAAATTCTTTTTATTATTTTTGGTTGAAAAGTCTACTATTAAATTTTTGGTTAGGAATTCATCTTTTTGGGTAAAATTTTTTATTATTTGGTTGAAAATTTTAATTATTTCGTCAAAAAGTCACTATTTTTCGTTAAAAATTATTCTGTTTTGGTTGAAGAATCTACTTTTTTTTAGTTTTTTTAAAATTTACAACCCTTTTTGGTTAAAATATCCATTATTTAATTTTTCGTTGAGAATTCATCTTTTTTAATTGAAAATTCATTTTTGTTTGGTGAAAAATTAATTTTATCGAAAATTAAACTATTTGGTTGAAAGTTAAACTACTTTGCCAACATTTTATTTTGCTGTTGTTAAAGATTCATAATTTCAGTGGAAAATTCATTTCTTTAGAAGAAAATTTAATATCTTTGTTCAAAATTCGTTTTTCTTTTCGCCGAAAATTAACTTTTTGACTGAGAATTCGACTACTCCATTTTTGGTTGAAAATTTATCTTTTTTAGTTGAAAATTCATGATGTTTTGTAAAAATTCGCCTTTTTCTCGTTTTTCCACATGAATGGAAACTGAATTAATAGAACATAATAAGAAAATTCAAATGCTTTTGATTGAAAGTTAATTCTTTGATTTTCTACGGTTGAAAAGTCTACAATTATATTTTGCACTAAGAATTCATCTTTTTAGTTAAAAATTAATCTTCTCAGTTTAAATTCATCTTTTTGCTTGAAAATTTAACTATTTTGTTGGAAATTTGTTTTGTTAGCTTAAAAATTAATTTTTTTACTGAAAAGTTAACTATTGCAGTTGAAGATTCATTATTTTAGTTGATAATTCGTTTCTTTGGTTATTAATTTTTTTAACTAAAAATTAACTTTTCCATTTTTTTTTGAAAATACATGTTTTTTAGTTGAAAATTCATGTATTTTTGGAAAATTCGTCTTTTTGTCTGAATTCAACTGTTTTGGATTTGAAACATTTTTTGATTAAAATATCAACCATTACATTTTTCGGTAAGAATTCATCTTTTTTGGTTGAAAGTTGAACTACTATTTTCAAAATTAATTTCTTTGGTTAATGAATTATTTCTTTAGTCTAAAATTGAACTATTTTGTTGAAAAATTCGTTTTTATTGTTTGTTGAAGATTGAGTTTTCTAACTGAAAATATTATTCCATTTCTGGTTGAAAATGCATAGTTTTTAGTTGAAAATTCAATTATTTGGTTCCAAATTTACGTATTTTGTTGAAAATTCATCTTCTTGTTTAAAACACCAACTAATTTCATTGGAAAGTTAATTCTTTTTATGTTGAAAAGTCTACTGTTTTGTAGAAAATTCTTTTTTTATAGCTTGAAAATTCAACAATTTAATTGAGTTTTTTCTTCATTGACTGAAGGATCGTTTTTGGTTGAAAATTCAACTCTTTGTTGAAAATTCAAATTTTTAGTTTGGAAATTCATTTTTTTGTAGAATTTTCGTATTTTTTGGTTAAAAATGCAACTGTTTAGTTTAAAATGAACTGTTTTGGTTAGGGATTCAATTATTCTGTTTAAAAATTCATATTTTTTGGTTGTAATATTAACTGTTACATTTCTCGTTGAGAATTCAAATCTTTTGGTAGAAAAAGTTAATTAATTGGTTGAAGGTTGCACTCCTTTGTTAAAAATTCGTTTTTTTCTTGTTGAAAATTTTTTTTAACTGAAAATTGAACTGTTTCAGTTTTTGTTGGAAATGTATCTTTTTTGAATGAAATCTCAACTATTTGGTTAATAATTGATCTTTTCAAATGAAAATTCAACTATTTGGTTGAAAATTGATGTATGTATTTTGTTGAAAATTTGTCTTTTTTGGTAAAAATTATTCTTCTTGGTTGAGAATTATTCTTCTTGGTTGAGAATTCATCTTTTTGGTTGAAAATGTAACTACTTGGTTGAAAGTTAAACTGAATCGTTGGTCATGGCAAATCTACGACTTTCAATAAAAAGTTTAACAACTGCCATTTGACAGATTTGATTGAAGTTGTGTAAAAATTAATTTTTGATCTACAAAAGTAGATCATTTTGATCTGAAGTTGTTAATCAGAATGATATGCAACGGTTTGATGTACCGGGGTTTACTGTGTACTTTTAACGACACTAATCTGCATCTGCATTTCTGTGCAAGAATACAAAATTGAAATTTATCATTCCTTGTAAAATAGTCACTTTCCTAACAAGTTCAACTTTCCATATTCTCCCTGAGAACGAACTCGCTATTGAAAAAGGAAGTTTGCATGTGGCTGCAACTCTAAGATATTCCAAGTAGTTACCCGAGACGATACAAAAAGTGTAAGTAAATATAGGGAAGGGATAAAAAAATGACCCACTTTCGCTTTCTGCAGAGGCATCATACATACCTGAAAATTTGCACTCTTCCTTAAAACAAGTACGAGATGAATGCATACCTATTTTCCCCCAAATGCTCTAAAGGGATATTTTTATTCGACCTCTTTAGAGTTTGAGAACTTTACTCTCGTATTTTCTTGTATCATTTTTTTATCGTTGAAGGTCCCTTGGCTTTGGAAGTCGCAAAGGAAAAAAAAAAGAAGCAGCGCTTTTCAAAACGGTTTTTCTTGTAGTTTAGCCTAAGCACCCTCGGTACTGTCCTCGCTCAGAGAAATTGGCTCACCTTTTCAGCGATTTGAAACCTGCTTTTAGAAACGAGGGCAACATGGAGGAAAGCTGGCCTTCTGAATTCTGATTGCCAGTTGACCCTTTTTCTTCAAATGAGACATGTGTAGTCCCTAAAAATAATTTTCAATCAGTTCTTTAAATATTTTCTTTAGTATTCATTTTATTTTCATTTTTACAAAGTTCCAGGGGATTGGAAGTGAAATTTTGCAACTTTGCAGTAGGATTAAAACGGGGTTGCTACAAGACCTGAAAAAGTCATGGAATTTTGAAAAAAATTTGGAAACCTGGAAAAGTCATAGAATTTTGAAATAACGACTGGATTTTTTTATTCGCGCCTACTTTAATGTCTTTATAATAATTATTTTAGTAATTCATGTTAAATTTTAAATTTGCGAATTGACAGGAATTGATTTTTTTACTAATAAAAATAGTATAATCGTAATTCCAGGACTTTTTTTTATTTTATAATAAAACTAGTGAAAAAGGCTTCAAATTTCCTGGCGGAAACAGTTTCCAGGAATTTAAATTTAAATCGTAGATTTGTCTATTTTTTCTTCAAAAAAAGTAATTTATTCATAACTGTGGCTCGAAATTTGTAATTTTATGAGAAGAACTACAAACATAGCTTTTGAAAGTTTCAAATTTTCATTTTTTTTTCTTCAGAAATTCGGAATATTGCACAAAAATCGATTGAAAATTATGAAAAACGGAACCTTCATTTTGGAGTCGTAGATTTTTCTATTTTTTCGTCAGAAAATAGTAATTCACTCGTATAATTTTGTCTAGATATTTGTAATTTATCATAAAAACTATGAAAAACCACGAATATAGTTTTTTCAATTTATATATTTTCGTTATTTTTTTCTAGAAATTCATAATTTTGTATAAAAACCTATTAAAGATTATGAAAAACTAAACCTTTATAATGAGGTTTTATATTTTCCTATTTTTTCGTAGAAAGTAGAAATTTATTCATAATTGTGTGCAGAAATTTGTAATTTTCTTGAAACAAAATATGGAAATCTACATCTAGTTTTTCCAGACGGATATTTTCGTAAAATTTCATACAAAGGTGTAATTATTCTTATTCATAAATCTTTGTAGAAATTCGTAATTTTCTTCAAAAAACTATATAAATTAAGATTGCCTTTTATTTTTCTAGATTTTCATAATTTTTCTAAGCAACGTTTTATTTTTCGTACAAAGTCATAAAACTTCTTAGTTATTAATTAAAAATCTTGATTTTTCTCACAAAATTGTAGTTTTCTCAGCCGAACTATTACAATATAACAATATCTATAATCTTCTACAGTCATCTGTAAAAACGTTTTCATAAAAGTTGTAGTTTGTCGTAAAAATCTTATCCACCTGGGTTTGTATTGATTATTAATTGTACAAGAAATTGTTGGTAAATTAGTTTGCGACCAGTAGAATGTGTTATTGAAATTGACTAGAATTGGCTGGATTTTTAAAGAAATTGACGAGGAATGTTTTCAAAAGTAGGTGACTTTTAAGAGTACATAGGTCATCTGAATTTATTGGATTATGCAAAAAAATTGGTTCTTAAAACCTCAACCACAATATTTGGCACAACTGGAACACAACTGGAAGAAATTTCATTGAGATATGAAAAGGAATAAATGTGAGAGATAAGAAAAACTAATTTTGAGCATTATAACCATCCGTATGACTTTCATATTAAATTTTGAACAATTAACTGTACCTACTATTTATCGTTAAAATGGTTTTGTGTAGAAGTCGATGTGTGATATTTTGCAATTATGCAAGAATGAGTGTGCTTTCGTCTCTAATTTTTCAATCAGAAGCGATGACCTATTCGGAAATAGAGGGAGGTTAGGAAACTTACAACGATATTGTTTCTTAAAAACATTAAAAGCAACTAAGTAATGTATTTCATCGACAGTTTTTGAACATAAATAGTTAAATAAATTGTTAAGTCTTCCCACAGCAACTCTGGATTAAACCCACTCTCGTTTCTATTATTTATAATTGAAACAGATATTATACCCGTCGCGTTCGTACTCGTTCTTTGGCCGATGGCAAATTAGGGACATCCAGGAAGGCGCAGGATGAGGTCCCGCGGGTTTCGCAGGCTCTGAGTAATGGAGGATAGTCCATTACGATAATGTAATTTCACGCCGCCCTAGGGTCAGGGATATATCTACAAAATAGGAAGTACAGAAGTCAACGAGGTTGCAGTAAATACACCGTGAAGGCTCATTAACCATTCTGCACAAGATGGAACTTAATTTCCCTTAATTTAAAAGAGGAAAAAATAGTTATTGAAACTAAAACTTTCTTATTTACATGCTTCCCTCGCCCCTCTTTTCAAAATCCTAACACCTCTTCTCCTTTTATTGTCCTCCTCCTTCTCCTCTCTTTATCTTTCACCCCACATCCTTTTTTCCTCTTCTTATTTGCCCTCCCCCAAATTACCCCTCACCCCACTCTTTGCTCCTTCTTTCCATAACGTTTCTACCTCCATTACTTCACACCCCCTATCACCTTCACTTTTTCCCATTATCCCTCTTACTCCCACCTACCTCTTTAATACTTTCTTTCGATACTTCTCCCCACTAGCCCCCTTCTATTCTACTCTTTCTACCCGTCTTTCCCTATTACAGGCTTCACAGCCTGTCTCCTATTCCCCCAAAAAGTCCCCTCCTTTATTTTTGACCCATGAAAGTCCCCTATTTGGAGAATGTTCCCTGGATATCCCCTAATTTGCTTGAAATTCGTCTGAAAGTCCTCTATTTTAGATGAATTTGATCAAAAAGTCTCTTCAAGGATATATCTATAAAACAGGAAGTACATAAGTGAACGACGTTGCAGTAAATACACCGTGAAAGATCATTAATCATTCTGCACAAGATGCAACTTCATTTCCCTCAACTTAAAAGAGGAAAAAATAGTTAATGAAGGTAAAACTTTCTTATGTACATTCTTCCCTGGCCCCTCTTTTCTAAATTCTAATACCCTCTCTCCTTTTATTATCCTCCTCGTCCTTCTCCTCCTCCTCTTCCTCCTCCTCTCTTTATCTTTCACCCCACATCCTTTTTTCCTCTTCTCTCTTGCCCCACCCCCCTGAATTACCCCACACCTCACTCTCTGTTCCTTCTCCACAAAACGTTTCTACCTCCCTTCCCTTACACCCCCTATCACCATCACACTTTCCCATGATCCCTCTTACTCCCATCTACCTCTTTGACCCTTCTTTGTTCCGATACCCCTTCTCACTAGCCCCCTTCTATTCTACTCTTTGTACCCGTCTTGCCCTATAAAGGGCCTCACAGCCTGTTCCCTATTTCCCCGAAAAGTTCCCTTCGTCATTTTTGACCCCTAAAAGTCCCCTATTTGGAGAATTTTCCTTAAGTATCCCCTAATTTACATAAAATTCCCCTGAAACTTCTCTATTTTAGATGAATTTTATCAAAAAGCCTCTTCAAGGATATGCCTGTTAAACAGGAAGTACAGAAGTCAACGACGTTAAAGTAAATACGCCGTGAGGCCCGTAAGGGCTCATTATTCATTCTGCACAGGATGCCACTTCATTTCCCTCGACTTAAAAGAGGAAAAAATAGTAAATGAAGCTAAAACTTTCTTATGTACATTCTTCCCTCGCCCCTCTTTTTTAAATCCCAATACCTCCTCTCCTTTTATTGTCCTTCTCCTCCTCCTCTCTTCATCTTTCACCGTACATCCTTTTTGCCTCTTCTCACTTGCTCCTCTCCCCTAAATTACCCCTCACCCCACTTTTCTCCTTCTCCCCATAACGTTTCTACCTCCATTCCCTTACACCTCCTATCACCCTCACTCTTTCTCATTATCCCTCTTACTCCCGTCTACATCTTTATCCCTTCTTTCTTTTGATACCCCTCCCCATTAGCCCTCTTCTATTCTATTCCTTCTAACCGTCTTACCCTATAACGGGCTTCACAACCTGTCCCCTATTTCCCCGAAAAGTTCCATTCTTTGTTTTTAACCCATTAAAGTCCCCTATTTGGAGAATTTTCCCCAAATATCCTCTAATTTGGATACAATTCTCCTGAAAGTTCTCTATTTTAGATGAATTTTATCAAAACGTCTCTTCTTGGATATACCTACAAAACAGGAAGTACAGAAGTCAACGATGTTGCTGTAAATACGCCGCGAAGGCTCATTATTTATTCTGTACAAGATGCAACTTCATTTCCCTTAACTTAAATGTGGAAAAAATGGTTGATGAAGCTAAAACTTTCTTATGTACATGCTTCCCTGGCCCTTTCTTCTAAATCCTAATACCCCCTCTCCTTTTATTGTCATCCTCCTCCTCTCTTTATCTTTCATCCCACATCCATTTTGCCTCATATCACTTGCTCCTCTTCCCTAAATTATCCCTCACCCCACTTTTACTCCTTCTCCCCATAACGTTTCTACCTCCATTTCTTTGCACCCCCTGTCACCCCCACTTTTTCCTATTACCCCTATTCTACTTTTGCTACCCCTCTATTCCTGCTTCACAGTAGGGTGTCCTAAAAAAACCCAATGTTTTTTTTTTTTTGATCACGCACCATCTAAACTTGTTCCGTTTGGTGAAAAAATAAATGCGTATTTTTGTTTTATTAAAAGAAAAGTTTAAACCGAGGTCTTGGGACCTTAAACCCAAAATAATCATATTTATTAATTAACGTTAATTTCCGTGAATATAATAAGTGTTTTGCAAGAAATACAACTGATGATACCAGACGCAGAGGAAAAAAACTTGACCCAATTAAGACAATAATACTACCCCTGAGCATTAAAAACTACCTTTTATAGGGTTGAAATATCAAATTGTGCATTTTGAAATTTTTACATTCGATTCTTTGGATATTTTAGTATTTAAATGGTTTGGTACGGTATAGGAAAGTGAAAAATGGAAAATATAATATTTTTAAATTTAACCCCTATTATGAGTAGTTTTTCACGATTAGGGGTAGCTTTCTTGGTCTAATTGGGTGAGGTTTTTTCTTCCTCATCTTCTGGTGCCACCAGTTGTATTTCTTGTTAAAAACTTATTATTTTTATGGAAATTAACATTAATTAAAAGTTCTAATCATTTTGAGCTGTTTAGCCCCCCCCCCCAGGACCGCGGTTTAAACTTCTTTTATATAAAACAAAAATATGTATTTATTTTTTCGCTAAATGGAAGAAGTTTAGGGAGTGTGTAATCAACTAGATAAATATTGGGTTTTTGTTGGACATCGTACTTCAGAGCTTCATCACTCTTGGAATATGGTGTACAATTGTACATTTTTTCCTGAAATTTTTGGAATCTTCGTGAAATTGAAGTCCTTTGAAATTTTGGTAAAATCTTTGAAATATTTTGGTATTTTTATTATTTAAAAGCATTTCCAATATTCACTTCGCTCCTATCAGAATTTACTGTTGACAACTAAAAACGAGAGTAAACACAATTCATTCTCAGATTTATTAAATGGTGAATCAAATAGAAATATTTTCCAGTGCATTAATGATTCCTGTTTTATAATTTCAAACTGTAAAATGCTATAATTATGATGAACAAACTAAATATTTTAGAAAACAAATCATAATTTTCAAAATTTCAACTTTTAATGAAATGTTTGAAATTTCTTGAACTCTTTTGAAATCTCTGGAAGTCTTTCGGAATCTTTGAAATCTTTGGAAATCTTTCCAAATCTCTTGAAATCTTTAGGCATTCCTTGAAATATCTTGAAATTTTGTGTAATTTTTGAGCAATCATTGAAATATTTTGGCATTTCTATTATCGTCAAATATTTTCAAAATGTTTAATCTATATGATGCAATATTAATATTAAGTTTTGATTTAAAAATGTATTTTTATGGCTTCAGTCGTAATTTATTATTGACAAGTAAAAACGATTTATCCTAGGATTTATTAAATTATGAATTGAATAGGATTTTTTTGAGTGGAATAACGAATCCTTCCTTATAATTTAAAACTTCAAGATACCATAATTATAATAAGCAAACTAAATATTTAAAAAACAAATCTTAGTTTTAAGAATTTCAAGTTCTAATATAGTTTTTATTTTTTTATAAAAATATAAATATTTTAAATAACTGTGAAATCTTTGAAATCCCTTCAAATCTCTAGAAATTCTAGGAAAAATGTTAATATCAATCGTACTCTAAAAAGGACACTAAAATTATTTTTTTTTTTTGCATCAGCTAAACACGCGATAAATTTCAGCAAGGATATTAAAGAATTAAAGTATTTTTAATGCCTCTCGTCTGAAAAGATTGAAACTGGAATGCTGTCGTTTCATTAAGAAAGTATAGCAAGGAGGTTAAAGCAAAATTAAGAATTTTATCATCTCAATTTAATTTTTATAACATGAATAATTATAAAAGATGTAAGCTAAAAACAGTAACGTATTGTTTGCAGGTTGTTAAAAGTTATATTAAACTAGACTTTTTTTTGCAAATATGTGTATTTATTGTAAGTGGTTTTTTGTGATTAAAGTTTGAAAAAAAAGTTTTAACTTATGTATATAAGAAAAACTTTTTTTATATTCGAAATACAAGAATACTATATCTGATTTATTTATTCACGTCTTCGAGACGCATCGATCGACATATTGTTGAACCTTTTATGACCTACTAGTACCGATTTATGAAGTTTCAAAAAACCCTTTATTCTGTTTATATGAGACAAACTTTGTTGATACTAGGAATACTACAGTACTGTATCTGATATATTTGTTCGCGTCTTCGAGACGCGTCGAATGACCTATTGACCAATCTTCCATGACCTCTCATGATCTAGTAGCAACTATTTACTAATTTAAAAAATATATGGTTTGTCTTCTTTATATGAGGAAAACTTTTTTAATTTTGAGAATACAACAGTAGTGTCGTGGTGTCTAGCGTGCGGGAAAAGGGTGAAAAGTGAGAATGGTATCGGAACTTTATTGGTGCGGGAAATATATGGGAAATGTACGGGATTTTTTTTTTGAAACGGGAATTTTTCTATGTTTCATACACACAGCAAGATGATGAAACTTGAGCTTGATAATAAGATAGGAATGTCTTGACAAATTGAAACTAAAACGAAAGAACATATTGTAAAAATATGAAGTTTAATTAGTTGTTTCTGGAAAAACTATTATTTTCATGATGTTTGAAGTAATTTTCGAAGATATCAATTTTTTTACTGTTTCGGGAACAGGCTTCCCAAAAATTCATTTTCATACGATATTTTGGACATCTGAGGGTTTTCTACTTATCATACACTAGAATGAATTGAGAAGTCTAAGTGAATCAAAAATGAAAAGGAAAAATGTTTTCCACATATTCATTTTTATAGGTTTTTAGGTCATTTTTTTTCTAGCTATAAGCTTTAAAAGTTTTCAAAAATACTTTAGAACTTCTTAATGATAACAAGAAGAACATTAGAAAAAGGGTAAAGTGTTGAAAAAATGAAAATAAAACACTGAATTTTGTATTTTTTATTGAAATTATTTTTTAGCTAACTTTTGACAATATTTTGAACATTCATATTAGGGTGGCGCTCAAAAATTAAAAGTTAAATTTTCCAAAACGGTACTCCTTCAATTTTTTTCTTTTAGTGAAAGAAACTCACTGGCAACTTTTCAGATTTTTTAACAAAGTTTTAGAGGTGCCGGAAAATTTATAAAACTTATGAAAGTTTGAAAATTTTGAAATCTACTCCATGGGTGCCAAAATTGTAGAATTTTGTTTTGTGTACTATTGTAGGGAGCAAGTAAGAATATAAAATTGATAATGATGGAAAAAAATCCTGCTGAATACAGAAATTCTTTTTTAATGAAGAAAAAATGAGTCTTTTGGATTCGGCTAGATTAATATTTATGTTCAAATAGTTGAAAAATGTTTACCTGAAACTTATTTAGTTTAAATTACACTGACACACCATCATTTCATATTTAAAAAACAAAATTTACTTATAATTTTCGTGAATTTTGACATATTTAGTGACACTTTCAAGCTGCTATTACCAAGCAAGAAAATTTTGTTAAAAAAAAATAATATTTTTCTATTTTAATTTAAACTAAATAGGTTTCAGGTAGAAAATATTTCAACTTTTTGAAAGTCAATGTTTATCTAGCCGAATCCAAAAGTCGTTTTTTCTCCATTGAAAAGGAATTGCTGTGTTTAGCAGGAATTTTCTTGATCATTTGCAATTTTGTATTTTCACTTTCTACCTAAAAGACACTAAAAAATTTCGAAAGTTTGAAAACTCAAATATACTAAATATTTTTTAAGCTCAGTTAGATAAACATAATTTTATTTAAATACACAACTCAATATTTTACAAATTTACTGCATTTACGTTTTTTATTTTCTATTGACAAATCAAATTTTTTGTAGCGAATTTTTATGAGCAGAAAGTCCTCGGATGTATCAGAAAAAAATCTCGCGTCATTTTTAAAGTGTTATTTCACATTATTTTGTTAAAAACAGGGGTCTGTTAAACAGAAATTATCTTTCGTGGAGCACTAATGTGAACTTCATTTAAGTTTCGAACAAAAGACGGAGAATAAGAGTTGAACTCTTGGGTTTGATTATAACAATAATGAAATATTTATTTAATTGGAATTATATGTTTGTTTGGAATAGTCTCCTTAGAATTCTACATTGAAAAAAAACATTTCTTCCAACCAAATTAATAAATATTTGATTTAATGAGATAATTATTTCCTGTGAGTAAATGTTCATTTGATTTGAATAATTTAATGTTACTAATCAAAGGAAACATTTCTTTTAACTAAAGAAATGAATGTTTATGTAAACACAATATTTTATTCACCTGAAGAAATGCTTTATTGGTATAAATGCATCAACTCCTTGTATCAAATAAGTATCTTTTTAACTTTATTAATATTTTTTTGAATTTAATAATTATCTCTTTGATTCAAATAGACCGGAAAACTTGATTCAAGTCCTGCGTCCTGCTCAATTCAAATTATCGAACTCATTGAATCAAATAAATATTTCTTTGAAGGACTAATCAGATTTCTACGGATCTAGACCTTTGGAGTCAAGGAAATCATTTTCTTGAATGTATGAAATATTTATTTTAATCAAGAAAATACAGCCAAAGAATTAATGTCTTTAGATCAGCAAAAGATATATGTCTGGTCAAAATAAAAATTACTTCTGTGAAAGAATATTTTCTTGATCCTGAGTAATAGGATTCAAGTAAACGCATTTACTTAGTTCAAAAAACTTTTTGTCATTGTATGAATTTTTTTGGTACTAAAATAGAAAACACCAGAAAGTTCTGTGTATCTGTGCATGGCAAACTTTTTAAACCAAGGTCAAGATAGATTTCTTAAATTTATTGGTAGTCTCATTAAAATTTACCTTGTTTCTTTTATTGTTAAAGTCAAAACATACTTTCTTGTTAATATCAAATATCTTTTTTGGAAAAACCCATAAATCCTGCATTTTATCAATAAATCTTTCTGTAATGCGTCCAATCTCAGTTTTTACTCATTGAATGAAATTCTTTAATATTTTTCACTGGACGATGCAGTCGTTAAAAAAGAGAGTGGTTCGTCTCCCACATAAGTGTTTTGAAATGATTTCCCTAAAAATGATATTTTCTCTGAAGTCTCTTGTTGGAGAGTCAATGTCAGTATACGGCGAGATTCGGTACACTACACTTTGTAATTCTGAAGTTTTTTCCCGATTAAAATTGAAAAGAATTTCCACTGTGAAGAATCTGTTTCTCATAAATAAAATTTGTTTCAAAAAAGTGGATTTCTGTTTCATGCTTTAAAAATATTTTTAAAAAAACCTGATGAAGAAGTCTAAGTTGAGTTCGAAATATGTTCGTCCCCAGTAGTATCAAAAAGACGGAGAAAAAAAAGAGTGAGAGGTTGGTATGGTTGACTCTTCTTTTTTTCTCCCTGTCTTTTATTTTTGTTATACATTTATTGTACATTTGTCTCTATTGAGTCGTAAAAGCGGGTAGTTTCGAAGTCTATTTTTTATTTGTGAACTTTTTGGGTGTTTCTCTTTTAGTACACCAAAAATTGTCATAAAAAAGTAGATTTCGTTTCGATCTTTAAAAATTTTAAAAGATACACATTAAGCAAAGATTTGATCCAATATTCAGGGTTGTCTATGAATATTATTAAGATTTCTCTTAATTAAGGTAATTTTCGCGACTTCGAGTAATTTTAAATCGATCTATTGCGGAACCTTTGATGATCTTTCATGATCTATCAGTAGCAAATTGTAAAATTCAAAAAATTGTTTACTTTGTTTATAATATAAAGAAAAGTTATTTAATACTCGAAATATAATAGTACTGTAACCTAAAATGTTGTTTGTTGCAGTAAGATGCATTGATTGGCCCTTTGATGGTCTCTCTGATATTCTGGAAATATGATGTTCGGTATAAGATAGAAACATAAATTTGGTGAAATAAGTGTCAATTTTTTTTTGTTAGTGTAAATAAACCTCCCTCTATGAGGAAGCACTTTTATTTATCTATTTGATGCCTGTGAGGAAGCCAAGTGCTCATAAAGTAAGCCCAAATAAACACATCCATAGTGAATACACTTAGGTGGTCCAATTTTTTTTATTTTCATGCTCTCACCCCAAAAATTTGTTCGAATCGACGAAAAAATAAATGCGTATTTTTTAAAAAGAAAAAAATATTCAGAGGTTCCGCAAGCCCATGAAATTTTAACACGTACTTCCCATAAAAAAAAAGACGATTTTGTAAATTTTATTCAGAATCCTCAATATTAGGTATATCGAGTTGACCCTCAACGTTTCTCTTCACAATTAGCCATAGAGTAGGAAACAAAAATTACTTTTTGAATTGTACCCTCATAAGTCTGTTTTATAGGATCCCAAAAGAACCCCTTAAGTAAAAAATTAGGTTTCGCAAGTTTTTGGCACTAATTGTTTTTTTTGCGGTTTCTTCTAGTATAAATTGTTTTTAATACATAAAACATTACTTTCTACTGATAATAAAATGTTTAAATAAATTGTTTGAACGATATATTATTGTTTATAGCGATTTTCTCTCAAAATAGAGTTAGAAAGCCGCGGTTTTTTCAAATTTTTGAACTTGTTAGTTAGAGCGAGGTGATAATCAATTAAAGTTAACAAAACTAATTATTTGAATAATTTATTATTTATAACAATATTCTTTGAGAATAATCCTAGAAAGTTACGATTTTTTCTGAAATTTTAACTTTTTGTACATTTTTCACTAAGAGTGAGGTAATAATTAATTCATGTTAACAAACGTAATTGTTTAAACAATTTATTATTATTTTTAATAATACATATTCTCTTTAAATAATGCTAAAAAAAGTTTCAGCTTTTTGTCCACTCTTCTCTTAAAGTGAGGTAATAATTAGTGCAATTTAACAAACATAATTGTTTAAACAATTTTCTCTTGAACAATATTCTCTCCGAATAATGCCAGAAAGTTGCAGCTTTTTCTGAAATTTTTAACTTTTCGTCCACTTTTCACTCAGACTGAAGTAATAATTAATGAAATTTAACAAAAATAATTCCTTAAACAATTTTTTTATTGTTGTAAGTATCTTCTCCTATAGTAGTGCTAGATAGTTGCGGGTTTTTCTGAAACTTTCAACTTTTTGTCCATTTTTTACTTAGTGAAGTAATAATTACTGCAATTTAACAAACATAATTGTTCAAATAATTTATTATTACTTAAAATCATTTTCTTGTATAGTGATAGTTGATAGAAGGTCCAGGTTTTTTCTAGCATTATTATAAGCGCATATTGTTATAAATAATGATAAATTGTTCAAACAATTATTTTTGTAAACTTTGATTATTACCTCGCTCTAACTTGAAAGTTGAAAAATTCGAAAAATTCCGCGACTTTCCAACTGTATTCTGAGAGAAGATTGCTACAAGCAATAATAACTTGTTTAAACAATTTATGTAAACATCTAATTAACATTAAAAAGTAATATATTATGTATTTGAAACAGTCTTCACTAAAGGAAACCGCAAAAAAATTATTATTGGCGCCAAAATCTTGCAAAACCCAATTTTTCGTTGAGGGGGGTTTATTGAGACACTATAAAACAGACTTATGGGGGTAAAATTCATAAAGTATTTTTCGATTCCTATTCTATGGCTAATTGTGAAGCAACATGTTGAGAGTCAACTCGATACACCTAATATTGAAGATTTTGAATAAAATTCACAAAAACGTATTTTTTCTTATAGAAAATATTTGTTAAACTTAATGGGCTTTGCGGAACCTCTAAATATTATTTTTTCTCAAGAAAAAATATGCATTCATTTTTTTGTCGATTCGAACATATTTGGGGGCTGAGAGCAAGAAAAGCCGAAAAGAAAAAAATTAGCAATGCATTTTTGGACCACCCTTGAATACGCCTAAGGTACTTCGCAGCGGTATTTATCTACTTTCTGTAGTCCGCGGTTTCCATATTTTTTCTGATTTTATTTTTCATTTCGCGTACTGTTTATTTTCTTTTTACCTTTTTCCAAATTGCCTGAATATTTCAACATTTATTTTTATTTTTTGCCATTTTTGTACCGTTTTTCTCCAATATTTCTCTGATTTTTTCCGGTTTTATAAGTAGAGGATGCAGTTTTCTTTCCCGTGAAATAATGGTCGTTCTCCTGAGAATTACCAGGATCTCTGCAAGTATTTGCGCGAGTTTCAAGTTGGTCTTTGTTTATTCGAAACTCGAGGAAACGCAGGCGGGGAAAAGCTTTCTCTTGGGAATTTCGAATAGAAGCCTAATGCGAACTCGCACTAGGAAAGGCAAAACCAAAGAGCGAGTTGGCCAAGCCATACCATCGTCAACCCCCGCATTAAGTAGTATAGAAGCCATGTAAACTCGACCTAGGACTTGCGGTTGGCTTGTCTGCAGAAACTTTACAGAAACGCGACAAACTTTTCTATTTAATATCTTTTTTTTTGAAAGGACTCCGCACCGAATGTACGGAATATGGTTTTTACTTAAAATGTCTAGTTATAAATGTTTTTTATAATTTCGAACCTGCAGATCAATAACATTAAGTTACAAAATGTTATGAAATTCATGTTTATTCGATTTTTATGGTATTTCTTTCTGTATTTTGAAGCGCTGATTCTGAAGTTAACCTTCTTTTTTCGTAGCATCTATATTTTCGGAGATATTCAAGATTTAGTGTTCAATATCATATAAAAAATGAAAGAATCATATTGCTGTAAATATACTCATTTTTTTATCAACAAAATAAAATAATACATCACAAATATTGAGACGAGATTTTCGTTTGTGTGACTTATCTTCACTTCGAATTAAATTACATACTCAGTCACCCATCATGGCATCATCCCATCTTCCTTGATACCTTTTTTCCTTTCGCATGATATCCTGATGAAAACGTCCACCATGCTCCTCAGTGACGTTTCCTAAATTTTTTTTTCCAACATTTTTTTTACCTGCGGTCTGTAGACAGTTTAGGGAACATACTATAGAGCGTATATATTGGAAAGCTTCACTTTCAGTACTTGATGCTTTTACAAATTGTTTTATAAGTCCCAGCTTTATGTGAAGTGGTGGAAGCAAAACTTTTTCCCGGGAGACAAGAGGATTGTAAAGCACGTTGTCTGCACCAGGAATCAATTCGTTTCTAGGTGGCCATTGTTTCCTGAAAAAAATATTGGGTATCAGCTCTACTATCCCACAAGAAAAGAAAACATGAATATTTAGTGTAGCCCCCCTGTAAACCAAGTAAAAACCCGAACATCTTGAAATCTCCACATACATCCCAATTATGGCGTGCATAATCGATTTTAAGCAGCAAATATTTGATGTTTTCATAGTCTTTTTCCATGTGAACTGAAAGACCTACAGGAATCGAAGGAAATTGGTTTCCATTATGAAGGAAAACGGCTTTGAGACTTCTTGTTGAACTGTCAATGAAGAGACGCCAATCGGAAGAGTTCTACGAAATTCCTATTTCACTGAAAAATCCATTCACGTCAAAACAGTAACACAAGCGGTTAGTTTCAGAAACTTGAAAGAAAGATGAAAAAGTTAGATGTCTTTTTTCTGTATACAGAAATCTTACAACTTGGATCCAATAAATTCCATTCGTTGAGCCGTCGTGCCAACATTTCCGCTTTGCTGCTAATAGTTATACCTAAGTTCCTTACTAAATCATCTAGTTTCTTTTGGTTAGAGAAGTGTGGAGAATGATCGAAGTCTGGACAATTGTCGAAACCTGAAGAAGTGTCAAAGTTTGGAGAGTTCTCGAAATCTGGTTCATCATCATTAAATTTTTCTACATTCGAGTATTCGAGACATCAAAAGGTGAACTGTCATCAGTCATATCTGAGTACGGCGAAATAGGAATGTGCAGTTCTTAGTTATGAGGTCCTGGAGCAGCACCGGAAAAAGATGGAATTATTTCAGTGCTAATTTCAGGTATTAAAATAAGACTCAGAACAAAACAGTCTCGAGTAGTAATAAAATGAGACCACTGGTGGGATCCCATCGTCATTTGTTTTACATTTAAAATATCAGAATAAAGTTATCCTATTCAAAAACGGGTCACGCAAAAAATGATACGTTAAAAAAAGAAATCTCTAGTTTTAAAGTGAGTAGATGATGGTATGTCAGGATAAACAATCTTGTTTCTATCAGTGGGCTTCCTGTACATAGATATATTTACCATACAAAAATAATAATCATCATGATGGTTTGTTGGCTCCCTCAAAGTTCGTGGAATTGCAAACGGTATACCCTTCCGGGTACCAGGAACCAATCTTCTAATGTCGATCGGCAGCTCCCACAGCAGACACGAGACGTGATTACTTATTGGCATACCAAAGTACGCATCGTATGGGATGAAAAATTTTGTACCAGCCGTGATTTGATGGCTTACCTGTTTGGGGGCGATGTAGTTCCGCACACATAGCAGAATGAGTCCTTAGACATTCGACATGCTCTTTTAGAAGCCAGAAATACGCTAATAGTAACAACAATACCACTATTGTAATACCACAATTATATGTACAAAATGTAGCATAAGATAAGGACTGACTGACTGGATTTTAACATTTTTTTAGCAATTAGCACCCTGAGAGCCAGCATAGTATACAGCCGATTTTAAAGGCTGCGGGTGACGCGCGCACGTGTAAAAACGTGCGCTGCACAAAACCTTGATAAAGTTCTTGACCTTCCGAAAACATAGGGTTATAGTGCATACATCAGACTTTAATTACAGCCATATTAGAAACCTTAAGCATTTCCGACTTGTTTGATACGAGGTTTCAGAAACATCCAAAAAAGGGTTTTTTTCACTTTTATACCAGTTTTTCTGAAAAACGCGAAAAGATAGAACATTTTTGTCTCCAGGCTTGTATTCTATGGGAAAAACATACTGAAATGTGTGATTCGAAAGAAAACTATCAGAAAAATTTACAGTTTTTACTCAATTAATTGCCAAACTCCCAATTTTTACATGTATTTTAATAGAAAAATTCGTCTATTATTGAAATGATTAGATAGGCAGGGAGAGTTCTATATCAAGATTTCTTTCTTACCGACGCCGAGACCATTCTACAGCTATAGTGGTTCGTGTCCGTGCTGAGTTTCTAGAGTATTATTGATGATGTCATCAAGAATATTCTAGAAACTTAGCATGGACACGAACCACTACAGCTGTAGAATTGTCTCGATGTCGGTAAGGTAGGAATCTTGATATAGAACTGGCTCTGCATATTTACTGAAATGTTATCCTTCTCAAAAACTTTTTGTTAGTTTTGGCTGTATGCCTCATATTTTGTAGATCAGATCCACAGAAACGAAAGTTTTCTACCCATGAACTTGACAGATTCACGATTGTATCTATACAGGATGTTTGGGGGGGTTTTAACTACCCCCAAATATTCATTTTTTGATTGAACTACTGGAATGAGTAATCACATCAAAATAAGTGCAAGAAGCGTCTCCTATCAGGAAAAGTTTTTGAATTTATTTCGAGGATTGTTTTAACATCCTTTAAAGATTCATGTAAGGAAATCGACATTTTTTAACAATCAAAACCACAGGAGATTATTTGATCAGACTGTTAGGGTCGGAAAATACTTTAAAATAAATGTGGGAAACATCTCCTAGAAGAAAAAATCATTGAATTTATTTTAAGGGTTGTTTTAATTTTCAAGCAAAGAAATCAAGGTTTTCAAAATTACAGAACCACAGGAGATTTTTTAATTGATCTTTTGGGGTGGGAAATTACTTCAAAATAAGTGCAAGAAGCGTCCCTGCTAGGAAAAGTGTTTGATTTATTTAAAGGGTTATTTTAACATTCCTTAAATATTCGAGCAAAGAAATTAACACTTCTCAGCCATAAAAACCACGGCAGATTTTTTGTTCAAACTATTGTAGTCGGAAATCATTTTACAATGAACTTGGGAAACATTCCCTATCAGGAAAATTGTTTGAATTTATTTTGAGGGATGTTAAAACAATCCTTCAAATAAATTCAGAATTTTTCCGGACAGGAGACGCTTCCTGCACTCATTTCGAAGTGATTTCTCGTCATAATATTATAGTTTAATCAAAAAATCTCCGGTGGTTTTGATTTTTAGGAAATGTCGATTTCCTTGCTTGCATGTTTAGGGTATGTTGAAACAACCCCCAAACATCCTATATAAACAAAATCGTGAATCTGTAAAGTTCATGGGTACAAAGCTTTTGTTTCAGTGGTTTTGATCTACAAAATATGAGAAATTTAGCCGAATATAATAAAAATTTTCTGAGAAGGATAACATTTCAATAATAGAAGAATTTTTCTATCAAAATACACATAAAAATTGGAAGTCTGGCAAGTGTTTGAGTAAAGACTGTCCATTTTTCTGATAATTTTATTTCGAATTCTTGATCTGTAGGTTCGAGATTATAAAAAAATGTAAAATTATACATTTTTACTGAAGCCATTTTCTGTACATTTGGTGCTGGAGCCTTTTCCATTAAATACAATCTAAAACCCCTCACGATGGAGCTAAACCAACTTTAATCACAAGGTCATTGCATATGAGATTTTCCGACGGAGTATGGAACACTGTAAAAAAAATCTGCTGAAAATTACGTAATATTCATCAAATCTCACTCCGTCTATCAGTATGAATTTACAAAAATACCTAAATTCACAACGATACTATTTTTAATTCTATGGCAGCTGTGTAAAATCACATCGACCAGTGATGGACACAAAGGGACCTTTGAGCAGCGCTATAATATCGCATCGTCTGTTGCAGAAATTTTCCGAACGAAGAACTGATAGTTAAGATTTTTTTGGAATTTTCAATTCAATTTGTAATTTTACAGTTCTCAAGTTATAGTTAGTTAGCGCCTTTTGGTGATGAGACTCTTCGTTGTGCGTCTCTTATTAATCATATATCAACAAAATTCACCATTATTGTGGTCATTATTCAAAAGTAGTATCGTTATTCTGCTCGCTGTGGAGTTTATTTCATTTATTATTTATTCAAAAATATCTAAGATTTCGCTTGCTTTTTGGGACGTTTATGTACGTAATCTCACTTTGTCGATTTACATCGCGTCCTTTGCAAACTCTTTTAGTTTTGTTTAATTTTTAATTAATTCATATGGTAACTACATCGCATGATAAAAAACTACTTTAAATTAGCAATTTTTAAATAATATATAAAATCAAATAATATTTGAGTAAAAATGAATAATTGCAACTCCGGCCAATTCCGAATATGAATGGAGTTTACGTTCAGAGATGGAAATTTACGATGCAGGCGTAATATTCATTCCATACATAATTCTACTCCGTCCATCGAGGGTCGCTTTATGTCCATTTGTCCAGCGATGTAAAATTCAGAAAATTTTTTAACAGTGTAGCCTGTAATCCCACGGATATTTAAAGACCAAAATAAAAAAAAATCCATCGTGTCCTTTTTGAAAAAGGTCGATTTTTATGTTAAGTACGAAAAAAAATTAATTAGAAGAAATTTAAAAATATCATAATTTTCACGATAAATGGTTTTAAATTATAAGTTACAGATATAATTTAGAACTTGAAAAATTTGATACAAGGTATTGAATTCATAAAATTATTTTTCAATTAAAGTTTACGAATATTTGATACTTCAATTTACGATTTTATTGATGAACTTTTCAAATTGAACAATAAAATGTTTAATTTCAGTAAGAAAGTTTTTTTGTTATACAACAGTTAATAAAGGAAACGATATTCATTATCAGCTGCAATTATAATGATATTTTGAAACCCAAGTATAAGTTACAACGATTTTCATATTAGTTTTCTGCATTTTTCGTCCTTTTGTCAAACTATCAATAGAAAAATTATATTAAACGCAACAATAATAAATAATCATCGCAGCTGATAATAAACATCGTCTGCTTTATTAACTATTGTATGAAAGAAATCCTATTGAATTTAGACAGTTTATTATTGAATTTGAAATGTTTATGAATAAAATTATAAATTGAAGTTTAAAATCTTAATAAATTTTATCTAAAAAATAGTTTCATGAATACCATGTATAAATTTTTTGAGTCTTAAAATGTATAATTTATAATTTAAAGTAATTCTTACTGAACATTATTATGTTTTTAGGTTCCTTCTACTTAACTTTTTTTTATATTAAACATGAAAATCGACTTTTTCAAAAAGGGCCCGATGAATTTGTTTGTTTTGGTTCCAGCGTGCACTCTATTTTCTGCGTAAAAAAGAATCAATTTTTATTCTTTCGGTTTGCTTTTATATTCGATATCACCAATGGTAAGTTTAAAATTTAAGCTCCCAATATATTTGAAATTTTCCATAAGGATGTGGGTATGAAGTGTACTAGCAAATTCAGATGAGCGTGAAAATACAAGCAGACAATTTAGTTTAGTATAACGGAGAGGCAAACCTGTTTTGCGGTTTAAACCAATCGACCTCTGCTAATCTACGAATTCCCATCCATTCACATAAACCGGTTAATTTTCGATTGCGCAATGCGTATCACGTACATAGTCGAAAGTTCAAATTTTCTGACCCTGTTCGATAATTAACACCTGTTCCGCATGTTTCGAATCCTTGTTTATCGGCATTCCACAAATCCTAGGCATTTTTAATCCCTATCTAATTTTTTGAAACTCGCCACCTTTTTTCACAAAATCAGTTCTCTTTCCGAAATTCAACCATTCTTACACTTAATTCATTCAATTACAAAAATAAACTTCATTTGTCGCAAATTTAAAAAAAAAACACAAATAAATAAAATATCAAAATGCATGTAGGTACTTGGCGGAGTATTCCACACGTAGTGCTTTAGTAGATAGACAGGGGGAGTTCTATATAATGATTCCTACCTTACCGACTTCAAAACCATTCTTCATTTGATGTGGTTTATGTACGGGCTAAGTGTCTATAATTTTCTCGAAGGCTATTGAATTAGTCGCCAATATCTAGATAGCAAGCAATAAATCATCGCTGCTTTCTATCAACTATGTTACGCAGTAGAAAATGCAAGAACAAATCTTGGTGATGCATAATTGAAATGATAAATGACCTTGACATTATTTACGCAAAATTCGTTTCTCACAATTGCGCAATATAATTTTGTTCCGTCATCGGGATCTTCGAGAATAATCTAGAAACTTTGCACGGACGTGAACCATTTGAGCTGCAAAATGGTCTCGAAGTTGCCAAGGTAGGCATTTTGATATAGAACTCCCTCTGCTTTCCTTTGGTTGGGATTTTCTCCAACGTAATTTCCCAAAATTAATCTAAAAGTAGTTGTGCACCCAAACTTTCTAACGGTAGTGTATATCAACCATAAACTATAAAGCTGAGATCGCTGAAAATGATAGCAAACGCGAAATTTAATAACGGGAAGCAATAGTCTCACGCTAGTTTATTAATCCTCGTAACGAATTGTCTCCTGCACCGAGTATCCGAGTATCCATTGTTCTTTGGGATGAAGCTCGTTTTGGCGTTGGTAACGATTCGCAACGGTCGTTGCGAGTGATTAAGTTGCCCAAGGGGACAGCGATTAATTGTAAGTCCTGAAATACTCGAGGAGGAGCAGAATATAAGTGCAGAGACGCTATTAATTGTGCTGGAAACTGATTACGTCGGTATATATTAGGCGCTTTTAGACTCGGTTTACTTTATCAATTTTCAATTACAACTAAAAACATTAAAAATTAATGACTTCCAAATTTTCGACTATATTCTTCGGAATTTTAAAAAAAACTGAAAAATGCGGCCTTTATCAATGTTGATTTTATTATTATTATATTTAACTTTGTCTCGGAAACTCCGGTGCGTCATCATCAGCCACGGACTAAGTCAAGTGCCTGATGAGTTAAAGATATTAAAAATTTAATTACTAATTA
>JAUMHM010000072.1:20303283-20320398 GCA_032362435.1 Melikaiella ostensackeni
TTAACCGACGTTTCTTCTTGGCGAGAATTTATGAAAATGTACTTTTCCTTCTTCTAACCAATTACAGACGTCAATAAATAATAAATTCGTAATTTAACAATTTAATTATTTTCATTTTGAAAGAAAAGAGTCATCCAAAAACCTTACTAAGATTTTATAAACTTAGGGAATGAACATATATAGAACTTTTGTTAATTAAATAAATGTAGAACCTTAATGAAATTCATTTCAGAGGAGAAAATTTCCAGTTTCCTGAAATAATATTTTCAAAGTTTTAAAATTGAATTTCAATGTTTATTTGAACTATATTATTCTTCAGTCTATAAATTATTAAAATTCTTATTCAATCATCGCAGGCCCTCTTTTCCCCTTTTTCGCGATTTTAACTTATATGTGAACTAAATTAATAGAACCCAACAAAAAAATCCAACTTTTTTTTATTGAAAGGTAATTCTTTTTGGTTAAAAAGTCTACTATTATATTTTTGGTTAATTTAACAATTTCGTTACAAAGTCATTCTTTTTTACTTCAAATTCAACTGATTCGTTTGAAAACTCGTCTTTTCGGCTTCAAAATTCGACAATTTAACTGGCATTTTTTTTCTTCCTTAACTAAAATTTTTCTTGGTGTGAAGTTCAACAATTTTGTTGAAAATTCATCTTTTTAATTTGGAAATTCATCACTTTCGGTGAAAATTTCATCTTTTTTAGTTAAGAATACAACTGTCTGGTCAAAAATAATTCTATTCCGGTTGAGGATTCAACTGTTTTCTTGAAAATTCGTCTTTTTGGATCAATTCAACTGATTTTGGTTTGAAATTAAAATCCGTTTTTGTTGAAATTTTAACTCGTACATTTTTTGTGCAGAATTCATCTTTTTTGCTTGAAAATTCAACTACTTAGTTGAAAGTTGAACTGCTTTGTTAAAAACTCATTTTTTTGGTCGAAGATTCATGATTTCAGATGAAAGTTCATTTCTTTGGATGCACATTTAACTATTTTATTCAAAATTTGTTTTTTTTTGCAAGTTTATCTTTTTTAGTAGAACATTTAACTATTTAATTGAACATTCATGTATTTTTTTCGAAAATTCGTCTCTTTTAGTAGAAATATAATTTTCTCGATTGAAAAATTTATTTTTTTAAAATTCGTCTTTTTTGGTTGAAAATACAACTGCTTGGTTGAAACTGGAAATACTTTGTTACAAATTCTACTTTTTGATTAAAGATTCATCATTCAAGTTGAAAATTCATCTTTTTATTTGCAAATTCGTGTATACTGTTAAAAATTCGTTTTTTAAACTAAAAATTCGTCGTTTTGGTAGAAAATTAATCTTTTTTGGTCAAAAATTCATCTGTTCTGTAGAAAAATAATCTTTTTAGTCAAAAATGCAGATGCTTGGTAGAAAATTAATCTGTTTCAGTTATGGATTGAACTGTTTTGTGTAAAATTCTTCTTTCATGGTTTAATTCGAATGTTTTAGATTTAAAATTAAGAATTTTTTTGGCTGAAATATTGATTATTTCATTTTTCGTTGAGAATTCATCTTTCTTGGTTGAAAACTTAACTGCTTGGTTGAAAGTGGAACTACTTTGTTAAAAAGTCTTCTCTTTTTGCTAGAAGATTTATCATTTAAGTTGATAATTTATCCTTTTGACTTAAAAATGGTTTTTTTTTGTGAAAAATTCAACTGTTGGTTGCAATTTAATTGATTTTAGTTGGGGATTCAAATATTTTTCTGAAAATTCGTCTCTTTGATAGAAAATTAGTTCTCTTGGATGAAAATTCAACCACTTGGTTGAAAAGTTATGTATTTTGCGGAAGTTTCATTTTTTTGGTAGAAAATAAATCTTTTTGATTAGAAATGTAACTGTTTCGTTGAAAATTATTTGGTTTTAGTTGAGGATTCAACTATTTTGTTGAAATTTCGTCTCATTTGATTAAATTCCACTTTTTATGATTCAAAATAAATTTTTGTTTTCTGGTTGAATTATGAAGTATAAAATTTTTGTTGAAAATTCATTTTCTTTGGTTGGAAATTCGACTACTTGGTTAAAAGTGAAACTACTTTCTTGAAACTTTCATTTTTTTGGATAAAGGTTTATCGTTCAAGTTGAAAATTAATTATTTTGATAGAAAATTTCACTGTTTTTGTGGAAATTCGTTTCTTTTTTGGTGTCGGTTTTGGAACTACTTTGTTAAAAATTCAATTTTTTGGTTCCAGATTCATCATTTTAGTTGAAAATTCTTTTTTTTTTTGTAAATGTAACTATTTTATTGAGAATTTGTTTTATTCTTGGGTGAAAATGTACCTTTTGAAATTCATAATTGAACTATTTGCTTTAAAATTCATGTATTTTGTTGCAAAATCGTCTTTTCGACAGAAATTTAATCTTTTTGGTGAAAAATGCAACGATTTAGTTGGAAATTCATATACTTTGTTGAAAATTCCTCTTTTTTAGTCGAAAATTACTGTTTTTGGTTAAAAATTCATCTTTTACGATATAAAATTTAATTATTTTGTTGAAAAATCATCCCTTATGATAGAATTTTAATTTGTTTCAGTTGAAGATTCAACAGTTTTGTTGCAAAAAATCGTCTTTCTTGGTTGAAAATTCATATATTTTGTTGAAAATTTATTTAACTGTAAAAAATTAATCTTCTTGTTTGAAAATTCATCTTTTGTTGTTGAGAATTTCATTATTTGGTTTAAAATTGAAATATTTTGTTAAAAATTCATCCTTCTTGATTGAAAATTATTGTAATTCAGTTGCACATTCAACTATTTTGTTGATGATTCATCTTTATTAGTTGAAAATTCAACTTCCTGGTTGAAGCAGGAACTACTTTTTGTGAAAAATCATTTTTTTGATTGAAGATTTATCATTTACATCGAACATTGATCTTTTTAGTTGAAAACTGAACTATTTTTCAAAAAGATAGTTTTTTCATTGAAAATTAATTTTTAACGCAAGTTCAATTATTCTATTTTTGGTTGAAAATTGATCTCTTCAGTTAGGAATTTAACTATTTAGTTGACAAACTATGTTTTTTTTTGAAAATTCATCTCTTGTGGTCGAAAGTGGAACTGCTTTGTTGTAAGTTTATTTTTTTTTGTTTGAAGGTTCATTATTTAATTTGAAAATTAATTTTCTTGGTTGAGCATTCATATTTTCGGGTTGAGAATACAACTGTTTTGCAGAAAATTGTTCTTATTGGCTTGAAAATTCTACATTTTGGATGAAATTTTTTTCCTTTATTGATGAAGAAATCTTTCTTGGTTGGAAATTCAACTCTTTTGCTGAAAATTGATCTCTTTTGATAGAGATTTTATCTTTTCTCGTTACATGTGCGTCATTTATTCATCATTCGAAAATTTAATACTTTTACTTGACTTTATTACCAGATTTTAAATTAACAAAAATGTAAAAACTCTAAGCCTTACGGCGTCAAAAGATGTGACGACATCTGCATTGAGTTTCGAAAGTTCAGCTTAATTAGAGGGAAGGCCCTCTAGTGAAGGGTGGCACACTATTGGTGTTATTAGCCTATTATAATAGCAATATAATTCTAACGCGGAAGAAAAATGTAGAGAGCTTGAATAAAATACAATTATATCAAGTGTCTGGTGTGTTCCAGTTCCGAGACACGATTTTCTAAAAAAGTTTCAATAACCTGAGTGAGATTCGCACTCAGGTGCAGAGAAGAAGTTATAAACACATGAGCCTAGATGTAGGCTTTGCATCATAGGTTTTGATCCACACTTTACTGGGTGCATTCTGCATTACTATACTTGCAGACGATTCGCTAACGCGTGCGTGCGTAAGTTAAACTCACGTGGAACGCATCACGTATCTAATTACCGAGGAATGCTTTGTGCGTGAAGGAGCTGCTCACCCATTCAGAACTTAGAGACTTGACGCAAGAAAGGAGCCAAGTGCCATGCTCGGAATTGAGCTGTACCACAAGATTTCATGGACACAAAATAATCAGCCTAAGTTTCATCCATCCTATTATTATTATTATTATTATTATTATTATTATTATTATTATTATTATTATTATTATTATTATTATTATCATTATACCATTATGCCGAATCCCTTTCGGGGTAAGCGTCACTTTTTCGGTTCTAGCCTCGTTATACTACCAGGGATTGAAGACTTTATATGGTATGGGTAAGTAAGGGATGTGCCGTGGCTCTATTATTATAGTTGCCTTTATCACCATTTCCTTTGTAGATTGGGACGATAATCGCAAACAAAAATCCGCCACCGCTCTTAAGCATTTCAGCAGTGATACCATCCAGACCAGCAGCCCTACCATTCTTTAGTTTCTTAATCACGGATATAATGTCGTCGATATTGATTCTTCTTCCGCTACCTACAACAGGATTGTCTAACGTATTCTCTTCAATGAGAAGGTTGTTATGCTCCATAGCTTGACCACCATACAATCTCTTAAATAAATCTCTCATACGGTCTTTCACTTTGTCCAAATCCCATAGCATTTCACCACCAGCATTCTTGATTCCGACTACCTCAGTGCTAGAACTTCCTTTCCTAATCTTCTTAACCCATTTCCAAAATAATTTCTTATTTCCTTTATTATCTTCATCCGATTCGATTTTATCCTTGCTTTCTTTGACTAGTATTTTTACATTTCTGTTTTATCCCTATAATCATTTTCTAGTCTAGTCCTCTCCTCACTGCTAAGACCGTTAATATTCAGCTTTTTTGAGTACGCTTGATTTTTCTCATTAACAGCCACGCAGATTTCATCCTTCCACCAAGCACCTTCAGTCTTTCTTCCTCCAATCGTAGTTCCACATATTTCAGATGAACTCTTAAAGACCCTATCAAGTAATATTATCCATGCACCCTCTAAATTTTTACTGCCGGATTCTGTCTTCCAGTCTTCTTTATGATGATCTAAATATTTACTGAGCTTTACACGGTATGGTATTTGTACTTCTGGTTTCTACACATTCTCTATTCTAAGTCGCGTCTGCTTCAACTTTTTAATTTTTCTTCTCCTTCATTCTTAAGCTAGGTTCATTTTTGAAACTATGAGGAAGTGATCCGGTCCACATTCTGAACTTCTCATTACCCTTGTATCTCTTACTAGCCCTCTCAGTCTCTCATCCACTACAACAAAGTGAACAAAACTGTGGCTTTCGCCTCTACACCAAGTATGCATGTGGATCATTTTATGTCTGAGCCAAGTATTTGTAATAAATAAGCCTTTTTCTAAACGTAAGCTAATCAATTTCTACCCGTTACCGTTCCTTTCTGGATCTCCGAAATGACCAAAGTACCCTGTCGGTACTTCTGCGTTGCACACCAACCCAGCCATTCATACCTTCGAGTATGATGATTCTTTCCCCAGGATCGCAAGTACCCAGAATATCATTCAACAAATCCCAAAAGATATTTTTTACACCACTACTTTCACCAACAACTGGAGCGTAGCATGCTGTAATAAATAGCCTTCTGATTGCCACTTTCATTCTAACCCATAATAATGTAGGAAATACACATTCATACTTTTTGACATGCTACTTTGCTCTCTCATTCATAATCATCCCGCCTCCTTGGCTACCATTTGATTCATTATCTACTCCTGACCATATTTCGAGTCCATTTTCAATCTTTCTTATCTCACATCCCTTCTTCCTTGTTTCAGGTGCACATAAAATATCAAGCTTCTTTATGTGCATTGTATCCTGCAATTCCCCTACCTTAAGATCGCTTACACGTCTAGCATTCCAAACACCCAGTCTCCATTCATCACCGGAAACTTTTCCCATGGCATGCCTTTCGTCAACAAAAGTGTTAATCCAATCCGAAGCTACATTATTATTTGTATTGTCCATTATTTAAAGTTTACACCCAACTACCAACTTGATGCGAGAAATGTTTTCCATAAGTACAAAATCATGTCCAAACTAAGCAGCTAAATCGTCATAAAGTGAAGTGCCTATTCATAACGTCAGTGCCACGAAACTTTGGTCATTCAAAGGAGAGTAAGAAAACAAAGCCAGAACCAAAGGATTCAGGATCGGTTTGTATTGTATACTGATGAGGGCACCAGCCTCCTGCAGTTTAGCCTTTAAAATGGAAAAATACCATTCAACACCTCCAAAATGTGATAAGTAATCTCAACCCTAAATAAAACTTGACAAGCTTTAAAATTTTCATGAATTTCCATTACCTCCAAAAGTTTCCCAGATTTCCAAAAGCTGCAATTATTTTTATTAATTTACATCAATTTCCAAAAGTTTCAGACATTTCCAAATATTTCCACCAATTTTCAAAAATCCACATCAATTTCGAGAAGTTCCAAAATTTCCAATCATTTCTATCAATTTTCAGAAATTTCCATAAGCTTCCCAGTTTTCAAAAACTCCCATAAGTTTTCAAAAGTTTCAAACATTTGCATCCATTTTAAAAAAATTCATCCTGATTTTTAAAAAAGTAAATAGATAATGTTTTTCTACAATTCAATTTTACTGTAAAAATAGTGAAACAATTGAAATACTCGTCTTTAGTTTTTGTCTGGATTGGAATTGCACGAAATTTCCCACAGTACATGACACTTCAAATTAATTAATTTTTAATTTAACTTATTAAAATGTATCGTGTCTCAACTACTGATTAAATTAAATAAATTTCCACATACATTAGTATTTTAAATTAATGACTATCCACTGCAGGTTGTATTATCCACTCTAGGGACGTTTTCCCTAATATATATTTTGAAATGTTATGACGAACTTGCAATGTTGAAATGCTTAATGAATGATCAAAATTTATTTTCCAGGGATAGAACTTTTGGAAATGGGGCCAAATTCGTTAATTAATTCAAAGCAAGTGCTACGAATTGCAAATGTTATGCAGGAGTGCCACTTCCTCAATTAGCATAGAATTAGGATACGCAATTAAAGTTATGTCGGATGCCTACGTTTGCTCGATTGGCTTCGTCTCGACTACAAATTCTTCAAAAAATCTCGAATTTCAGTTACTGAATAATATTTAAATTAACTATTTATTAGGAAAAATATAATATGGTTTACACAATTTACGAAGTTTGGTCTCCAACAAAAGCTGAATAAATTGATTTTTTATATCAATGCCAGTAGACGCGCCTTCTTTAATTTATTTCCTCAAACATATTCCGATTTCAGAAACTTTTGAATTTTGAAAGAATCATGTATGCGTAAAAAACAATATTTTCAGAAAATAAATGATTGTTGAAACTGAGAGGATTTTCAAAAATGTAGATTATAACGAAACACCTTTCTCGACGGATTTTGAATTTTTTTAGAAATTCTCAGAATTAAATTTTCAAGATCTTCAAACTCCTCAATTTTTCAATTTATTTTTTGAGCGACAATATATAAACAAGTATATTAACAAAATAAGCTATTTCAAAAATATTTTTTCTTATCTGAAAGAAAATTGCTGAAACAAACTTGCTACGGATTATAATTAATGCAGATATACTCAAGGGACACGAATAAATAATTGAATGTTCAAGTTAATTTCTATAAACAATTTATATTTAAAAAAATACTTCAGTATCGAGTGCAAATGTTGAAAACACTGATTTCTTACCTAAAATGCCTTATATTTCGTATTAGATATGTAACTAGTAATGATTTATCATCATACTCCAACATTTGCTATTATTTTAAACAATTGTATCAACAAATATTCAATTTTGTTTTCTTCTCTAGTTTCTTGTTCCCTCTTTTTCTTGAACACAACTAAAACTAATTAAAAAATGATTATCAACAATGAAAACTTGTTAACAGGAAATATATTTAATTGTTTATATCAAATATATTAAACAAATGCCACAGAGAAACAAAAGTTCCTTTGTGATTTGAGCAAGAGGGACAAAAAAAGTTATGATATTATGGACAAAACAAATTTTAGCCTACATTATTCATTCGATTTGAACTTTTTTTTTAATGAAAGCTTTTTGAATTTAAAAAAGCTTTGTGTGTTTGGATCTTTGAGACATTTGGTTAATTTTGTATCCAACAGCAAAGTTGACATTTTCTTTTTAATTTTCAGAAGTACCATTTTTTTAGACTTTCAGATTCATCACAGAAGGTCTCATATCTGTAGTAAAACTATCTAGAAATAATGTACAGTGGGTGATAATATCTCCAAAACAAATTTTATTACATTATAAACAAATTAATGAACAAATAGCATTTTTTCGGGATTGGCAATGTTTACCTCATTACAGGCCTTGGACTCATTTGAGAAATCCTAAATAGCGTCAAATCGCGTCAAATCTTTGTGAATCTTTTAAAATACCTTAAAAGCTTTCAAATCCGTTGAAATTCTTTAAGAACCTCTGAAACCTGTCGAGATCCCCTGAAAATTCCTGCAGAACTCAGCAATATTTTTGAATCCACATAAATCCCTTGATATCTTATACTATGTTTGAAATCCAATGAATCCCTAAATATGGCGTAATCCCTTGAAATCTCTGAAGTCCCTGAAATCCGCAGAAGTCCCTTGAAATTTCAATTCATTTCATTCATACTCTAAGTTCTCCAGAAATCCGTTAAAATCCCATGCGATATTTCAATATCATTGATATACTGAATACCCTTCTAAAACCCTTTGAAATTTTAAGAAATCCTACGAAATATTTTTAAAACCTCAAAAAATTTGTAATATCTTTCAAAATTTCTTCAAAAATGATGAAATCTTTAAAATCCTCTGAAATCCCGCAAAATCCCATTAGACCTGATAAAGCCCCTTGAAATCTTTCAAATTACCCTAAAAGCTTTGAGATGCCTTAAAATCTTTGAAATCCGTTGAAATTCACTGAAATCTAATTAATCCCATAAATATTGTAAAATTCCTTGAAATCCTTTGAAATTTTGTAAGTACCGTAAAAAGTCCCTGAAGTTTTCGAAATCTTTTAAAATACACTATATTTTTCAAAATACACTATGTTCTTTAAAATCCTTTGAAATGTTTCAACTCCCTTTAATTTTGAGAAATCCCTAGAAACCTTTTGAAATCCCGTACAACATCTTGAAATCTTCAATATATTTTTTAATGATTTTTAAAGAAAGGAGTTGTATCGACCCTCAGTTAAAATAATATTTGGATGTTGGTGGTAAAGTGGCTTTAGGGTCACAAAAAATGATTTCAATGTATCATTGAGTCAGACGTTTTGGCCTCGAATATGGGCCCTCGTCAGTGATTTATTTCTGAAATATGAGTACAAAAAAGGTTGATTCTTTGAAAGATATAATTTTATAATAAATAAATAAATATTTCGAGATGTGAATGAAGACCAAAAATTATAGTTAACTGGTGATTAAAAAATTTCAAGAACAATTCTAAATTAAGATAACAACAAGATTTTTACATTGTTTGAGCAATATTGTCAGAAAAATTAATGTATTTTTTTCCCAGAAAAACATTCAACAAAATTAATAGAAGAATTTAATATTCATTATAAAATTTGTTGGAAAATAACATAACGATATGATTACTAATAAAGTCGCTAA
Source organism: Melikaiella ostensackeni (assembly GCA_032362435.1). NCBI lineage: Eukaryota > Metazoa > Arthropoda > Insecta > Hymenoptera > Cynipidae > Melikaiella > Melikaiella ostensackeni. The sequence continues at coordinate 20,312,827 of JAUMHM010000072.1, forward strand.
CACTTATATTTGAATATGTTGTCGAAATGTCGTCGTACTTCCTTTATTAGTAATTATACCGTTATGTTATTTTCCACCAAATTTTATAATTGAGTATTAAATTCTTCTATTAATTTTGTTGAATGTCTTTCTGGGAAAGAAAAATACATTAATTTTTCTGACAATATTGCTCAAACAATGTAAAAATCATGTTGTTATCTTAATTTACAATTGTTCTTAAAATTTTTTAATCACTAATGAACTATAATTTTTGGTCTTCATTCACATCTCGAAATATTTATTTATTTATTATAAAATTATATCTTTCAACGAATCAACAACCTTTTTTTGTACTCATATTTCAGAAATAAATCACTGACGAGGGCCCATATTAGAGGCCGAAACGTCTGACTCAATGATACATTGAATTCATTTTTTGTGACCCTAAAGCCAATTTACCACCAACATCCAAATATTATATTTTTTAATTCCTTTAAAAACGTTTAAATCTTTCAAATCCTGAGACCCCATAAAATCCCATAAGATCCATAGAAATCCCATGAAATCCGCAGAAATCTCTTAAAATTTTATTTCATTTCATTTACTCCCTAAAGTTTTCTAGAAATTCTTTGAAACTCCCTCAAACATTTTGATATATTTGCGATCCTTTGATACCCTTTTAAGATCCCTTGAAATATTTTAAGTCTTTAAAGTCCTTGGGTATCCTATAAAATCGCATAGGTCTGTTGAGATCCTTACAAATCCCTTTCAAATACTTTGAAATCCCGTGAATTATCTTAAAATTTTTAATATTTAAAAAATTTCTTCAAAAACTTTAAAAACTTTCAAATCCCTTAGAATATTTTAAAACCTTTGAAACTTCGATTTTTGAGATAGCGAATATTTATTTCAACCAATCAGCGAAGAAGTTTGAAAATATGTTTAAGGGCAAAGTGAAAAAATAGTTGCATAAGCGAGAAATTTGAGAAAAAAGTAGCATTAGTGTCATTTTTTTTAAAATAGCAGCCAAATAGGTGCATCGTTAAAAGTGTGAAGAAGTGTAAATAGTGCCGTGAGTTCCAGCTCTGAACTTCTTCAAATATTTTTAAATCCCTTGAAATCTTTGAAATTTTGTTTTTTCAGATTCCAAAGCATCCAGGTTGATTTCCAAAAAATTCAAGAGAATTTTTAAGAATTTTAATGAATTTAGAAGAATTTAAAGGAATTCAAAAGGCTTTGATGAAATTTATAAAAACTCAAGGTGAGTTGCAAAGACTTTAGGGTAAAAAATCCATTGGATTGAGTAGAATTGTATGAAATTAGAAGAATTCAAAAGAATTCAGGGTGAATTCGAAAAAATTCAAGAGAATGCCAAAGAATTCAATTTTAATTCAAAAAAATTCAAGAGAATTTAAAAGAATTTAGAAGAGTTCAGGATAAATTAATAAAAATTCAGGGTGAATTCAAAATGAAATCAAATGAATTGAAAAAAATCCAAAATATTCCATTGATTTCAGTAACATTAGACTAAATTCAGATGAATTCAAGGGAATTCAAGACATTTCGAAGAGATTTATACGAATTCAAGATGAATTTTAAAGAATCCAGGGTAAATTAAAAAGAATTCAACGGAATTTGAAAGAAAAAAGTGATTTGAAAAAAAAGTGTCTCAAGTGACTGTGTGGCAGCCCTGGTCATTTATGAATCTGGAGTTACAAATTAGAACAGTACGCATCTTGGATTCAAAATGAACGCACTGAGAATAATCTTCAATTTTAAAAAAACTCTAGTTTTCACACTGTTGGTTCATCACTTTTTAATCCTTAATTAAGGATTATGAGCCTTAGAGCTTTTATCTTCGAGATTACTTTTTAATATCGAAGTTTCTATTACAATCTCGAGTCGATCGGAAGAACGTTCTTACCACCTCGAGTTTGGTCTTCAATCATCCTGTTTTTGTTTCCAGTTATAACGAGAGAAGTCTGAAAACAGTTGAACAATAGTCTTGGGCGCAAACTCTTCGTTATCGGGCAAACCGGCAAGGAATTAAAGGATTACTATATTAGTTTGCGAACAATGTCCCGTTTTCAATGGACTATATGATTCATCGAATTTGAATTCGGCTAAGGAATTTATTGCGAAACTAAAATTTAAAAAATTTTATCTTATATTACAAGAATAAAAAACATGTAGTGCAATATCAGTATTGCAACTCAGATGAAATTGCATGCCAATGTACAAAAAAAATGAGTTTCGCCTTGAACACTAAAAATTTGAACCTGCTTGCCAATAACAAAAAAAAATTTACGTAGTACTTTGCCGCGATACTAAATCCCATTGGCAATGAGCCAAACTTCCTTTCATGCTATTAATGTCCGTTACACTCTCGGCCCTTTGCTTGCTTCGAACCTCACTCAACTCCCCACACTTGCTCTTAAAACCGCAAAGGACACACTTCCGGTTCTTTGGCAATAGGATCCTTTGCACTTGAATATTCATCTGGAAACACTTTTTCGATTCTGAAAATGATTTGTGGGTCGCGACGCACAAATATATTCTCAATAAATCGTAAAGAAATATTAATTTCTCTCACATTAACAGTGTAAGACTTTTGTCACGTCTATATAAACCTTTTTTTCTAACTTCCTCTATACTTTTCCTTCTATATTGCATTTACTTTTTTATTTTTTATACTCGCAGAGTATTACCAACATCGTGAATTCTCCGAAAACGCGAATATCTCAGCAACGAGCAGAACGTCCGCCGGAATTTTAGGACAGATTAAAGTTTTAAGTGCCGGCCAACCGGCACGACGTATCGTTGCGGAATACTGCATGCATGGAGCGCTCTAAACCTCAGAATGCGAAAATCCCTCGTCGTTATGAGCGCATTCATACTCTTGCAGATAAACTGACTTCAAGGTAAATTCCAAATTTTAATAAACGTACAGGTCAAGCTACGGAGCATAACAACTGTGACGCAGAACAGGATACGTTAGACAATCCCGTCGTAGGTGGCGAAATAAGAATCGACATAGGCGACATCATATCCGTAATTAAGAAACTAAAGAATGGTAAGGCTGCTGGTGTGGATGGTATCACCGCTCAAATGCTTAAGAGCGGTAGCAGATATCTGTTTGTGTGGCTACGCAAATTTATGAATATGTGTGCTAAGAACGGTGAGGTTCCAAATGATTAGAGAGATTGGTAAGGTCATGGGATTATGTAATTAAGGAAAGGATCTGGGAAGTCCAATGTGGATTTATGTCACGGAGATCATGTGCGGATCAGATATTTAGCTTGAGACAGATTATAGAAAAAAATTTTAGAGTAAAAAAAAGTTTTTGTGCATTTGTTGATGTAATAAAAAGCTTTCGATATAATTTCGATATTTTTTAAAAATATAATTGTAAGATCAAACGAGCTCGCCGAAAGCGGGCAAAGTTTAAGCGAAATTATATGAAATGTTTCGTTTGAAGATGATAATATTGTAGTCATGCTTGCCATGCCCAAGATCACAACGTTTAGCGCATAATAATTTTAAAATGACGCGCCTTTCCGACATCTTACTCTCACTGCGCCATCTATTATTACATTGTTTTGTCTTAGGTTCCCGTAGAGGTTTCCGGAACTATCATGATTGTTTTTGAAGATGATAGTGGATGAAGATTGGATCCATACACTTTCTTGCGTACATCAGGGAGGGAACTTACCATCTTCAAACGAGACATTTCATATAATTTGAATCGAAGTTCGCCCGATTTTGGAGGGCTCATTTGATCTTACAATTATATTCCATGTCTCATTCTCAATGATAATATTGTACTTTTTAGAGATTGAGTGATAATTCTTGTCCATTATATAATTTATGATTTTTTTTAAATTGAGGACTCAGGAAACAAACATATCGTAACAGAAGTAACATACATTATTTCAGTATCGCTTGCACGAAAGGCTCGTTAGGAGTTTGGAGCTGATTGTTATATAATTTAAAGAACGTTTGAGGACCAAAAGACTATCTAGCAGTATGACTTATAATAAAATGCGCAGTCAATTAAACATTCTTCAATTAAACATTCTATGTATTTGTAAAATATTGTTTACGGCATTTTCTATCTACGAAGGAGAATCTAGGCATTTGATCCATCGAGATCCAACTTTGAATAAATTGATAAATATATGTATGTACTTTTGTGTCCATCAAAAAGCGGTTATCCTATTCCTGACATTTTCATTTTAGAGAAATGTTTGTACAAAATACCTTGCATTTCAATTTTTTTCTCAAATATTTGTGATTTTTTTGCCAATTATGATTAACAGGACTTCAATATTAGAAAAATCTTTATAAGACTTAATGTACAAGTATGTCAAGGTGATATGCTCTAACACTACTGAAATCTTTCCCAGTACTTGAAATCAGAATGATAATCTAGATTGCAGAACTCATTATTTCAATTCTTTATAGGTTAGAACGATTAATATTATTCAATTAATTGAAATTTTCCGCTTAAAAATCAATTTAATTTATGTGTATAGTTAGAATTATCCGATTTTCCAAACACTGAATAACAAGAATGTTATAGGAAATTTAGAATATACTCTCTTAATGGCGATTTCATACTCTCATTTTCAATAAGTTTCCATACACCAATGTGGATCCACATTCCAATAATTTTCAACACTGCTGTTCATTCTTTACTTCGTGTGGAAGCAAATCGTGTTCGTACGGAAATGTCACATACAAGGTCTCGTATGGAACGCTTGTAATTTGTATAATACAATTTTTTAACAGGTTTGTGCTTTTTGCACTGTAATTATTAATATCATCTATTAATCCTTTGATTCGTTCGGGAGCAAATCGTGACGTTTTGTGTGGATACTGTCACACACAAGGACACGTATGGGAACCTTGTATGATTCCTAATATGTGGACCTTTCAGTTTTAGCAAAAGCATGACATTTCGCATGAAAAATGTCGGAAATGTTGCGTAAGGTTGGTATATGAAAACTTCTACATGGTCCTCATTTTCATTATAATCAACGTACTTCTTTTATCTTTAAAACAAACTCTGTCAGTGAGTTGCACTTTTGTATGGAAAGGTCAAAAAATAACATTATATTTTGAGTTACAATTTTCTCCCGAATTACATTTGGATCATTTTTTTTCTTGGAGTCACATATTCTGATCGTTGAAGTACAAACTAGGCACTTTATTACTAATTTAGATAGCTAACCACAAAAAGAACGACACGATGCTTGGGCACAACCAACCAATAGGAGTTTACCTTAAAAATAGAATAAAGAAGGATATAATAAAGAATAAGGGATAATTAATTGGGAAAGAAGTGTCAAAACAGGAAGCAAAGAAAAATTATGTAGAAAAAAACAAAAAATTAGAATTTAAAAAGATAATGTTAAACGAAGTACGGGAGGAGTTAGAGGTAAAAGGTTAGGAGACTAGACAAAAGTTTGGTGGGACAAAGAATGTAGAAAAAGAAATAGGTGAACTTAAAAAACTGCAAGATAATTCAAAAGAATATTTCACCTCACTCACATGTACAAACTTTTTCAAATAATACTTTAATTTCAAAATTAGCAGTTTCCAAACCATAATTGACGCAATCTAAATATATAAATAAATTATTTATGATAAAAAGTAAAGACAGAATTTGAATATCTTCATGGTAAACGGAAGTATGTCTGATGTGAGAAATCGGCGCGATTGCAGCCGGAAATTTGTTAATTTCCCTCGGCATACAAGCGCTAATTAAATTTGGAGAGAGCCTTGAGATTAATATTAATTACCAAGTGAAATTCGAATCGGACGATTCAACTACTAATCATAGTCTATAAACTATTTGTGTGCTCGAGTCAGTGATAATTTCTGAATTTAATTAATGAGATTGTAGGTAGTTGTACAATTAATATTTTGCGTGCGTGTGCGCGACAGTTAAATCAAAAAGACATTATAGTCATTATATGCAAGTAAGATAATCCACTCCCGGATATGCAGTATGTACATTATAAGTGTTAAAATAAATTATATTATGGGCAGCACTCCTCTTTACCATAGCTGCATGTCCAGGAGTGAGGTTAGGTACACATGCGTTCACAAATCTCCTCAAGCCTGAGTCGTGTCCAGTGTTCTAAATATTATAAAAAGCGAGAACCATTCAAATATGTATGACGTTAAGAATTACTTATTAGTAGCTATAATAAGACTACAATATACATCACTATGAAAGTCAGTATCAGTGTGTTTGTTAATAGAATTACTATGTATAACAGTTTGGTATACATCTCTTTAGAAGTACGTTTTCTACAATTGTTCTCAGTACTTAATATTTTAGCATTTGAAAAATCGAAGCTGTGGTCGAGAGTGTGATAATGAAAAACAAGAGCTATACCTCTCCAATCTCTTTTGTAGTCATTTTAATGTTCTCTAAGTCTATCTTTAAAATACCGTTCTGTCTGTCCAATGTACACACAGCCACATTCGCAAGAAATTATATATGTAAATGATGTAAGTTCTAAATTCAACAGGTACAATATCTTTATTTTTTTGTAAAACAGTGGAATGGATCTTTTTCGTATTTGAAAACGATTAAAATGTTAAATTCTTTGAAAGTACTTTTGTAAAACCTGGCAAGTACATTTACAAAATGAAGGACAATGAGTTTTTGAGTTACTTCTTGAGTCGCAGTTGTTAAAGTCAGATTCTTATTGGTTGAAACTGTTAAACTTTTACTAATATATGTTTTTAAATGAAATTCAGTGGGTAACCATTGACCTTAAGAGTATTCGCAACAAACTGCAGATTCTGTATTTGAAACTTAATATCAGAAAGTGTAACAGCCCTATCAACAAGACCGTTATAATTAGACAGAGATTTTATGTTTCAATGCAATGTTCGAATTAAAATTGACAAACCTCCTTGACCATGTTGGTTTCCGATAACAGTTGGTAATGAAACTATTATTATCTTTGTGAATGGTGATATCTAAGAAATTAATTTTGTTGTTGTTTTTAATCTCAAACGTAAACATTAATCTAAGATGATATGCGTTACATTTAATAAAAATTTCGTTAATTTTGTCATCAGGAACGCAAGTCAATATATCGTCAACATAACGAAAGTAAAAAAAAGCAGTTTAAAAGGTAATTTACCGATTAAGCGGGAAGCACACACTTTTGCATAGCGCATAAGCATAACGCATAAGAAAACGCGCTTCAACGCAAACGGCTGCGCATAGTTGCTTCTTATGCAGGGTCGTGCATGGAAGGGGCTAGCGTCGACCAGCGTGTTATAATCTAAAATTTAAGTGTTGACGTGAGAAGCATGAAAACTGTGTTTTAAGTGGAAAATTATTTTAATATTTATAAAAGTTAGTAATTTCTTATTAAATAGCTTCTACGTAAGCGTTTGGCTATGGAACGTTATTGTTTGAAGTTTATTTAATTATGTCGGATTCCATTTCTAACCACAAAATTTGATCACATTTTACGCACTTGACTTGAGAAATTATAATTACTTTATATTTTTTTTATGCTTGCATTTTCATGTTTATTGACTGCGACACTTTCAAATTTGGGG
>JAUMHM010000072.1:20328582-20345493 GCA_032362435.1 Melikaiella ostensackeni
AATTCTAAAATCCCTCCTCTCTCTCCTGAACCCCACTCTTTACTTGTATGAATGCATATAAATCGAAGGAGACCTGAAAACGAAGATAAGGGGTTAAAATTTCGAATTTACACTCTGTTAAGCAAAATTAGATCAAATAAAAACAATAAATAATTTAAGCCTCAGGCCATGTACCACTTAAACGATTCCTACCTTACTGACATTTTCTTCGCAATAACTCACGTCAGTAGATAGGCACGGGGAGTTCTAGGTTTAAATTCCTGCCTTATCGACTTCGAGACCATTTTACAGCTTGTGTAGTTCATGTCCGTGATAAGGTTCTATAATAGTCACGAATAGTCCCGATGACATCATAAAATTATAATGACGTCATCGGACCCTTCGAGAACATTATAGCAACTTAGCACGGACATGAACCACTTAAGCTCTAGAATGGTTTCGAAGTCGGTAAGGTAGGAATTTTCGTCTAGAATTCCCCCTATCTCCGCCTATATACTCACGTCCACACGAAATGAGATATTGAGTTGAAAAATTAGGACCATACAGACGTTCCTTAGTGCCTTTTATTTAATTTTCCAAATTTCCAACCGGATGCTTTTTTTCGCGCGAACGTGAGCAGGGTGTTCTTTTTCTAGCGAACTTAAAAACCTTAAAAACCTGGAATTCTCCTTTTATTTGTTTTTAACCTTGAATGCGTGGAAATCTTGCATTTACCATGCGAACATTCTAGAAACTTAGCACGGATATGAACCACTTGAGCTGTCGAACGGTTTCGTTGTCGGTAACGTAGGAATTTGTGTTTAGAATCGGCCCTGCCCATTTTTTTCATTCTGGATTTTTCAACTTGTTTTCAACTTTTTAGTTAGAGCGAGGAAATAATGAATTATGTTCACATAATAATTGTTTAGACAATTTTCTATTACTTGCAACAATATTGTTTTTGAATAATGCTAGAAATTTGTGATTTTTTGTCAATTCCAACTTCTTGTCAACTTTTTAGTTAGAGTTAATTTAAAGAAAAAGGTTATCTTACAAAGATAACAAAGGATGGAATAATTAAGAGTAGTTCCGAGGAATGGGTCAGTAAATAACTTGTCACAGTTTGTTGAGGTTGTCATCGATGACAATATAAGTATATAAAGAAATTACAAAGGTCTCAATCGAATTCCTATTTTTATTTTGCTTAAAGCGTTTTGTTGTTAAACAATGCAAGAAAATATGATTTTCCAATGTATTATTTTTGTGTTCGTTTGAACGAGTAAAGTACACTAGAAGTGAAAATCTTTTTTTATAACAAAATTGGATAAAAACGCTCCAAACAGTTGTCCAGCCAGTGTTAATTTGAGAGCTGATATGAATTTTTTAATTGATACTTGAGACCGCTAAATTGAGAAAGGGGTCGACCAATCTGGGAATTTACTTACAGACACGGGAAGTTATACGAAGATAGTCGGTCGAGAATAATGAATATATTACAAAAGACGATAAGAATGAAAAGGAGAACTCAAAGTGGTAATAACCGACGACGTGGATACTTTGATGAGAAACAAGGAGTCGTTGGAAACACGATTACATCCCGTGCAGAAATTTCCCCATCTTTTCCTATTTGAAGTTGGGTTCTGATGGGGCCCCTATCAAAATTTCTAGTTTAGCAAAAACTGTTGTGGGCCCTGTCAGGCTCTAGTGAAGAATTCCATGCTTCTTATAGATATGGCGAATCTGTCGGTATCTAATGGGGCTTCGACTAGAATTTCCAGTCTAGAAAAAACTGCTGGGGGTCCTATCAGGATTTAGTGAACAATTTCTTTCTTTTTGTGTAGGTAATGAAAATATACCCAGATGAATGTTGAATTAAAATATACTGCACTTAGATCAGAAATAAATATTGATATACATTAGGAAAACAATAAACCAATTTGTTACATTTATTTGTTAAATTCTTGCATTATTTGAGAGTTCAGTAACATCAAGCTTAAATTTATTGTTTGTAGAAGGATTCCAGATTTATTTTTTTGAAATAATTTTTCGAGAGGTAAGAGAAGTTTCCAAAAGATATGTAGTAAAATAAGACGAATTTATCAAATTTTTCTATTTTTACTTTTGTTTTCATTACACTTTAATATAGAAAAACCCGTTTCTTTCTATTTGTAATTTCGTATGTCCTAACAAAGCCTTAGAAAATAGTGAAAAATTAATTTCTTCACTCTACAGTATCTTTCACTGAATTACGATGTTTCTGAAAATTAACTTTGTGATGTTTTTTGAATGTTCAAATTTAAGAAAATAATTTGAAATGTTAAATTAATAAATATATGATTTTTTAAATTTTTTGTTTAAGATTTTTTTTGCGACAACATAGTACGTTCAGTAATAAATTTGAGATTTCCTTATGCCCGGAACATCACGTATTTGAAAATTAGACTACACTCGTACACTGGAACCTCGATTTAGGGGCTTTCTCGGGTACGGCCTGCGATGCCCGTGTAGTCCTTGCCAGAATTTCTATGTCGTTAATAGTCAGGGCCGCATGCACCATTTATAGTAGGAATACATAATATTAAATGACTGTATTTTGTACAAATGTAGATTTTTGTTATCATAAAGGATGGACCTTTTTTTGATAATGAAGACTAGTGAATGAAAGAATTTTCCGCGTGTATTTGAAAATGAATGCGAAATATGCACGCGAGTGTATTTGCCGTCTGAGTACTGCGCGCCACAGGCGACGCGCGTTGATTGACGCCATGATAGAAGTTTGCTGCCAATGCTGCCAACCTGTCATGTGGTCACTCTTCCATAAAATATAAAAATTTTTAACATTTGACTAATTATTAATTGAACTTTTAAGTGTGGATGCATATAGCAAGTATAAAAATGTATCATGATTTTGTAGAAGTGAAGGCATCAAATTTTTGAACAATGAAAAGTAGTAGTGAAATTGTATAGTGAGTTCTAAATCCTAACCTCTAATCGTCAATTTTCTGTAGAAATTATAGTGCAAAGTCTTTACAATCTTCTGAAATATTTTGATGTCTTTTGGAATCATTAAAATCTTTATGAAACATTTAATTGCTTAAAGATCGAAATGAAATCTACTTTTTTATGAAAAGTTTTTGTATGCTGAAAAAGGAACACCCAAAAAGTTCACGAATCAAAATTAGACTTCGAGACTACCCGCTTTTTTGGCTCATTAGAGACAAATGTACAATAAATGTATAAACAAAAAGAAAAAAGAGGGAGAAAAAGAAAGGGTCGGCTAAAACCAACCTCACACTCTTCCTTTTCTCCGTCTTTTTTATACTACTGAGGACCAACATGTTTCGAAGTCAATTTAGACTTCCTCATCAGGGGTAATTTATAGGATAACTACAGTTATAAATAATGAAACATATAATAATTACATTCAAATATTACCTGAAAATAAAAAATGAAAATTATTATCAGATGTTCTTTGTTCAATCTTTCCATTCTCTTATTAAAATCAAAAATCTGTAAGATCAATGTGAAATTCATTTTCTTATGAAGATTTTTATTGTTCTAGAATAGAAAACACTTTAAAATTGTGTGTATCTGTGCATGGCAGCCTTTTTAACAAGTTCAAGATAGATGTATTGAATTTATTGGCAATATCATTAAAAGTTTCTTTGTTTTATTTTTTTTCTGTTGAAGTCAAAACATATTTTCTGGTTAGTATGAAATATCTTTTTTGAAAAAAAACTCCAGTAACATATATCATAAAATCATATTCCACTAAACTTTTATCAATTACACTGAAAACCATAATACAGGGTGTCTACTCACCCGGAAAATCTGGAAAACCGGGAATGGTCAGGGAATTTTTATGTATCTGGAAAAACCTGGAAATGTCAGGGATTTTTTTTTAAGTCAGGGAATTTTTTCGAGCGTGTTCAAATTTTTTTGAAACTATAATACGAAATGAAATAACAATAAATTTTAGTGGCAGAAGTAACTTTTATACTCATGGTACTGGATGGATTCTGATTCAAATCAAACTTCTTTTTATCATTTTCACTATTCTGAGGAAAATATCTATTATTCAAAGTATTATAAACATCTGTTTTAATTATCATTCAAATTCATATACTTTAGGAACAAATTTAAGAAATGATTAATTATGTTCTAGTATTATTAATTTATTTAGTCATTCGATTGTGATAATTAATATGTTTAAGAATATCCTGTAATCATTTGTCAAAATTTCCTAAATTTAACACAAGATTAATTTTGTTTGGAAAAAGACTAATGTTCAATAAAATAGTTAAGATTTCAATTAAGGAATTGAATTTTCAACTACAATGATGAATCTTCAACCAAAAAAATAAATGTTTAACAAAGTAGTTCAACTTTCAACCAAGTAGTTGAATTTTAATCCAAAAAAGTTTTTGAACGAAAAGCACTTCACTTCAACCAAGAAAGACGATTTTTCAACAAAATAGTTGAACCCTCAACCAAAAAAGATTATTTTTTTAACCAACAGTTGCATTTTCAATAAAAAAGATGGAATGTCTACTAAAAGAAATAAATTTTCAAATGAAAAATACGAATTTCCAACATGATAGTTAAATTTTCAACCAAAAAAAATGATTTTTCAACTCAGATTATGAATTTTTAAAAAACAATAAAAAGAACTGTTAACAAAGTAATTCCACTTTAAACCAAGTAGTTGAATATTCATACAAAAAAGATGAATTCTCAACGAAAAATGTAATAGTTGATATTTCAAACAAAAAGTACGAATTTTCTACAAAATAGAACAATCTTCAACTAAAACAGATTTATTATCAACGAAACAATTGTTTTTTTTACAAGAAAGATTAATTTTCAACAAAAAATACGAATTTTCAATAAAATACATAAATTTTTAACCAAAGACCATGAATTCTCAACGAAAAATCTATTAGTCGATATTTCAACCAAAAAATATTTAAGTTGTAAATCAAAAATAGTTGAATTTTCAACCGAATAGTTAGATCCTTAAAAAAACAGGTTAATTTTCTGCCAAAAATTTGCATTTTTATCAAAAAAGATGAAATTTCTACCAAAAAAGATGGATTTTTGAATCAAAAATACGAATTTTCAACCAACAAAGGTTTTTCGTTCGAGAAAGAGAAAAATTCAATTAAATTGTTAAATTTTCAAACGAAAAAAAAAATTTTCTCCGAAATTCTTGAATTTTGAATTTGAAAATATGAATTTCCAAGAAAAAAATGTACGTTTCAGCCAAATAGTTGAATCCTCAACCAAAGCAGGTTAATTTCCTGCCAAAAAGTTGGATTTTTATCAAAAAAGTTTAAAATTCTTTAAAACCTTTCTAAAATCTTTAAAATCTTTGCGAAATTTTTTTAATCTTCTGAAATATTTAGAAATCTTCGAAAACTTTTGGAATTTTGGAAATCTTTGAAATCTTTGTCGAATTTTTGGAATCTTTATGAAATAATTGAAATCTTTGTCAAATATTGAAGAACCTTGTTAACTCTTGTGAAATATTTAAAAACCTTGTTAACTCTTTTGAAATATTTCTGGAATGTTTAATATTTTTGCGAAATCTTTGAATTCTTCTGAAATATTTTGAAATCTTTGAAATTTTTGCGAATTCTTCGAAAACTTTTGAAATATTTTGAAATCTTTGAAATGTTTGTGGAATTTTAAAAATTTTTATCAAAAAATTGAAATCTTTGTGGAATATTTAAAAACCTTGTTAAGTCTTTTGAAATTTATTGAAATCTTTATAAAATTTTAATGAAATCATTGAAATCTTTGTGAAATTTTTAAAAACTTTGTTAGCTTATTTAAAATCTTTAAAATCTTTCTGATATCTTTAAAATCTTTGCGAAATCCTTGGAATCTTCGGAAATATTTTGACATCTTTTAGAATCATTGAGATCTTTGTGAAATATTTAAAAACTTTGTTGAATCTTTTGAAATTTATTGAAATCTTTCTAAAATCTTGAAAATCTTTGCGAAATCTTTGAAATCTTCTGAAATATCTTGAAATCTTTTACATCTTTTGAAATCTTTGACATATTTGGAATTTTTGAAATCTTTGAAATTCTTATGAAATTTTTTAAATCGTTGTGAAATCTTTTGAAATTTCTTGAAATTTTTTGAAAACTTTAAAATCTTTGAAGTCCTTACGAATTTTTCGAAATATTTAAAACCTTTGCAAAAACTTCTGAAATCTTTTAGAATATTTGTGAAATCTTTCAAATTTAAAATTGTTGATTTGAAAAGTGTTAAAATCTTCCATTTTCTACGTCTCAATTATTGAGCATTTGAACTAAAAATTTGTTTAGTTTCAATTTTGAAACTTCAAAATTCAAATAAGTTCCACATTAAGTGCTGTAATTTGCAGTTCAAATTTGATTACATACTTCAAATAAATATATTTTCAGCTTTGAGAGTTCGAATTTTTTAATTTCAGTGACCGTTAAAAATGTTTGCGAACCAGGAAAAAACCAGTAAATGTTCGGGATTTTTTTTCCTCGATTAAAAGGGCCACTCTGATTAACTAGAAAGTGATATCTGATAGAGCTGTCTCTCTTTTTTTTCGAAAAATAGGACTCCATAAGCTTTCAAATGAATCATGAAACATCTCCATAACCCTTGCAGGAGAGCCACAATTTCCTCTGAAAAAAAGACCCTTACGAAATTCTATATATAGAGAAGGTAGAGAAGAGATGTTGTCAGTTGGATTTCTGTTGAAATCGTAGAAAAATTTGGAGAATGGGATTTTGTCTATTGCAGGAATAAATCGCAATAAATTCTTGCCACGATTGTACTTGCATGAATGCGTTTGGGCGCTTCTCTACGTGCTCGATGTAGGAAACTTGAAGTAGCTTCTCGCTTCTAGAATATCCGCGAAAATCTTTAAATTTCTATGCCACTGACTTGTAAAGCTCGGTAAGTCACGGGATCCAACGATTCGTTTCGATCGTGTCGCGATGTCTGCAGAAAAAAACTTTTCAGAAAGAAAAACAAAAAATTCTGAAAAAATAGGAAAAAATGAGAATTCTCATTTTTCGCTATTTGCGCCACAATTTATATTCTATATAAACATAAAATAAAATTCTATAACAATATAAAGATTCTTTGATTCTAAACAAATTTCTTCAAATCAAAGAAAATTCTTTTGATTCAAAGAAATTGCTTTGGTTTAAAGAAGTGGTTTTTTCTTGCAATGAAAATTTTTTTTAAATTCGAATTCATTTTCATCATTTGAAGTTATTTTTGATCAAATGGAAAAAAGTATGATAAAGAAACAGTTTCTTCAATTAAGAAAAAAATCTTTTTTCTGAGTGAAATGAAGTGTCCAAAACTTGAGGCAACTCGAGTCCTGATTAATAAACTTATAATCGATATCGATTAATAGCGAGGATGAGTCTCGCTAAAATTAACGACTTTGCATATTTTTTTATTAAACTCCGAAAGATGGGGACAATCTTGAAACTTTTTTCATAGAAAAGTCAGATGTATACATATTTGATGAAATATCGACTTTAGACCAACTTCATTCTATTATCCTTTATTCGCTTTTTAAAATAGCAACCATTAAATATTAAATTTTTTAAAAACTATATAAAGACTTTTCTATTTTTTTGAAAATTTACGTGTGGAAATTTCAGAGTGGCCACTAGACCGAGAAACTGGGAAATGACGGGAAAAAACTAGGAAATTACAGTGAATTTGTATGTTAAAATCTTTTTAATTGGACCATTTAAAATTCAGAGCGCCTTAATAGTTAAATAATTGTATTAAAAATTAACAAAACTAGACGACATGCGCCTACAAAAAAGGGCTTCGTAGTCTGTTTAATATGGTATTTAAAATGTTTAACTTCTCCTCTCTCTACGCCACCCCTACCATCTTCCACTTCCCCTTACATGTTTCTCTCATTTTCCTCTCCCATCACTTCCACTCACCCCCTCATTTCCCCTCACTTTCCTTCATTTCTCCTGCACTACCATCATTTCCCCTCACTTCCCCTCCCCAACCCTCACTTCCCTACTCTTCCCCTCTACTTCCCTCATTTCATCCTCTCGTGTTTTCCCTCTCCTCACTTCCACCTCATTTTCCCACACCTCCTATCATTTCCCCCCACTCCTCCACCCCTTACTTCCCCGTTTCTTCCCTCATTTCTTGTTACTTCCCCTCAGTTCGCCTTATTTATACGACGGACGGACAACCGGCCGAAACCATAAGGCTTTCTGTCCAGGTCTACGAAATCCTAAAAGCGTACGAAATTGAATAATTTGAGATTGGAAATTTTTTTAAATGAGACAATTTCAATTTCTTAATCTCGTCCAATTTTTAATCAAAAGTCTTAATCGTTGAAAACTGTTCAGTACTTCTTATTTAATGTGTTTTGTAAGCCACATAATTTTAAATTAAACAGTTTTGAAGGGAATAAAAAGGTGAGACTTTCCAGAAAATCTTCTTCATTTTTATCATGAAATTTTGAAAACATGAAAAGAAGATTTTCAAGAAAACCTCAACTTTTTGATTTTTTCCAATATTTAAAAAGAGTTTCTGCTACTATAAAAAGAGACATTCTATCAGTTTTACGCAAGCTAAACCATTTTTAAGGCCGGAATTTTTAAAAAAATGTTTTTGTTGATTTTTTCTTTAATATTTTTGTTGATTTTTTCTTGTAAACGATGCCAGATCCCACAAAAGAAAAAGGGATATTGTTTGTAGAACTTTTCTAGATGTGCAAACTCTTGTCTGAACATTTTTTGTACCTTTCATTGTTTCCGAGAAAAATTCGATTTTTTAAAAATAATTTTCTTCCATGTGAAGCAGTAGTTTACCAAGAACGAAACTCAGAAGATATTTAATACACATTACCAACTATTTTTCAGTTAAAAAAGTAAAAAATTTGAAATAAGAGGTTTTTGAGAAAATCCACTTTTAAGATTCTTGGAAAAACAGCCGCCATTTTGTCATTTTTCTTAATTAAACTTTTTTTTTTTAATCAATTGAAAGAGCAAGAATTCGCTCTTCTAACTAAAACAAAATCCCGAATACCTACGCTCGTTGGGAAAATATTGCATGTTGAAAAAAATTTCTGTCAATTTTTGAGAATTTGCAGGTAATTTTCCAATCATTGTATTTAAACAAACAAAAAATTTTGAATCAAACTGTGAAATGCGTGTTTATTTATTTTCACTATAGAATGATATATATTTGAAAAAAATTTAAAAGTAATTTAAAATTTGATAAGATTTTATAAAATGTAAAGCAAGTAAAGATTGTTAAAGTCAGTTTGAGTCAGTTTAAAAAGATATTTAAGAATTTTAGAAATTTTGAAGAGCTTAAAAATATTTTAAAACTTATAAATATTTCCGAAAATGTATAAAATATTTTTTAATTTCTCGTACAGTTCTAAAAGTCCGACATATCTTTTAAACTAACATGAATTTTTTCTAAAATTTTGTAAAATCCTGGAAAATAAAAAAAATTTCTTTACAATTTTCTATAGATTCTTTTTCGACTAACCTCAAATCTTGAAAAATCTTTTTGAATTTCAAAGGAATCTTATGATAATTGTATATATATATATATATATATAACCTCAAAAACAAACTGATAATAATACTTATTTCCTCAAATGGCAAGCGACTGCTGTTTAAGCTTATTTTCATGGGATGTAAAATGCCTAAAATATAATATAAGCTCGAATTTAAGTGTTCAAAAATTTTTCAGAAATAGTTATTCCAAATTTTTATTTTGTATTGAAAATTATTTTCCCCTCAAACCGAGAAACTACGCGCGCGCTTGACGCGCAATTAATGATGCTAGTCTTAATTTTCAGAAAAGTTCCACAGTGAGGATTCGAACCTTGAACCTCTAAGTTATAAGCCGCAAAGTCAAGTAAAAACTCTACGGACCCCAATTTGTCAAAATTATTATTTTTTGTTTTTAAACCCTGCTAGGACTAGTGGAAGAGTCATTTTTAGATGGTGGGAAGTGGTTGAACAAAAAAAAATTGGGTTTTCACTCCAATCTAGAGCTCCAAAATTATTTAATTGCTATGATTTCAGTTTTTTCATTTTGCGTAAAAATCTGACGGAAGCCTCTTCTTTGTAATGAATGTGATTCAATTCAAGTTTAAACTTCAAACGAGGGTTGCTTGATAAGTTTAGTAAAAAAGCAAGTAAAAATGTTTTTTTTTGAAAAGTTTGCCTTTATATCTCAACATAATGTCTTTCGAGGGCCACACACCTAGTCCAGCGAGATCCCAATTTCTTCATCCCTCCGGAAAAGTTAGATTTCTCGAGGTCTGTAAAATACACATTTCCGGCATTGATTACTTCTTTATTGTACAAGAATAGGGGAATAGAGTGAATGAGGAATCACTTCGAAGCCCATTTCGTGTATTTTTGCCATTGCGATTACGGAGGTGTGGGCCGGTGCGTTCTGGTGATAGAACATTACTTTTTTGTGCGTCAATCATGGCCGTTTATTTTTGTGGCTCGGCTTTCAAACAGTCCAATAATGATGTATAGTACGTTCCTGTTATAGTTTTACCATCCTACAAGTAATCAATGAGGATAATTCCTTGGAAATCCTAAAATAGGGGAGGTCATCGTCTCCCCAGCTGACAAAAGAGTTTTCTCCTTCTTTGGCGCACTTTTGCCAGACAGTACCCACTGCTTTGACTGCTGCTTTGTCTCGGGTGTCAGTCACGAATCGACGCAAAAAGTCCTGCGGATTACAATTAAACTTCGCCAAACACTGTGCTAAAACGAGTCAGTAATCGCGGCACCCATTTTGTACACACCTTCTTAACCTCCAGTGTTTCGTGCAAGATGAGATAGACTCGTTAAGTAATAATGCCTACAGCTTTAAAAAACTCATGCACCTTGATTCAGCAATGTTCCATAACCATATGATAAATTTTTTCCACCACATCCAATGTGGGGATCTCAATTGGGCGTCCGGAGCACGCTTCATCTTTATTTGTTGTTCGGTCACGTTTAAATTCAAAATAAACGATTTTCAACGAAGAAACAGACTTTCAGTGAACTTCGTCTAACTCGGCTTTGATCTGTGTGGCCGTCCAATTTTTTGAATAAAAATTCTTATCATGGCACGGAACTCCTCTTTCTCCATTTTTTTCGAAAGCTACTGACACGTTCACTTCAAACGTATGCCAAACGCAAACTAAACGTCGGTTTTAGCTGAAGCTTGGTAGGGGTTAGTTTGAAGAGTGCTATATCTTGGCCATGTACTACAAAATTCATTTTGGCGCCATCTTGTGAGAAATTTACGTTACTTATCAAACGATTCTCGTAGTTATTGGTGTAGGAACAAAATTGTTGTGGGTTATTCTTTGTTTGATATTAGTCGCTAATAAATGGAGGGAGGAGGATTCACATTGAGACGTGAATCACGAACGATGCTTCGGTAACCGAAAACGAGAGAAACCTGCCAGCAGGGAAACCCGAGAACGAGGTCTTTCCAGACTCATTGAAAAATTATAACTTTAAATTATTATTAATAACGTATTATAACTTCAACTTAAAATAAAAGAATGGATAGAAAAAAAGAGCGAATCTCGTCCGGTGAAAGTTTTTTACAGAGTTGACAATCTTTTCTCATCGCGAGGTTATTTCAAGCCTCTCCTTGTATAATTTGCACTCTTATCATTATTTTTAACTCATTCTTTTATGTAGTTGCTAAGTAGTTTTTAAGTAGCAATCTCTTTTAATCTCGTTCTTCTTTGCAGTAGCAGTTTCAGTCACGAATTTTTTAAATCGAAGGTATAGGTAAGATAACTTTTTCAGGTCTCGAACTCACGACACGATTGAGAATTTTTGACACTTCTTTTTTAAGGATACAACTATTTTGCTACCATTTTTTAAAAAATGACACCAATGCTACACGGTGGGCTTCGATGGAACACAACCCAAATGTCTACTTCTCTCGGTTTTCTTCTGTTCTCATTTCTGTGATACCTCACGATCATATTGAGACCGAAATGAAAAAAAAGCATTGAAGCTTAAAGAGAGGCTGTATATGTTGAATATCTCGATAACCAAATCCCTTTAAAATGTTTTTAAATAAGCGAAAAAAGTTGAAAAAATTCAGTTTTTTCAAAATTGCTCCTTTCTGGTGCATCCGAATGCTTAGGCATTCTCTAGAAGGATTGAGGAGCACAAAATTCCACGCAAAACTAAGAAAATCAAACATCATACCTCTAATAGTTTAGGAGATATAGCTATCGAAACTTATTTTTCAGCAACAAATTTGACTAGAGAATTTTTTTAATATATTTATTCTAAAATAACTTAGTTCCTGTGCATCACAGTTAAAAGTTGTCAGAAAATAAGTTAAAGTAGATTGAATTTCCTAAAAATCTAAAAAAATACCATACTTTAGCTCTAATAGAATGATAGTTATGGCCTCCTGAGTAAAGCTTTCTTTTATGGAACTAATATAGATGTTAAGTTTCTTTTGAAATTTCTTGCTTCTGCTTCATTCTACGTGAAAAAATGTACCCTAAAGAATAAAAAATGAAGCAGATGCAAGAAATTTCAAAAGAAACTTAACGTCTATATTAGTTCCATAAAAGAAAGCTTTATTCAGGAGGCCATAACTGCCGTTCTATTAGAGCTAGAGTATTGTATTTTTTAAATAGATTTTTAGGAAATTCTGTCTACTTTAACTAATTTTCTGACAACTTAAAACCGTGATGCATAGGAACTAAGTTATTTCAGAATAACTTGAATAAAATTTTTTTTAGTCAAATTTGTTGATAAAAAATAAGTTTTGACAACTATATCTCTCAAACTATTGGAGGTATAATGTTCGATTTTTTTTAGTTTTGCGTGGAATTTTGTGCTCCTCAATCCTTATAGAGCATGTCTAAGCATTAGGATGCACCAGAAAGGAGCATTTTGAAAAATCTGAATTTTGTCAACTTTTTTCACCGATTTTGAAGCATTTTACAGGGATCTGGTTATCGAGATATTTAACATATACAGCCTCTTTTCAGGTGCCAGAATAAAGAGTTTATGCTAATTATTTACCATTTCAGTATTATTTTCACAAAACTTTACTTAATAACTCCCCGAAACAAACCAAAAATTGAGTTTTTTTTCAAAGCGGCTCTCACGTTTTTTTCATTTTGGTCACAAAATGATTGTGAGTTATCACAGTTATGAGAACAGAAAAAAACCGGGAGGTGGCAGGCCTTTTAGGTTAAGTTCCATCGAAGCCCACCGTGGCTACTATTTTCCCAAATTGATCGCTGATGCTACTATTTTTTCACTTTACCTTTGAAAGTATTTTAAAACTTCTTAAAAATCGCAATTTTAAAAGTTTTTTAAAATACTTCAAGGCATTTCAAAAAATTGTAAAACATTTCAAGAGATTTCAAAGTTTTTGAAAGGATTTTATAGGATTGTAAAGCTTTTAGAGTATTTTAAAAGATTTCAGTGAATTTCAAAGATTTCAAGGGATTTTAAGCGATTTCAAAAAGATTCACCTGATTGCAGAGGATTTCAAAGTTTTTCAAATTTCTGTAGAAATCTTTAAGAGATATTACAAATTTCAAGATAATTAACGAGATTTCGAAGTATCTCGAGGGATTTGTAGGGATTTTACCAGACCTAAGCGATGTTATAGGATCCTCTAAGGACTTTAAGATTCAAACAATTTTAATAGATATTAAAGGTTTTGAAATATTTTAGGGTATTTTACAAGATTCCAAGAAGTATCAAAGGATTTCGAGGGATTTTAGGGGGTAAATGAAATGGAATGAAATTTTATGGGACTTCTAGGGATTTTAATGAATTTCCACGGATTTCATGGGATCTTATGGTGTCTCAGAGGATTTTGAAGATTTAAACATTTTTAGAGGAATTTTAATTTTCAAAGGAATTCAAAGACTTGAAGAGATTTTCATTATTACAGGGTACATATTGCATAGGATTTCAAAAATTACATACGGCTTTAAACAATTCGGAAAATTTGGAAAGATTTTATAGGAATCCTAAGATTTTAGGATATTCAAGAGGATTCCAAGGGATTTCAGAGGATTTCAGTAATTTAAGATATTTTAAATGCTTACAATGAGGTATTTAATCAATTTCCCAGGATTTCAAAAGGTTTCATAGGATTTCGAATATTTCAAGTGATTTCAAGAAATATCATCGGTTTTCATGTAATTTCACGGGATTTCAAGGAATTTTATAATATTTTAATGGATTATAAAAAACTTATTCACAAGAATTGAGCGATTTCAATAGATTTCAAAGATTTTTAAAGTATCTCATAAGGTTTCAAAGTTTTAAGAGTATTTGATCAGATTTCAAGGGATTTCAGAAAACTTCAAAGATTTCATGGGTTTTTAAGAGATTTCAAGAAGTTTCATCTGATTTCAGAGTTTTCGAAATTTTTGAAGACATTTCAAGAGATATTATAAATTTCAAGATATATAACGAGAATTCAAAGTATTTCAAGGGATTTTTAGGGATTTTACCAGGCCCAAGCGATGTTATGGGATCTCCAAAGACTTTGAAGAATCAAACAATTGTAATAGATTTTACAAGATTCCAAGATATTTCAAGAGATTCCAAAAATTTTAAGGGACTTTAAAAGTGTGTCAAAAGATTTCGAGCGATTTTAGAGAGTAATTTAAATGGAATCAAATTTTAAGGGACTTCTTGGGATTTCAAGGGATTTCGACGGATTTCATGGGATTTTATGGGATCTCAAAGGATTTTAAGGATTTAATCATTTTTGAAGGAATTAAAATTTTAAAAGGATTTCAAAGACTTGAAAAGATTTTCAAATATTTCAGGTTACATATTTCACAGGATTTCAAAAATCACATGCGGCTTTGAACAATTCGGAAAATGTGGAAGAATTTTATAGGACTCATAAGATTTTAGGATATTCAAGAAAATTCCAAGACATTTCAGAGGATTTCAGTAATTTTAATATATTTCAAAGGCTCCCAATGAGGTGTTTTAATGAATTTCCCAGGATTTTAAAAGATTTCCTAAGATTTCGAATTTTTCACGAGATTTCAAGAAATATCAGATTTTATGTAATTTCACGGGATTTCAAGGAATTTTCTAATATTTTAATGAATTTCAAAGAATAAAAGGATTTCAATGTATTTCAAAGATTTCATAGATTTTTAAGAGATTTCAAGAAGTTTCATCTGATTTAAAAGTTTTCAAAATTTGTGGAGAAATTTTAAGAGGTTCTACAATTTTTAAGATATATAACGAGATTTTAAAGTATTTCAACGAATTTGTAGAGATTTTACCATGCTAAAGCGATGTTATAGGTTCGCCAAGAACTTTAATAATTTTAACAATTGAAATAGATTTTTAAGGATTTAAAATATTCTAGAGTATTCTACAAGATTCCAAGATATTTTAAGAAATTTCCAGGGATTTCAAGGGGTCCCTACGGATTTCATGATATTTCATGGTGTCTCAGGGGATTTCAAAAATTTAAACATTTTGAAAGGAATGTAAAAAGATATTAAAGATTTCAAGATTTTGTACGCGACTTCAATAGATTTCTATGGATTGTACAAGATTTAAGATATTTTAACAATTTCAACGGATTTTAGAGAATGAAGTATACTTGAAAAGATTCTGAGGGATTTCATGAGATTTCAAAGACTTTTGTGGGATTATAGAAAACTTTAAGAGGTTACAAAATTTCTAAGGAATTTCAGATGATTTCACGAGGTTTTAACGATTTCAAGGAGTTTTACACTATTCGAGGGGTTCTTGGGATTTCAAAAAAAATTAAAGGATTCCATAAGAAAAAAAAATTAAGAAATTACATTCAGAATAAATCAACATTTGAACTTTTCTATAACTTCCAATATTCAAATTTAACTAAGAAATGCTTGTGAATTGCGAAAAAATAAGAATCTAAGGATCAAATTTAGACAAAACACTTTTGAATGTCTCCATTTAAATAAATAAAAAGAGGGGATAGGAAAAGAAAGCAACTTCCAAATCCTTGCATCTTTTTTGTCTGTCGCCTCTTTTTATTTATTTATTTTTTAATAAAAAAAAAACATTCACAAAAAATCCACCAATGTAGACGGAAACATTGGTATATTTTTTTGTAAACATTTTTTGTTTGTGATTTAAAAAAAATAAAAAGAAGGAACGGAATTTGGAGATTGCTTTCTTCTTTCCTCTTTGAGAGTTTTCCAGGGATGGCACAGGACTTCAACAACATTTAAGGGTTTTTAATAAATTTCAATAGATTCGAACAAATTTCAAGGGATTTCAAAATTTTTAGGGTATTATAAATATCAAATATTTCAAGGTATTTTAACGGGATTTATTTAATTAATATTAATATTTAATTTATTAAGTTTTCTGGGATTTTTGAGGATTTTAAAGATTTTATTATTTGATGAAATTTTGAAGGATATTTAAGATTTCAAGATGTTTTACAGCATTTTACTCGATAAATTTGGGATTACTAAGGATTTAACAAAATTTAAGGGATTTTATAAATCTCAAGGGATTTCAAGGGATTTTTAAGAGTTTAGTGTATTTTAAAAGATTCTGAGTAATTTAACGAGATTTCAACATTTTTAAGCGTTTTCAAAGAATTTCGTGTAGGATTTCAGAAAATTTCAAAGGATTTTAAAAAAGTATCAAGGATATCAATGAAATTTCAAAGATTTAAAGTAATTTCAACGGATTTCTAGAGAACTTTAGGGAATAAATAAAATGAAATGAAATTCCAAGGGATTTCTAAGGATTCCTGTGGATTTCAGACATTTCAAGGGATTCAAAAAGATTTGTTGGTGTTTTACATGGGATTTAGGGTCGAATAATTAAAAAAGCTGTGTTTTTTTAACCAAACGTTTCGACTCTCATGTGAGTCCTCTTCAGTGGT
>JAUMHM010000072.1:20353094-20375205 GCA_032362435.1 Melikaiella ostensackeni
TTTTTTGGATTTTCAATTTTTTAATTGCCCTTGAAGACTTAAATTCAGCTTGAAATCTTATGAATTTTATCAAATTCTCATTCACTGATTCTATTCACTCCCATTTATCTCAATTCAAGGGATTTTTGGATTTTTTTTTAGTTTTTTTTTTAATTCACCCTGACGTCTTTTGAACTCGCCTTGAATTCTTAGGCATTTCATGAAATTCTTTTGAATTTCCGTGAATTCTTATAAATTTACTCCAAATTTAATGATTTCAATGAATTTTTTAAATAGTTTTGAATTGTTTTCAGTTCACTTAAATTTCTTAAAAATTCACCTTTAATTTGTTATGAATTTCATCGAAATCTTCTCATTTTCTTGAAATGACTCTAAATTCACTAATTCTATTCACTTTTATTTATCCGAATTCAATAGAATTTTTTTGAATTAAAAAAAATTTGTTCCATTCACTTGAATTATTCTAAATTCACCCTGAATTCTTTAAAATAATCTTGAATTCTTATGAATTTCCTCGAATACTCTGGATTTCCCTTGAATTCTTCTACATAGGCTTCAATTTTACTGAAATCAATAGAATATTTTGGATATTTTCAATTCATTTGGAATTCACCCAGAATACTTATAATTTTATCCTGAACTCTTTTAAATTGTTTTGAATTCCCTCGAGTTTTTGTAAATTCATTCCAAATTTAATTAATTCAATGAATTTGAAAAATATCGTTTAATTGTTTTTAATTCACTTGAGTTTTTCAAAAATTCTCTATGAATTTTGATCATTTTCATTGAACTCTTATTTCCCTTAAATTCTTCTAAATTCACTCAAATTTTATTTAATTCATTGGTTTTTTATTTTATTTTTCGAATTTTTTTCCGTGCACTTAAATTCTGTTGAATTCACTCTGAAGTCTGTTTATTCCCATTTCATTAAATTCGATGGAAATTTTTTTATATTTAATTTTTTTTCAATTTACTCAAATTCTTATGAATTTCGTCAAAGTCTCTTGAGTTTCCTCAAATTTTTCTAAATTCACTCCGATTTTACTGAATTTTTATTTTTTCTAGTTGATTTGAATCCTCTTGAATTTAACTTGAATTGTTTTGTGTTCATTCTGAATTCTTATAAATTTCTTTGAATTTTGGTAAATTCACTCGAAATTCAATAATTCTGAAGATTTTTTAAATAGTTTTGAATTGTTTGAAGTTCACTTGAATTTTTATGAATTTCATCGAATTTTTCTCATTTTCTTTAAATTCTAAATTCACTAATTCTATTCACTCCCGCATTTATCTGTTTATCCTCGAATTCTCTGGAATTCCCTTGAATTCTTCTAAATTCGTTCTAATTTTACTGAAATTTTGCTGAATTTTAAAAAATTTGTGCCATTCACTTGAATTATTCTAAATTCACCCTGAATTATTTAAAATTAATCTTGACTTCGTATGAATTTCCTCGAATTCTCCGGAATTCTCTTGAATTCTTCTAAATAGGCTCTAATTTTACTGAAATCATTAGAATATTTTAGATATTTTCAATTCAATTGGAATTCGCCCAGAATTCTTATTATTTTTTCGTGGACTCTTCTAAATTCTTTTAAATTCACTTCAATTTTTGTAAATTCACTCCAAATTTATTGAATTTATTTATTTTTTCTTTATAGTTTCGAGTTCTTTTCAGTTCACTTGAATTTTTATGAATTTCATCGAATTCTTCTCATTTCTCTTAAATTCCTCTGAATTCACTAATTCTATTCACTCCCATTTATCTGTTTATGGAATTCAGTGAAGTTTTTTTGAAATTTAAAAAAAAACTCCATTCACTTGAATTATTCAAAATTCACCCTTAATTCTTTTATAAATTAATATTGAGTTCATATGCATTTCATCGAATTTTCTGGAGTTTCCTTGAATTCTTCTACATTCGCTCTAATTTGATAGAAATCAATGGAATATTTTGGATTTTTTCAATTTGTTTAGAATTCAGTCAGAATTTTTGTTAATTTATCCTGAATCCTGAATTCTCAGTCCCCTTGAATTTTTGAAAATTCACTCCAAATTTAATGAATTTTTAAAATATTTTTTTAATTGTTTTCAATTCACTTGAATTTTGATTAATTTCATTGAATTTTTCTGATTTCCCTTGAATTCCTCTAAATTCACTTGAATTTAATTTAATTCATTGTTTTTTTATTTTATTTTTTGAATTTTTTTTTCGGTGCGCTTAATTTTTTTTGAACTCGCCCTGAATTCTGTTCATTCCCATTTTATTCAATACGATGGAAATTTTTTGATTTTTAAATTTTTGTTCAATTTCTCAGAAATTCTTATGAATTTCGCCAAAGACTTTTGAATTTCCTTGAATTCTTATAAATTCATTCAAATTTCACTGAAATCAATGTATTTTTTTATTTATTTCAATGGACATGAATCCTTTTGAATTTAACTTGCATTGTTTCAAGTTCACTTGAATTTTTATGAATTTCATCAAATTTTTCTCATTTTTCTTAACTTTCTCTAAATTCGCTCTGATTTGACCTGAAATCAACGGAATATTTTGGATTTTTTTCCATTTATATTGAATTTAGTCAGAATTCTTATTAATTTATTCTTAATTCTTTTAAATTCTTTTCAATTCCCTTGAATTTTTGCAAATTCACTCCAAATTCAATGAATCCAATGAATTTTAAAAATATATTTTGATTGTTTCAAGTTCACTTGAATTTTTTAAAAATTCACCTTGAATTTTGATCAATTTTGTCGAATTTTTCTCATTTTTTTGTATTAACACTATTGATCTTCTAGGTGTATGGTTGTTTTTGTACGTGCATGAAAAATTTGTAACGACCAGAGAAAATGAAAAATAAGGCAGGGAAAAGTAATGGAATTGTGAAATTGGAATTTCGTAGCAACCCTGATTCAATTCATTGGTTTTTTATTTTCATTTTTTGATTTTTTTTCAATTCACTTAAAGGTTGAATTTGCCTTGAATTCCGTTTACACCCATTGTTTTCAGTTCGATGGAAATTTTTTTAATTTTTAAAATATTTTGTTCAGTTTACTTAAGTTCTTATGAATTTTTTCTAAATTCACTTCACTTTTTGGGTTAGAAATTACTACTCACTTTTGCTCACTTTTTAGGTCTTTTTTCACTTTTTTCAAATAAATTGAGCTGTGGCAATCCTGAAAATAATTTAAAAAAAATAGTTTTTAATGATTTTTAGAAGAAACTTTGACGGAAATTAAATATGTACTTTTTCAGTTTTTGGTGGTTGAATTTTGAAGAGTGTAATTCCTTTATTTTTAATGTTTCCTATTTAAAATTACTTCATTCTCAATATTTTTTTTCTGAATGATTCAATTTTAAAGGTTTATAATTAATAAATTTTCTATTTTGAACCGTGAAAATGACGGTGAATTTATTTTTTGTTCAGAAAAATTTGTCGAATCAATTTTAATGTCAAATAATAATTTTTTTATGCAGTGAAAATTGAAAATTCTAGAATTTTATAAGCTTTAACTTTGAAGTATTCAGTTTAGTTTTAAATTTCAGATTGTCAAATTTTAATTGCTTCGAATTGAGAATTATTTAAATTCAATCATTTTCGATTTAAAATGATTTAATTTTGAATGCTTTTAATTGGAAATAATGCAATTTCGATTCCTTGGAATTTTAAATAATCCACTTTTCAAAATTTATATTCTGAAATTATTCAATTTTGAACTTTTTGAAATTGTTCTATTTGGAAATTTTAATCTGAAATCATTCAGTTTCGAGATTCTTCCATTCAAAATAAAATTTTTCAATTTTGAACGCTTTTAACGAGAAATTTTACAATTTCAGCTCCCTTCTAATTAAATTGTACCATTTTCAAAATTTTAGTCTGAAATTTTTCGATTTTGAGAGCTTCTTATTTAAAATGTTTCAATTTCAAGCCCTTAGAATTTTGAATTATTCAATTTTTAACGCTTTTATTTAGGAATGATAAAAGTTCAATTCCGTTTCATTTCATTCGAAATATTATAAATCGCCAAAATAGATGGTAGTTGAGAAATATAGGGCTTCTAATGTCCAATTTTATATTATTAAAAGTTTTATAAATTGATGAATTACAATTTTTTAATTTTGATTTCAAGATTCAGAGGAGTTCTGATGCTTTGAATCAATATTAAAATTGTAACATTTTTCGGGTTTAAAAGTTTTTATTTTTTGTAGAGTCGCCCAAAAACTGAACCTTTACGGAGTGGAAACAGGGTCCATGGTTTAATGTCTCTGTTTGTTAAATTTGAAAGAAAAATCTTTAAAAAACATAATTTTAATGACCTGGAAAAATGTTTGCTAGTCAGGAAATAAGCAGAAATTTGTTTTTAGAGGCAACTCTGAAATATTTTGGATTGAATTTTCGATTATTGATTTGAGTTCAAGGGACTTGAGTGGAATCTTTATTTTCTTCGTACCTGAGTTCAGGTTTAGATTTAAGATTTAAACCTCGGTATCATTGGATCGCCTTCTCTTTCAAGAACCTCTCCAGTTTCCGAGAATGGAACAAGGGTCGAAGATCTGGAGACGCTTTTCTTCTCCGATTGAGATTTTAAAAGCGAAAGAAAATTTAAAACTTATTTGTCAAAGGAACTTTTAGAATTGGGATAAAAAGTTGAATCTTCATAAATTATTTAAACATTTTTTTGTGGCTGTAGGTAGAAAAATCCTTGTTATATCATTATTTGTTCCGACCAGAAACTATTTCAGAACTTTGTATTGCAAGACTTTTCTCGTTTATATGAAGTGTGGCACAAATTTTTGTACAGTTAGAAAAAAGATCCTTTGATTCATAGAAAATTTCTTTTGATTCAAATAAATGGTTTTTTGTATTTTTATTTTATTTAAAATGATTTTCTTCATTTTGAAATTATTTTTGGCTAAATGAAAAATATTATATTAAAAACGGTTTCTTTGAGGGCATGCGACAGTTACGTGTCACCTGTTCATTTATATATAGTATTATATTCGTGAGCTTTATAATTTAAAAAATGTAAATATTGTGTTGAAATTTTGGGAAATGGTTCAAAATGTATAAGTGCATGTCTGTCTGGCCCATTTGGGTTTTTATTTTGTTTCAATAGCACAGTTTTATTAATTTTTTATTTAGAATGTAACTGAGAACAGGGCTTTAGAACCCTAGCTAATATAGAATTCATAAAATGGCATTATTTAAACAGAATAAAATTGAAAAGGGCCAGCAGGCGTACACTTACATATTTTGAACCATTTTCCACAATTTTAGCATGATATATTCATTTTTCTAATTTCAAAGCCGCCGAATATAACATGTAATAATTGGTCGCGTGACAGACTGTCACATGCCCTTAATTCAAAAAGAATATTTTTCTGAGTTTATTCTATTGAAAAAAAGTTTAAAATATAGTAAATAGTCTATCTGAATTATGAATATAATACTATTTACTACATAATGGTTTTAAAACTGTTTTTGGGTATTTTTTTATTATAAATTACATTCAATTTGACTGTTTTATGAGTGGCACTTATGTTTAGAGTGTTTAGACTTTAGTGAATGATTTTTTTGGAAGGGATTCTTTTCAAAGCATGAATGTGAGGAACCTGAATTTATACCTGGAGAGCATCCCCTTTCCAGTTTCGAGCCTTTTTCGATCTTTGAGGCAAGCACAATGGCAGGGAGAAATATCGGTTTACCTGTCCACTCCACAATCCCGTTCACCTGTAGAACACGATTTGTCTCTCGTCAGGTGCATACCTACGTTCCTCCTATCCGTTTTGTCACCTTCAGACAAAATTACCTGGGAAACTTTCCCATCCATATTTTACCTTATCTTTATCACTTAATTGTAAGTTAATAAATAAAATAAGGATCTACAATATTTTCTTGAGTGTCTTTATGAATTTCTCAGATTTTAGTTAAAATGGTGAAATGTCACAGGCCATTTTTATTTTTAGTATATCGAAGCAGGGGCCACTCGTAATGGTCCTTAAAATTGAAGAGAAATTAAAAACACTCTACATTGTGAGAATCGTATCAAGATCCCTTAAATCTTATGGAATTCCTTGATACTCCTTGAAATATTATACAATCAGTTCAAATAGTTCAAATCATTGAAATCCTCGGAAATCTGATAAAGTCCGTTAGAATATCCTAAAACCTTACAGGTCCTACAAAATCTTTCCAAATCTTCGGAAATTCTTTAAAACTGCATGCATTTTTTTTAACAACTTTAAAATCATCAAAACCCTTTGAAATTCCTTTAAATTTTATAAACCTCTTGAAAATTCCTTCGAATTTTTTAGAATACCCTAAAATATTTCAAATCCTTTGACATCTTTTGAAATACCTTGAAATTTTTAAAGCTTTTGAAAATGTCTTCGAATTTTTAAAAATATCCTAAAACATTTCAAATCCTTTAAAATCATTTGAAATCCCTTGATATTATTAAAATCATTTGAAAATTCCTTCGAATTTTAAAAAATGCCCTAAAATCTTTAAAATTATTTTAAATCGTTTGAAATACCTTGAAATATATGAAAATCTTTGAAATCCTACGAAATTTCTAATTCTTATGAATACATTCTTTGAAATGCATTGAAATATTTTTAAATTCCTCAAAATCTCGTGGAATTACATGACATCTGATGATATTCCTTAAAATCTCTTTGAAATCCCTTGAAATCCCTCCAAATTCTTGAAATCTATTTAAAATTCCTTGAAATCTTTAAAAATATATTCTGCTATTTTGAAACTTCTTTAAAATCTTGTGAAATACCTTTAAATATTTAAAAATCTCTTCAAGTCATTGAAGTCCTTTAATTCCTTGGAATTTTTAAAAATACCCTACAATCTTTCAAACCCCTTGAAATCCCTCAAAATTCTTGAATTCTATTTAAAATTTCTTGAATTCTTAAAAATTCTTTTAAATCTCTGGAAACACCTTCAAATATTTGAAAGTCTCTTTAAATATTTGAAATCCTTTGAAATCGCTTAATTCCTAGAAATCTTTCCTAGAAAAATATCCTAAAATCTTTCAAATTCATCAGAATATTTGGAAATACCTTGAAATATTTGTTCAAATCTTTGAAATTCCTCAATTCTTTTGAATAAATTCTTTGAAATCCATTAAAATATTATAAAATCCCTCAAAATTCCGTGAAATTACATCAAAGCTGATGATATTTCTTGAAATCCCTCTGAAATCCATTGAAATCTTTTAAAATAACCTAAAAGCTTTCAAATTGTCTGAAATTTTTGGAAATATCGTGAAAATTTCTTATAATCTTTGAAATTCTTTGAAATCAATTAAAATAGATTTTTGAGAGCCATTAAAATAACTTTAAATTATTAAAATTCTCAGAAATCTTATAAAACCCTTTGAAATCTTTGACATTCTATGAAGTCCCTTGGAATTATTAAAAGTACCCTAAAATCTTCTAAGTCCTATGAATCCTTCAAAATCCTTATAAAAACTAGGATCTTCTTTGCAATCATATACATTTTTTTAATTTCTAAAAATTTCTTGAAATAATTGAATTAATATTAAATCCCTAAACTAATTCATGTAAAATTCCTCGAACTGTCTTAAAATCTTTTAAAATTGCTTAAAACGTTCAAAAGTTTTGAACATTCCTTAAAATACTTGAAATCTTTGGAAATCCTATGAATTCTCTTGAAAGCTGTTGAAATTCCTTGCAATACTTTTAAATCCCTTGAAATCTTTCAAAATTTTGAAATCCTTAGAACTCTTTCAACAAATTTGCGTATAGAATTGCTTTTAGGGTCGCCGGTCTGCAAGACTTTCACCGGGACGGTTAACCGTAAACCAATCAACCGCTGTTGAAGAATCCCAGTTTCCTTATGGATCGAAAATTGGATGCGATTATAACTTTGAATACTTGAATTAAAAAAAAATCTGAGTATCCAAAACTTTAGACGCTCACAGAAAAAAAAGGTTTCAATTTTCTTTCAGCTCATTTTTTTACAAACTCATTATGAACTTCAGCTATGTTCATTGTCATGATCAATGTCAAATCTAGAAAAACAATTTAATTTGCTGTCAATATTTGCATTGCCCAAAATGAATCAACCGTGGTTTGATTTTGTTTCATTAAGTTTTGACACCGTTTTTATATTCCAAATGAAAGTTTATTTTTTCTGTGTTTCCACACAGAAAAAGGTGTTTTGTTTCAACTCATTTTCTTACTTATTATGAACTACGCAGCTATGTTCGCTGTCGTGATCAATTTCAAAACTGAAAAAACAACTGAATTGCTGTCAATGTTCGTATTGCTGAAAATGAACCAACTGTGGTTCGATTTTTTTGCAGTAAGTTTTGACACCGTTTTTATGTTCCAAATGAAAGTTTTTTTTTCTGTGCAAATATTTATTGACACACTGCTAGAATTTTTGCGTTTTCAAAGTAAAGAAAGTGATCTTGCTGTATACTATGTTTCGTAAGCGCGGTCTGTTTGTTAGGTTCGTTATTGATGTCTTTCTTGTGTTCCTTTACCAGTACTCCTAAAGGACGTTTCGTTTGACCGATATAAACTGCTCTACAATTTTGGCCTTTGCACCAAGTGCCGTAAACAATATTGCTATTGCCCAATCTATTTAGTTTATCTTTCGCAGACCTCAAGACCGTTGCAAGATCTCTCTTGTTTCCAAACGCCGTAGTTATGTCGTACCACTTGGAAATTCTCGCGATTCGCTCGGATAATGCTTCTACGTCCGGAATACTAATAAAAGATCTAATTTCCGCATTTGGAACTATTTGATCAATTCTACGCCGTTTTTTTTGTGCTAGGATATTTAATCTGAGATTGATGTTTTCTCTAACAAATTCTTGCGGGTACAAGTTGTCACGAAGTGTGTCCTCTACTAGTCGCAAATTATCCTGATGAAATTGTTTGTCGAAAAGTAGAATCGCTCTGTCTACCATATTATAAGTCACACTCTTTTTATATTTTTGGGCGGGGTTTGAATCAAAATTCAAGCATCTACCGGACCACGTAGATTTTCGGTACCAATTAATTTTCTCATAAATTTCCGGCTCCTGCGAAAAATTCCCGGGAAATTTCAGGTTGAGACTTGAGGGTTGTCATTGGAGACGAAGGGACAACAAGAAAGGGCGATTGGCTGCACCGACTTGGCTGCATTTCCAAATGGAGGGAGTAAACTGGACACGAAAGCGTGGCTGCTTCAGTCTCTCCGGTGCTCTCCGGAAACGCGCTTCGTACCGGATGTCTGCCTCTTCTCGGTGGCTTCTTCACGTGTCGGTTGTGTTTTTTCTTTTTTTTTCTCTTCTCCCTCGTGCATACCTACCTAGTCAAACAGGTAACACGAATGAAAGTTTCTTCCTGTGTGTTTGTGCATCGGTGCATCATTCCAGTGTGTGATCTGCACATGCGTGCAGTGAATCACAGCATTAATAAAGAAATGTGAAAAAAGTGTATAGTGAATCGCGTGTTTTCGTGATGTAATTCTGTAAATTGTGAATTTAGTCATGTGCAAGGCATACTCGGATTTTTTGAGACATGGTTAGCTTTAAGACCAACAATCTTGAAAGGTATATCAATTTTTCTCTGTTCATGCATTTAATATTCATGTATTCGTGAATGAAAATTAGAAAAAGATCATATGATTATAGGAATAGGTAAAAGTATAGAGTAAATATTGATAAAAAAAAAAAGTGAACTTTTGAGGTAAAATATGACTTATGTTCATAACCAGTTAATACTCCATAATTTACTAAAAAAATTTAAGAAACGGAAAAAATAATGAAACTTTTTTCGATTTCATCAACGACTCTTCTAGGCAGTAATTTACGTTTTAATGATAATAATAATTTAAATTTACTGTAGTTATGCACTGTAAAACTCCATCCTCAAAAATATGCAGAATTCGGTGTGTTTTGAGTTGCAGCATTTTTGAGACACAAAAACAAATTAAGGCACAATGCAAATTTTCATTGCTCAAAATGATATGAGACAAATTTCACAACAATTTAAGAAGGTACTTCAATTTTTCTCTGTTCATGTACATATTCATGAATGAAAATTAGAGAAAGATCATATGATTATAGCAATAGATAATAGTGTAGAGTAAATATTGATAAAAAAGTGAGCTTTTGAGGTAAAATATGACTTATGTTCTTAACCAGTTAATACTCCATAATTTACTAAAAAATTTTAAGAAACTAAAAAAATAATTAAACTTCTTTCGATTTCTTCAACGACTCTTCTTGACAGTAATTTACGTTTCCTGTAGTTATGCACTGTAAAACTCCATCCTCAAAAATATGCAGAATTCGGTGTATTTTGAGTTGCAGCATTTTTGAGGCACAAAACCAAATTAAGGCACAATGAGAATTTTCATTGTTCAAAATGATATGAGACAAATTTCACAACAATCTTAGAAGGTACACCAATTTTTCTCTGTTCATGTATTCATAAATGAAAATTAGAGAAAGATCATATGATTATGTATATGAATAAATAATAGTATAGAGTAAATATTGATAAAAAAGTGAGCTTTTGAGGTAAAATATGACTTATGTTTATAACCAGTTAATACTGCATAATTTAGTAAAAAAAATTTAAGAATCGAAAAAAATAATGAAACTTTTTTCGATTTCTTTAACAATTCTTTTAGACAGCAATTTACGTTTTAATGATAATAATAATAATAATTTACGTTTCCTGTATTTATACACTGCAAATCGCCGATCCTAAAAAATGCGCAGAATACGGTGTAGTTTTGAGTTGCAACATTTTTGAGAGACGAAGACAAATGAAGGCACAATGAAAATTTTCATTGTTCAAAATGATATGAAACAATTTTCACTCCAATGGTTTTCTGTGTGTCTGTGGCAGATTAATAAGATGTAATTCTGTAAATTGTGAATTTAGTTATCTTTAAGATCATGTGAGCGTAACCTCAAAAAAAATTTTTCACATTTTTTTTAAACCAACTTACGTTCATGCGAAACGCAATATCGAGATGAAAATTCCGAAAACTAAATAAAAAGCACTAAGGAAGGTTTGTCTTTTACTAAATTTTTATAATTGTGAAAAAAGTTTTTTTCCTAAAAAAATTTTTGTAGCTTTTTTATAATTATAAAAATTTAGGACCAGGCAAACGTTCCTTAGTGCTTTTTATTTATTTTCCGAAATTTTCAAATCGATATTGCGTTTCTTGTGAACGTAAGTTGGTTTTAAAAAAATGTGAAAAAATTTTTTTGAAGTTACGCTCACATGGCCGTAAAGCATACTCGGATTTGTTGAGACATGGTTAACTTTAAGATCAACAATCTTGAAAGGTGCATAAATGTTTCTCTGTTCAGTGTTCATGTATTCAATACTTATGTATTGGTGAATGAAAATTAGAGAAAGATCATATGATTATAGAAATAAAAAATAGTGTAGAGTAAATATTGATAAAAAAGTGAGCTTTTGAGGTAAAATATGACTTAATGTTCATAACCAGTTAATACTCCATAATTTACTAAAAAAAATTTAAGAAACGAAAAAAATAATGAAACTTTTTTGGATTTCTTCAACGACTCTTCTAGACAGTAATTTACGTTTTAATAATAATAATAATTTTCGTTTCCTGTAGTTATACACTGTAAAAGGCCATCCTCCAAAATACGCAGAATTCGGTGTAGTTTAGAGTTGCAGCATTTTTGAGACACGAAAACAAATGAAGGCACAATGAAAATGTTCATTGTTCAAAATTATATGAAACAAATTACACAACAATGATTTGATGTGTGTCTATGGCAGATTAATAAGACGTAATTCTGTAAATTGTGAATTTAGTTATGTGCAAAGCGTACTCGTATTTTTTGAGACATGGTTAGCTTTAAGACCAACAATCTTGAAAGATAGACCAATTTTTCTCTGTTCATGTATTCAATATTCATGTGTTCATGGATGACAATTACAAAATAAGAACATATGATTATAGGAATAGATAATACTATAGAGTAAATATCGATAAAAAAGTGTGTTTTTGAGTTAAAATATGAATTATGTTCATTACCAGTTATTAGTTCCTAATTTACACTTCTTGAAATTATGTCTGTGGTAGATTAATAAGAAAATTGCAAAATGTATTGACAGATGTTTGTAATCAATTCTTATATATCATATGTGCAGTTTCTAATTCTGTGACAACTGCACACATTCACATAAATACTACTTCTCTTTTGGCATGCATTTTCGTCATTAAAATGATGTCAGAAAGTGTGTAATAGAATCAGCGCAACAGTGTTGTTAAGCCTATGATCACTAACATTAGTGCATGATAGGCAATACTGTTTTGTCACTATCGTGACACAAAACAGTGTTCGTAACATTACCTATGTTCTATGTACGAATATCTATTGCAAGAGAAGTTAAAATTCTAAATTTACGAAACGGGATGTTTTTCTTCTCTGTTTCCTTTCCGTCTGAGATATTTAAAACTGCATGGGATTCGAGAGGACTTAGTCTTAGCTAAGAAGATGACAATATGTATATGTACGTGGTGATATTTCAAAGTGGTAGCATCTGCCTCGAAGCCAATGCCCTGTCTCGTTGGCTCAGCTGCTGATCGAAGTACTATATCGTATAGTACCATATACAATGTGCAATATATAGATACTGTATATGCATACTATGTAGATTGTAGATGATATACCATACAACTATTCAGCCACAACAGCCTGTCTGTAGTCTGTCTTTTCCTCTATATCGGTACGTGCGTCTTGAGCACACTTGTCTTTTTGGATGTGTTGAAAATTGTGTCTATATGTACATACAACACGTGCAAATCCTCCGCACAATGTGTATATAAAGGAGGCTTTGTCTCCTTGAATGGCACGCGACTTCTGACTCGTATTGCTCTATTGTTTAGAACTGTAGAGGACTTAGTCCATGTAGTCGATAGTTGTCTTTGAGTTCAGTCAATTTTTCGTTAAAGAGGTTAAGGAAGTGCGTATTTATGATTTTTATACCAGGGCTCGGATTAACTTCAGAGATCAAAAATACATTTGGAGAAATGGTTGGCTGGCACAACCATTTTTTTTTTTTTTTTGGTTAAGGAATAGTTGGTTAGAACGTCTGTTCAGATTGACAGATCAGCTGAGTCTGTTGGACACAGTGACCATTTTAAATTGTTGCGTGTTCGTTGGTTACTGCAACAATGCAATTAGAACCCTGCGTCCAACGAATAGTTAAGACAGCCAATTCCGTTGTTCAATGTTCCAAACGTGGCTTCTTGATCTATTGCGCCTTTATTTGTTTTCGTGTTTCGAAAATGTTTTAACTCAAAACTACACCGAATTCGGCGTACTTTTGAGGATTGGCGTTTTACAGTGTGTATCCCGACTGAAAGTTTGAATACACTGATATTTTTCAAAAATTTCAAATGGTTGTCATATCTTCAATACAATTTCTAAATTTTGTAAAATTATATTGTCTTAAAGCGTATAAAAATCTGTATTGAATGACCCCTATTTGAATTGTTTTCGATCATTCTGTAGAGCAATATCTATAAAAACAGGGGTTTTCGCCAAATTTTGAAATTATTAATATCACCGAAATTATTGAATACTTTCTAAGTTTTTAGGGTTTATTTTAAAGGGTGAATTCTGCACTTTTTACTGTAATCATCTACACATTTCGTGGTGCACTTTTACAGAAAAATAAGGATAAAAAAAGGTGTTAGCGGTAGGATTGGGTTTATTGACAAAAAACTAAACACACACGTGGGCCGATTGTCGCTCTTTTTTCATTTCAAGGCCGTGAGACCGGAAGTCCTACCAGGAGAGCATGTCTGGTGAAATAGTGATACTGTCGCCCTCATAATTCCAGGTGTTCCTCCTTCGCAGTCGAGTAAATCCTCAGTTGAGACAAAAAGTCGATATGGAAATAATCGAATAGATACACCTGTAGCAAATTTTAATCTAAAGTGAGTTACAAAGGAGAAAAAGATTTATAAAATTTAATTTGAATTTAAATTCAACTTATAAAATCAGAAATAGAATCGAGAATCGTAATATAATAAAAAAATACAGGTTCCTAGTCGTACTCCCGGTGGATTTCTGTAAAGAATAGAGATTCTTATCACTGTTATGCACACCTTAAGCTCTGCATACATCGGACACGTCGATCGGACGTTTGAAAAAAAGGCATTTTTCGTTTACTCATGAAATTCCGTTACTCGTTTAGCTAAGGACATTAAACAGCTGCGACGATAAACCGGAAGTTACGATGGTTCCAGGCATAATTGCCTACAGGTGAATCCACCCTTCCTATGTAGGGGCTAAACACGATTTCACGTAATTAGTAAACGCAGTGTGTCTTTATAAAAAGATTTGTTAGAGGTCTTCCTTTTTCAAGAAAGACATTTATTTTATTTTTTCATTTTAAAATTACTCTCCGATTACATGGGTTCTATTACTTGTTTAAAAATAGCCTCAAAAATAGTGTACAGATTAGGGCGTAGCTTAAAATACGAATTTCAGAACATGAAGGATCCTGGGGTCCTATTTATTTTCTTTTTATCTAAAGGGTAACTGTGTAAAATTTGGTCCCAATCGAAAAAAAAATTCTGAGGAAGTCTGCCAAAATTGCCCAAAAAAACCAAAAAAAAAAACATGTTTTTCTTAATTTACTTCAAAATTATTGCTATAACAGAATCTTTCCCATTGTCATACTTCCTTTTTATATTTTCTCACAGTCTTGCAGACAGTGTTTTAATGTATCTCTACCTCTCCCATAAAGCATGCATATTCTCTCCTCTTCTCTTCCCCAATATTTATTTTAATCGTCTATGTTTCCACATCTCACACGTGCAATCAATTTCTGACTGTCTCTTTCTCCCTTTCTATCCAGATATATTGGTTTTCTTTCTACTCATACCCATTTATATTTCTCATTGTACCTAGCATCTCTAATTTTATTTTCTATTTCTCATTTAATTACTTCTTTATCCCTTCATATCAAATCATGCTCTACCTTCAATCCACTTTTATGCATTTCCTTAACCCACTGCTTTGATCAACCACACCTGTTCAAATACCTTTTTCTTTAATTTCTTTACTTCTCCCCCCTACACTTTCTCTTTCCTTCAGACATGTTTGAACTATTGTTCTACTATTGTTCTGCACTTAATACCAATGCCTCAAGCATTCTCATTCTTCTCTTAAAATCATCGTTAAATAATTTTTCTCTTCTGCCACAAACCTTTTTCATTGCTATATACGCTCTTTTCAATCTTTCTTTAATGTGATCCTTGATGTTACCATTTTTCCTAAACAAAAATCCCAGATACGTGAATTCCTTCACCTCTTCAATATTTTCCCCTCTCCATTATCATTCTTTTTTCC
Source organism: Melikaiella ostensackeni (assembly GCA_032362435.1). Taxonomy (NCBI): domain Eukaryota; kingdom Metazoa; phylum Arthropoda; class Insecta; order Hymenoptera; family Cynipidae; genus Melikaiella; species Melikaiella ostensackeni. The sequence continues at coordinate 20,368,488 of JAUMHM010000072.1, forward strand.
TTTTACTTCTTCCAAAAACTGATACCTTAGACTTGTCCACACTCAAAATCAATCTCTTTTCTTCTAAGTACTTTTCTAGCTTTTTCAAAATATTTCCCGAAACTTCTTCCTCTTTAGCTACCAGTACAAAATCGTACGCGTATGCCAGTGACCAGAATCTGTCTCCCTCTACCACTACTCCGCACTCTTATCCTTTTTTAAATACCTCCTCCATCTCTGCTGTAAACATAGCAAACAGCAATAGGCTTAACGAACACCCCTGTCTCAAACCACACTCTTTTCAGAATTCTTCTGATGTTTTAGCACCAACTTTTACTCTATCTCTTGTTTATGAATCTCACCCTTCATATTAGTCCTATCTTTATTCCTCTTTTCTTTATCGCTTCCCATAGCCCTTTCCTCTCTGCCGACAGAAATGCAGCCTGTAGATCGACAAAAAAAGCACACACTTTTCCTCCTTTTGTTCCTAACTTCTTCTCTACAACACGTTGTAAAATGTAAATATTATTTATTGTGTTTCTACCCTCTCTAAAACTTGCCTGACTTTTCGGTAGTATCCCTTTTACCTCTACCTCTTTCCCTAACATCTCCGTTAACACCATTGCATATATTTTGTACGCCGTATTTAAGAGAATTATTCCTCCATAATTTTTTACTTTTATTTTTTCTCCTTTCTCATGTATTGGTGTTATTAAATCCTCCTTCCATTCCTCTGGGAATCCCTCTCTTTTCCCTACTCTTTTCACTACATTTTTCACCCTCCTTCTTTCCCCGCTACTATGTATCCATGCCTCATTACTTAATCCAACCCTGCCTCCTGTTTTGCCTTTCTTCAATCTTTTAATCTGAACTTCTATCTCTTCATCCTCCAACTACTTCTAGTTTTCTTCTATTTTGCTTCTCTGCCAATTATCGGATTTCTTTTTATTACAGCCTTGAAACATTTCTTTAAAATACTCCCCCCCATGTACCTATGCTAATCCTATCCCCTATCCCCCTATTTTTTTTCCTTCTATGAATAAACTTCCGAGCCTCCCCTTATGTTTTAATTTTTCTAATTTCTTCCTCTAATTCCTTCTCCTTATTTTCTTATTTTTGCTTATATATATCTTTATATTGCTTCCTGGCTGCAGCGTACTCTTTCCTTTTCCCTTTTTCCTTGCTTCAGTTTTTGTACTTTTTTTCTTAACTTCCCTTTCTTTTTTCTACATTTTCTGTCCCACCAAACTTTTGTCCAAATTTCTTCCCGTTCTGTTCCTAACTTTCTTAGTAATTCCAGTGCTCTTTACCTTTAACTGCTTCCATACTTATTTTAACATTATCTTCTGAAACTCTAATCTTTTTGTTTTTTTCTACTTAATTTTTTTTTTGCTTCCTCTGTACACACTTCTTTCTCAATTAGTCCTTCCTTATTTTTAATAAATCCTTCCTCACTCTACCTTTAGGCATACTTTTAGTGATTACGTAATATATAACCGTAGACGAGTTGCTTTTTGCATACGTCAACTCCCCTTCTTCGTCTTCTTTCTTATTACCATTGAGTATATACCACCTCTTTTTCTCTACCATCTCTAATAGATGCCTACCCTCCTTATTCACTATCTGATATTTCGAGCCCCTGACTCCTTCCGCTCCATCCAAGTACGTATATTACCTTTCTTTCTTATTCTTGCATTAAAATCCCCCCCCCCTATTATTAATATACAATAGACAATAATAATAATAATAATAATAATAATAATAATAATAATAATAATAATAATAATAATAATAGACAATTTACTTCTTATTATACTTTCCCAGTCTTTTTCCTCAATCCAAGCTTTCGTAAACCCTGAAATATCGAATTTTTCTAAAAGAAAATAAAAAAATCGCTTTCCTTATTCTTCATTCTTGCAACGTTCCAAAAAATTCAACTTATGACCTCCTTCTCTATTACTTGTATCTTTTTCCTGTTCCTTTTACTTTTCTTACTCTTTCCTTTGTACTTTTCCTTTCTCTTCGCATTTCTCCCTAAAAAAATCTCTCTCTTTCTTCTCTGACATTTCTCTGTACTCATTCCAAACATAACATTCGCCCTGAATACATACTTTTTGGTATCCTAACCTCAGTGTCTTACCTTTTTTCCTCTCTTTCTTTGACTTCCCTTATTTTACGTTGAATCTTCCTTTCTTTGATCATGATTAATATACACTTTTTTCGTACTGAATCTATATTTATTTTGCATCATATCCTGCTTTCCTTCCAATGTTTTCTATTTCCACTAATATCACTCCTTTTTCCATTGTATCATGTCTTCTTGTCTCCTGTCTTCTTCTAACCCCTGATTCTTTCTCGAGTACCTCCAATACTTCACTGTTAAAATTTTCTATTGTAATTTCACAATAAATGTATTGGAAGTTTATTACCAAAACGTAATGTTAATTTTACAAAATACATGTTTTGTACACAGAATTATGATAAAAATTAAAGTTTTTTGCATATATGGTTTTCATTATATTTTTATTAAAAATAAAAAATCGCTGGTCTAAGCGTTTGATCATACGTAAATCAAGAATTAAGTATGACGTATATGTGAACAATACCCAAAAATGCATTCTAAAGCTGAAAATTTCCTACATGATAAATTGTTTTTAGGTTAGGCATGTAACTTATTTAATTTCTTAATGATTTGTCTACTAACGAAGATTCTTGATACAATCAGCATATTAAGCAAATGGTATTCCACGATATTTTCATTTGAGTTACTTCAGTAATATTTCATAACATGTTAAAACGATATTTAAAAAAATATATATTTGGAAATTAAAATACTTGTACTGTAATTTTACTTTACAATGAATTTATTGCTATTTTGCGTTACAATGCGGTGCTCCAAATTCTACATTACTCAGGTTCGAACTAACGTTCGGAGATTGCGTAATATTAGGAAATGGTTCTTACGGCACTGACTGTTTACGTTTGGATCTCCCCGATTTGGGACCAAAAAAATTTGAAGACAACCCCCGTCACTTGACTGAAACCGAGGTTTGAGTGTACTATTTGTATTGTAAAGTATTGTGAAATCACAATAATTTTCAACAGTGTAAAAGTAAAAATGTAACGAATGAAGATAAAATTGCAGTATATAATTCTGTGCATGCAGCCTCTGTGCTGTATGGTAGTGAGATCTCGACACATGAAAAATGAATAGGAGTCAACTGAACGTGGTTGGCTTGCAGTTTTTGCAGAATATGTCCAATAAAACGCTAATGGAATCAATAACGAGTATCGGTTCTCAAAGAATGTGGTGTAGAAGAAACAGTGATTGACAAGAGTGAAAGAAATTTGCTGAGATGGTTTGGTCATGCTGAGAGAATGAATGAAGAATGTTGAACGAAGCAAGCGTATTTGGGTGAGGTGAATGGTAACGTACCCAGGGGTAGTCCCAAGAAGGAATGGTTGAAATGTGTGAATGAGACTCTGAAGCGAAGAGATATAAAAAGTCGTAGAAACACAAGAGCTTGCATAAAAAATGCATGGATGTAATGGAAGCAAAAGATGTATGCAAGAATGGGGATGCATGGAGGACAACTGTTTATAAGAAGAAGAGTGGTGTCTGGAACAAAAGATTTTTGATACCCATGGGATACCTATGAAGAGCTTCGCTCAACGGATGTGGTGGAGGTCAAGAGTATGGATCTTCCTATGGGCTTATCAGACAGTTTCTGTGTTTATGTGGAAATCGTGATGTATGATGACTCTGTGAAGCTCTTCATCTTTGATGATTGTTAAAGAGGTATATCAGTGTTCCGCGTCAGAGCGGTGTTGTGGGACGATTGCTCCATTTGGATTAGCAATGCGCTCTATATTCTAGTTCTAGATTGACCTGAAACCCACCCCTTCTCCTACATATCCCTTACTCACCCTTATCATTTAAATTTCTTGATCCTTCTTAGAATAACTAGACTAAAACCGAAGGAGTTACGCTTACCCCGAAAGGGATTTGGCTTAATGGTATAGTAATAATAATTATTATAGTAATAATATAAAGATTTTGAGGGCACACGAATTCGCTCAATTTACGCATTTCCTTCTCCGTGGGGGATATAACGACCTTTATGGACAAGAATCGTCTTGTTTAACCTGATTAAACTTTTATACCTTATGCGGTAATTACGGCGGGAACTGGAAAGTTCTCACTCACGTAGAAGCACGATTTTTGGCCTCCCTTGGCGTACTAAACGACTTCAAGAGGTCGTTATTGGACGATGTAGCACGGCGTCGAAGTATTCTGTCGATACTTGAGAGTTCCAGCGTGTGGTTTTTCCGGCTGATGTGGCATGGCGTGTTCCTGTTTGATGCCGGACCCTCGTAAAACACTTAATCCGATTGCCAGCAGCATGTTAGTTTGCGAGATTAATCATGCAGGTCGGCATGTTCAGCCTCAGCGTGAGAAGACTCAGAAAATAGATTTTTTAATCGAAAGATAATTTCTTTGAATTAAGAAAGATATTAATTGGCTCTCTGTCAAAGCAAACTTTCTTTGATTTAAAACAAAAAGGGATTTCGTAATCATGTTTGAAAAAAGCCCCGTTTAGCCTTTTTGGGAATGTTGGATAACGTGACGGGCCCATGCGGCTAATCCAGAGGGGAAAACCCACGAGAGCCCTGGCAGGGGGCTCTACTCGTTTGCCCTCACGGTCGATCGATTATCCGTATATGCAGTTATTGAAAAGAAAGATAATTTCAACAAATTTTGAAGTTCGCGCATGCAGACTGCGAGTATCTGTCTGTAAAAAAGTTATAAACATTGTGGTAGGTGAGCTAGTCAAGAGGAAAAACGGAAGTCTGATGAGATGGTGGTCATATAGAGTTGAAGTCCCGGTTGAGGCTCTTACTCTCTTGTTTTTTTTTGTTAAATTTTGAAATCTTTTATACATTACCTTAAAATTAATTATTAATTGAAAGTAATGAGGAGACAATCATCAAAAGTACTTTTTGTAAATGAAAAATTCACCCCCTGGGCAACTGCGAGGACCCCTAGAGGACAACCATGAGGGAAGCACATATCGGATTGCCCTCGTGGGCCCCTCGTGACCTGAGAGCTATTAATGTGGGCCCCTTGCGGTGGCCCACTCAATTTTTCCACATGGCATTTGAGAAGATTTTCTTTATTTTTGAATTAAGTTTACTTGAATAAGAAAAAGTTTGTTAAAGAAACGGTTTCTTCAATTAAAGACAAATATATTTTTGAGTGAGTGCTTTGAGGTGATGCAGTAAGATAGAACTAACGCGAGCAATACATGACTATCATGAGAATTTGGAGCGTAGATTCATTATTATTACAAGCATCTAGCATTCCTGGCACGTCTGTGGTAGTGAAAATTTAATTAAAACGCATCCTCTGCAAGGAGCATTGAGCGTATTCGTGTTAAGCGAACTTCAACTCCCGCGTTAACGTCTCATATAAACGTCTTTAAAAAAAATTACACTTGAAGGAAATAATTTTGAAGATATTCAAAATGAAGAAAAGCTACGATTTTTTCAACTTGAATTCATGTTATATATGGGTGAAGAAAAAAAAATTACAATATCATGACACTGGAAGATACGTTTGTATTTGGATGAATAATTTCCTTAATTACAGGATCTTTTAAATTGTATTTTCTGCAGTAATATCCTTTGTACTAATTCTTTGTACTTTACTCCTCATCAAAATAATTTCTTTCAAATATGAGTAAATATTACCCCCGTTAACGTGTGGCTAACTACTTTTTTTCAAATTTGTGGCCTTACACCTTTCAAAAGAAAACTTGAGATCTGATCGTTAAATATACCTATTTTTTAAAAATTTATTGCAGAGTTACAAAATGAAGTTAATTTATGGTTCCCAATTATAGTTTTAGAGTTTAAGTCACTGTTTAAATATCCCCGAGTTTTTGTGTCATCCGGTAACAAAACAGTTTTTTATTCATTTTTCGGCTTAAAAGTTTAATTTTCACATTTGAATTGATTACTGATTGAATATTGTTGAATATATTTCAAGGCGTGCAAATTCAATTATACATAATTTGTCAGCCAATACAAACAATTATAATTATAAAATAAAAGCCTACTTCTTCATCTCGTAAATCATTATTTTTACATTCATTATAACTGATATAAATAGAAAAAAATGTTTAATGTTGATATGAAATACTTTTTCTTCTATTTAGTTAAAAGTCGAATAATTTCAACTTTTTCATTTTCACCCATATATGTTTGAATTCTGAGTTTCTTGGTTACTTTTCTTATTATTCTTCTTCCTTCTTAGATAATACTCGAAAACTTTGATTACTTTAGCCTGCGACTTTGCTTACATATTAAAGTCACCCATGCAGCAAAACTCTTCAAGTTTTTCTATTGTGATTTCTAAGTTAAAAAGGGTAAAAACTATAGTAAAGAAGGCGAAAAAAATATCAAGTAGAAGAATCTACCATTACTCAGCCGCTTTCAGTAGGGCGTAGCGTAAAATACAAGTTTGAATTTCGAAACTGTACCAGACTAATTTCTTTTTACTAATATAAAAAGAGTTCTAAATCATCGAAACAGATGGTAGCGTAAGTAAAGCTACTCAACGCTTATTTTCATAAAAAAAAATGTCGGGCCAAATTTTAAACTTAAGGTCATTTTAAAAAAAGCTCAGCTTTCTTTTAAGCCTAAAAAGAAACAAAAAAATGTCCTTAATTCGGAAAAG
>JAUMHM010000072.1:20375305-20386749 GCA_032362435.1 Melikaiella ostensackeni
AAAAGTTTAAATCCGAAAAACTGGTCCATACCGAGGTCCATACCATAGTAGTTTCGCCGCCTCTGGTATCAATAATTCCTTCTGTAATGCATCCAGTCTAAGTTTTTACTAACTGAATTAATTCATCGTCCTGAATACGTCCAATCATGTGATTTTTCTCAATCCAAAGAAATAGTTTTGACTGTACCAAAAATATAAAATTATTGAAACAAATTAATAATTATTTCTGTCAGTGAAATATTAATTGAGCGTAAGAACGTTGTTATTGGTTTCAACAAATAAGATTTATGTTTAAAAACTAGAAAGTTGATACAGGCTGCGAAGTTCCACACTTTTTTACTTTTTTGATACTTTTTTAGGTAAGGCTACTTTTTTGATACTTTTTTCAGTAAAGTGATATGAAAAATTGATCGTACTAACAAATTTCAGTTCTTTTTTTTTAAATTAAAAATTAAAGAAATGTATGCCTAAGAAAACTACTCTACTTACAAAAAGAAGAAATCGAAAAAGAACAGTCGATGTGTTTCATGAAAAATTTAAATTGAGAAGGCGTAGTATATGTACGTTCAATTTTGAATTTTCTTCGATATTCAACAATTAAAAATTCAACTGCTTAAAATTCAATTAAATTTTTAAAAAACTGTTAGCACTTGAATTTTTAACAGTTGAAAGATAATTAATAATGAATTTAATAAATAAATTAATAATAAAGAAAAAGATAATTTTTTATTAAAAACAAGTGTTAAGAATGTTATATTTAGATAATTTTACATGAGAATTTAATAAATAGACATTTCAATCAAAAAAATTGTTTTTTGAAAAAAGTCAATTTTTTTGGATCAAGATTTATCATTTTAGTTGAATTTCGTCTTTTTGGTTAAATTTTCAACTGTTTTGTGGAAAATTCATCTTTTTGGTTTGAAAATTCAACTACTTTGGTAGAAAATTGAAGTATTTGGTTTTAAATTAACTTTTTTGTTGAAAATTCATATTATTTCCAGGTTGTAAATACAACGGCTCTGTTAAAAATCCCTCTTTTTCGCTTGAAACTTCAACAATTTGCTTGAAATTGTTTTTCTTTCCGACTGAAAAGCCTTTCTTGGTTGAAAATTCAACTCTTTTGTTACACTTCGTCTTTTGGTTTGAAACTTCATCTCTTTTGGTAGAAATGTCTTTCAATCATCTTATTTGGTTAAAAGTTCAACTGGTTGTTTGAAACACAATCTGTTTTGGTTGAGAATTCAACTATTTTTGTAAAAATTCGTCTTTTTAGGTTTAAGACTTAACTATTGTGGTAGAAAATTGAACTATATGGTCTGAAATTATCTTTTTTTTTGTTGAAAATTTAACTGCTTTGTAAAAAATTTGTTTTTTAGGCTTGAAACTTCAATAGTTTGGTTAAAATTATTTTTCTTTATTGACTTACAATCTTTTGTTTGAAAATTCGACTTTTTGTTAAATTTCGTTCTTTTAGGTTTAAAATTGAACTATTTTGGTAGGAAATTGAATAAAGAAAAAAAATGGATGCAAAATGTTAAGTTTTCAAGCCAAAAAGGCTCATTTTCTAGAAAACCGTTGAACTTTCAACCCGAAAATATGAATTTTCAGCAAAAGTTTATTTTTAACAAAATAGTTGAATTTTCTACAAAAATAGTTGAATCTTCAACCCCAACAGACAAATCTTCAACAATACAATTGAATTTTGAAACAAAAGGGGTGACTTTTTAACGAAATTGTTGAATTTTGAACACAATAAATAATTTTTTTATAAAGAGTTGCATTCTTAAACAAATAGTTGAATTTTCAACTAGAAAAGATGAATTTTGAGTCAAAATAATTAATTTTGACCCAAAAGAAAACTAATTTTTAGCAAAATATGTAAATTTTCAACTAAAGAGATCATTGTTCAACCAAAAAAAAAAAGAATGTTTAAAAGAGAAGTTCAACTTTCTACTAAGTTGTTTAATTTCCAACCAGAAAAGATGAAATCTCAACGTAAAATATAATAGTTGATATTTCAACCAAAACAGATTTTAATTTCAAATAAAAACAGTTGAAGTTACATTTTTAACCTCTTATGTTAAAAATTGCATCTTTTTCGGTTAAAAATGTAACGGTTTGGTTGATAATTTGTGTTTTTCAGTTGTTATCAACTGTTTTTTATTAAAAATTCAAATCTGTTTTGGTCGAAGTATCAACTATTGTATTTTACGTTGGAAATTCATTTTCTTTTTTTTTTTGAAAATTCAACTACTTGGTTGTAAGTTGAACTTTTTTGCTAAATGTTTGTTGTTGTTAAAGATTAATCTTTTTGGGTGAAAATTAATTTTTTAAACTAAAAATTTATCTTTTTTAGTTGCAGATTCAAATATCTGCTTCAAAATTCATGCATTTTGTTGCAAATCCGTCTTTTTTGGTAAAGAATTCAAGTATTTGGTTACAAATTTAATTATTTTGTTGAAAATTTAACAATTTTCTTAAAGAGTCATCCTTTTTTGTTGAAAATTACACTGCTTTGTTAAGAAATCGTCTTTTTGGTTTGAAAATTCATCTCTTCTCGTAGAAATTTAATCTTTTCTGGTTCAAACTTTAACTGTTTGGTTGCATATTAACCTGTTCTGGTTGAGATTGTTCTGATTCAAGTATTTTGTTCAAAATTCGTCTTTTTTTGGTTGAAAACTCCACTAATTGGTAGAAAGTTGAACAACTTTGTTAATAATTTTTTTATTTGTTGAAAATTGACCTCTTTGTTCGAAAATTCACCTATTCTGTTAAAAATTTGTTTTCTTTTGGTTGAAAATTAGTTCTTTCAACTTAAAAACCTCTTTGTTTGAAAATTCACCTATTCTTTTGAAAATTTGTTTTCTTTTGGTTGAAAATTAATCGTTTCAACTAAAAGTTGTCTTTTTAGTAATTGTTTTGTTAAAAATTCAGCAATGTTGTTAAAAAGTCATCTTTTTTTTGAAAGTCACATTGTTTTCTTGGAAATTCGTCTGCTTAGTTTGAAAATTCATCTTTCTGTTTGAGAGGTGAACTATTTGGTCAAAAATTTATTTATAGTGTTGAAAATTAAGCAATTTTGTGGAAAAGTTATTCTTTTTGGTTGAAAATTCAACTGTTTGGTTGAAGGTTCGTCTTTTTGGGCTGATAATTTGTCTTTGAATTTGACCAAAAAAGACGAATTGTCAAGAAAGTAGTCGAATCCTCAACCAAAACAGAATAATTTTTAACCAAAAGTTGCATTTTTAACCAAAAAGAATAATTTTCCACAAAAAAAGACGAATTTTCAACAAAATACATGAATTGTTAACCGCATTCTTGAACTTTTCACTAAAAGAGATCAATTTTCAACTAAGCAGTTTCTTTTTTAACCAAAATTGAAGAAAGTTCTGACAAAAGAGATGAATTTTCAACCCAAAAAGACGAATTTTGAACGAAGATGTTAATTTTCAAACAAATAGTTCAATTTTCTATATTAGTTGAATTTTCATCCCAAAAAGTATGACTTTTCAACAAAGTTGTTGAATTTTTAACAGAATAATAAAATTTTTAACGGGATAATACAATTTTTAACCAAAAAAGATGAATTCTCAATGAGAAATATGTACTTTTGAACCAAAAATAATTAACTTTTTAAGACTAGTTTCATGAATGTTCAACGTTTACTTAATTAACAGAATTTAGATGTGTGTTCGTTCCCTAACTTTACAAAATCTTAGTAATACTTAGGGGGGGGGGGCATATCTCACGGTATCTCACATGGGGAGAGGGGAGGTTAAAAATTTCGGAAAACACCTTACGTGATTCGTGGATGACCCCTTCTCCTATTTTTAATATATTAAAATAGTATTTCAATTTTATTTTCATAAAGAAATGGTGTACATAGTTTTTATCATAGTGTCATCTACAGATAGATATTTTAGACTATAAATTCCACAGAATAATCCAGATAGAATCCCAAATCTTGACCTGGCCTATAAGTCACTTAACATTCATTTAGTTTCCGGATTCTAACGTGGTTTTAAAATGAATTATTCTCCTACAAAGTCACAAAAACTTGATCAAATGGATGTCCAAGGTGAATTATAGTAGATAGGCAAGGGCGTTCATGGACCTAGATTCCTACCTTTTCGACTTCAAGAACATTCTACAGATAAAGTTGTTCATGTCCATGCTAAGTTTCTAGAATGTTCTCGACGACGTCATAAAATTATAATGCGCAAATGCGAAAAACGAATTTTGCGTAGACAACTTCAAGTTTATTTATAATTACAATTAAGTATTTTTTGGTAAATATTTTCAAGGGTATATTTTCATTTGTGTTTGAATTTAGGTTGTTATACATGCTAAGTGTTGGAACTTTCTAGATTCTTAGCACGGACATGAACCAACTGAGCTGTTGAACGGTCTCGAAGTTGGTCAGGTAGGAATCATGGTCTAGAAACGCCCTTGCCTTTCTACTAATGAAACCATTTTTTCGACTGAAATTAATTAAAAATTGATTAATTAATTAAAATTAAAGCGGAAGTTTAAGCTAACACATTCTTTAATTATCGTACAGGAATTGTAATGTTAATGTACATGAAATTTAATGTAAATGAGCGGAAAAAACTTCCAATGCATTTGCACTAAAGTTCAGTAAGATTTTTCTAACAGTGTGGCCATTAGCAGTAAAGCGCTTATTATTAAATCACTCGGTATCTACTTCGCCGGTACATTAATTTCGTGGATGCGTTTACACTCGTGCTGGCAATTCGCGAAATGGGCTGCACTTTGCTCATTGGAAAAAGCAAGTACTTGGAATTCTATAGCTTTAGTGCTTCTTCATTCATTAACTTCGATTGCATGTACCCACGTGGAAAAGCAATATCACTGAAATAATAAATCCTAAACTACTCTTTTCTGTAAAAGATTTATTGGAAAAGCAGGGTTGCTAGAAGACCTGGAAAAGTTATTGAATTTTGAAAAAGTTCTGGAAAACCTGGAAAAGTCGTGGGATTTTGAAGAGATTACTGAATTTTCTTATTCGCACCTACCGTGAATTGGGCTGAGCGGCTTGTTTTTTTGTCGGTTTTTTACAATAAAGTGCTAAAAGGAATTCAAATAATGTACTGTTGCTTCAAATATATAATCTCTATTTGACCCTTTTGCGTAATGTAAAGCACAAACATATATTTGATTCATAAAAAAAACTATTTATCATTCCTTGAAGTGTGAGCGACTCTATGCGGGGCTTAGTCGTTCACTCATAAAAAAAAGTAAAAAAGTGCTTGGAAGGAAAACTTAGCAGAAAAAGTAATTATTTATAAGTTTTCAAATCATTTTAAAGCAAATAAAGTTACTGAAATTTATGGCAATGTTAAATAATCTGCTTATTGTCTCTGAAAAAAATTGTGTTTTGAGTTGTGCAATTATTACCAACCATCTCCGTTGAAAAATTAAAGAATATTTTATATTTACGATTTTATATTTAAGATTTTAAAGTTCATGTTTCGTACACAAATGAATGTTTCTATATAATTTACGTAGGTCAGGTAAGTGTGCCAGTTATCGGAAGTTTAAGGCGAATTTCAGATTTCAAATGTGTGAAAAACTATAGTAAACATATTTAAAACTTAAGAAATGGGTTTTATCGAATAAAACGGATCCTTAGAAGTGTAATTTACTTATTACTTGCAACATATCCCATTAGAATGAATATTATAAGAAGTTTGAAGTTATAAATACGAGAATGCATGGGTTATCGGCAACTCAGAAACCTGGCTGCTTCAGTTATCGGCACTTCAATGTGTGAGTGATCGGCAATAGCGTTTAAGAATGATTTAAAACTATTTCTTTTGTTAATTTTAAGAATGATTGCAGGATATACAAATTAAGGGAGGATTATTTGCTAATAAAACTTTATTAACAATAGGAACTTTCGGAACACACTTTTATAAACATAGTAGTATTAGTATTCTGCCTTCTTGTTTTCATTCGCTTTTCTTTTTTTAACTTTAAACTAAATTATATTTAATAATTATTTGTAAACTTTGAATTATGAAAACTGAAACATTTTATAAATTTTGTAAATTTTGTTTGACGCCGAGGACTGCAGCACCTTATAGAATCTATAGAATACTGAACCAAGTCAACATTAATGTATTCTCAATACGTTTTTCAACTTACTGATGTACGGCACTTAGTAATTATATAACTTCAATTTATATAATTAATTACCAAAAATTGGCATAATAAAGTTATAATTTATGGATACTCTGAATTTTTCGTTAATAAATTGGGACGTTCTGCAAAAGAAGGGGGTTCACTTTATCGACATAAGCTGATGTTCAGGGGCATATATGAATCCTCTTCGTTGGAAAACTGAGGCACTTGGGCACTTTTGAAATTGGAACTTCGAAAAACCGCTTTTCGAGAAGAACTTATATGAAATTCGGCGTGTGCCGTGAGCGCTCATGTTATATTTTTTCTTCAAATCCTGAAAGTACACCTGGAAAACTTGAAAAAGTCATGGAATTTTGAAACAGGATTTCTTTCTGTAGCAACCCTGAAAACCGTATTGTACACTTTTTATTTTGCTATCGTCATCCGGGGCTATTTTGAGACATGCTAGTGTTTTATCCCCAGAATCGTTATGGTGAAGTGTTTGAATATGGCGCCTGGCCTAAATATGATTTCAAATATTGCCTATAGAGCGCATGAAACGTACTGAAAGTGTTCCATGTATTTTAGACGAAAAAAAAATTATTCACTCACTATTCTTGCAAAACAAAAGGCTTGTCCCAAAATAACCCCAACTAGGGGGCTATTTCGGGGCAAAATTTAAGTCTGTGCAATTTTTATTCCGAATAAAACTTACTAGACACCTTCAGAAGAATGTTCAAATGATGCCTGAATGATTTACACATTTTTTAGTTCAAATTCAGATTTTTCGTTTAAGCGTGAAACAAAAAAATAGCTTCTTTTGTCCCAAAATAGCCCCGGTTTTAAAATGCACTAAATTCTTGATGAGGAGGAATGTATCCATGATAGGCCAAGCCAGGTATTTCAGCAAGTAGGGGTAGTTCGTGTTTGTGCAAGAGCGGGGGATGTCTCGAGTCCATAAATAACTTAAGTCCCGACCATACATCGTATTCTCGGGGCGTAACTTCCGCCACAACCCCCTATCCAGTTCTGTATCTTCCTTGTGACTCACACCACCCTCAACCCCAAACCTCAGGTTATATCAGGACCCTAACCCTGAAAAAGCGTCGAGGATCATGGGAAGGAGAAATGGCGCGGTGTCCCTGGTCAGGAACTGGTACCGGCTGGAGGAGACTTTATAGGCACTTCCTACGCTATCGCGAAACGGATTTATCGCTTCCACGATGCCATTCTGTGTGCTCTCTTTCTACCCTCTGATTCCTTCTGCTTCCCAGTTCCCACCTTTTCGACACGTTAAAGTAGAAAACTTATACCCTTGAACAAGTCGAGCTTCTTATTTTACCCCGAATTCTCGGTGTGAATTTCTTGCATTTGCGAGAGCAGATGCGAGTGTTAATTGGTTTTAAACGGGATCAGAAGATAAAGGGGAGTTGTTGTTTTAGGGGTGGATTTATTGGAAACTGCAAAGTTTTTAAAAGCAGTGGTGGCGAGAAGATTTGTTGATAACATTGTCAATTCTGAAACCAAAATTTCAGCATTTCTACGCTTTAATTAGCCGAAACTAGAAGATATTAATGTTCATCCTGTAACAGAAGTTCTAGAAAAGGGGCGTGACTAAGGGATGTTTCCAACGCTAAAAAAGTAAATGGGCGTGGTTAGGGCGTGTATACAATGATTGTGGGCGTGGCCAAGTTCAATTATTGAAACCTCGGGGGAAGGGGGGGGGATCTTTTTACAAAATAGAGAGTCGAGTTTCTTCTTTTATCTGAAATTCTCGGTGTGAATGAATTGTGTTTGCGAGAGCAGATGCATGTGGTCTTAAATAGGAGCAGAAGATACAGATGAACTGTTGTTTTGAGATGTAGAGTTATTGGAAGCTGAAAAGTTTTAAAAGCAATCGTGCCGAGAAGATTTGGTGATACCAATGACAATTGTGACACCAATTTTAGCATTCCTATCTTTAATTGCCCGAAACTAGAAGATATTAATTTTCGACTGATAACAGGACTTCTAAAAAAAGGGGTGTGGCTGAGGTATGTGCGTAAATCTGGAAATGGGTATGGCTAGGAGGCGTATGCAGAGAAAAAGGGCGTGGCCAAGCTCAATTATTGAAACAACGGCGGGGGAAATATCCGTTTACAAAATAGGAAGTCGAGCCTCTTCTTTTACGCGGAATTCTCAGTGTGAAATTATTGCGTTTGCGAGAGCAGATACGAGTGGTAATTGGTCTTAAATAAGAGCAGAAGATAGAGATAAGCTGTTGTTTTGTTCGGTGGAGTTATTGGAAACTGCAAAGTTTTAAAAGCAATCATACCGAGAAGGTTTGGTGATAGTAATGACAGTTGTGAAACAAATTGTAGCATTCTTATTCTTTAATTGGCCGCAACTAGGAGATATTAATGTTCAAATGGTAACAGAAGTTCTAGAAAAGAGGCGTCGATAAGCGATGTGCCCAACGTTGACAATGGAAATGGGTGTGTCTAGATGGCATACAGTAAGGACGCTTTCATCCCAGTCATAGGGAAGCGTGAGTGCGAGTGAAAAGACAATAGAAGGCACATGAGAAGGTCCTTTTCACACGTATGGATATGATTGGTATGAAAAGGACCTTACTGTATACAATGCGTATGGACATGGCCATGCTCAATTATTGACACGGCGGCGGCAGAAAATTTTTTTTACAAAATGAGGAATTGAGCTTCTTCTACCCGGAATTCTCAGTGTGAATTTATTTCGATTGTAAGAGCAGACGCCAGTGTTAATTGGTCTTAAATGGGATCAGAAGATAAAGGTGAGCTGCTGTTTTGGAGGTGGAGTCATTGTCAAGAGCAACGTTTTTAAAGCAATGGTGCTGAGAAGATTTGGAGATAACAATGACAATTGTTACACCAATTTCAGCATTCCTATTTTTAATTGGCCGAAACCAGAAGATATTAATGTACAATCGGCACCAGAAGTTCTAGAAAAGAGGCGTGTCTAAGGGATATTTCCAACGTTGACCAGGAAAATGGATGTGGCTAGGCGACGTATCCAATGAAAATGGGCGTAGCCAGTCTCAAATATTGAAACAGCGGCGGCAGAAAAATCTTTTTAAAAAATAGGAAAATATGATCCCTATACTTTGAGAGATAACAGATAGTGCCAATGACACAATCTTTGAATAATAGATGGTAATAATAGTACACATCGTATATTATTATAAGTTTAGGTATATATCATGAACAAGAATTAGATATATTTTATTATTTTTGTACCTAATAATTCGGTTTGCAAAAATATTTGGTGCAATCTCTTTCACAAGGATTTTCCACTATTCGTAAGCTTGCATCTTAAAATCCTTATGTCGAGGAAAGGACATTAAGGATTGCGATTCTGTGAACCGCAATATTCCCTAGTTTATGAAGTTCTGCGGCTTGACAGGAAAGTCCACATAATGTGTGCCACACATATTTCCCAGTCTCACTCTAAGAGAAGCAGGACTTAAGGGGGATTTTAGTTCCAGTTTAATAGTCTCGTGTAAACAACCCCGCGATAATGAAGAACCGAATCGGTTCGCCTTTGTTAAAGTCGGATTCGAAGAAAAAGCTGAGAGCAAAAAGCTCTCAACGAAAATCGCTCGGAAATGTTCACAGAGTACTGCTTTTTTTTACTTTTTTCCTCACAAACAGTTCGATAGTATTTAAGAGCTTCAAACGGATTCACTGAAATAAGAAACAAGCTGGAATTTTCATAATGGAGTGTAATTAAGAGATTTTTTGTTTGTTTGGTACTTGTTTTAAGCATAGTGTGTAATAAAATTAAAGATTAAATTTTAGTAGTTACTCAATACAATATCGCACAAAGCGGATTTTTTTTCTAGACCAGAGATGATATTTTATACATATAACAAAAGCTGTCTCCTCTAAAAATCAATAACTGAATTCTTGATCTTGTATAGTTCATGCTTAGTGAAAGCAAAACATGGAAAGTACGTCGTTTTAACTAACATATTTAGCTATTTTAACAAGGCGAAATAGATTTAGTAAAATTTTAATAATCCTAAAGTGCATCATATATATTTCATACTATGCTGTATGAATATAATTGTCTACAATCTCGAAAATTATCATCACACTTTCTGAAAATATTTCTTTCCCTCAGATCTAAGTTGCATTCGAAGAAAAAATCTTGCATCCAACAGATTCCTTTATCGCATGACTATACTTGAAGGACGTGAAGAACGAAAAAGGTGTTGGATGTAAATGAAACTAGGTTTCGTTTACTAGGTGGTACTAGGTGTAGTTAAGTCACCGGTATGCCCATAATTATGATAGTAAGGAATCCTTGTTATTTCAACTAAAACTAAATGTTGCTTTTGAAAAAAAAATTCAGTGTGGCCTGCAATTTTTTCGAAAGTAGACCTGTAAAACCTGTTAAAGTGATGGCATTTTAAACCCAGATTACTGTAGCAACCCTGCAGTTGCACATGTTTCGAAAAACAAGTTTATAAAAGTAATAAATTGAATTTTTGAAACGTGAACTTGAGACCGTGGGTCTAACTTTCGTCCGTGCATCTCCCTGGCTGCTCAATTATTGAATTTATAAATGTTTTCCCCATGAGACGACCCTCTGCACTTTCCAAACTAGAAATACCACTCACTACCACACACACTTGGTTTGGATTAGTGTGGATTGTCGCTATGGAGGGACACGGGACACATGACACAACACACAAGTGTACACGTGAGCCCGGAGCGCCTTAATTAAGCCATTATCGATATCCATAGAGAGTTCTGGCCCTCAGGGTGGTCGCTGTCGCATCTATCTTATCTGCTAACTAATAACGAATAGCTATATATTGTGAACGACCTATGCTTAGCCACACGAATCTCACCCTCTCCACCAACATCAGAGTTCAGATGCTTTATTACATTCCTTTTCCTACCCCCTGATGATTAAAAGTTGGCGGAATTGTGTTTGGGAAGTTATTTGAGGTTTGTAATTTATGGAGAGTACTCTGTCCTGGAGTTTGTTGAGCTGGCTAGGTGCTTCCGGCATTTCGGATAATGGTGTTCTAATGGTAGCGTTAGAATGAAATGCCGAAATACGCACTGTTAAAAATGTTTGAAAATTTAAAGCACTTTTATTCACAATAGTTATTTGTAATACAAGTGCTCAAAACAAAGTAAAAAATAATGTTGAAAGTGATACGGAAATCAATATCATTTTGATATGCAACAAAAATGATACCGAAATCAAGAGCATTTTGATCTGCCGGAATGAATGATCGATTTTTGAGATTATAATGATTTGATTCGGGG
>JAUMHM010000072.1:20392763-20409355 GCA_032362435.1 Melikaiella ostensackeni
GTTTTATAGCGGGACCATCCCTGACAATTGTCCGCGACTGCTTATTAACTTTTGTAACCGTATTCGGCAGAAACCCTTGGTACAGGGACCCTCTATCCGCAACCTGAGGACGTGTCGGGTGGCTTTGTCATAGGCCCTCCGATTCGATTCCAAAGGAACCGAACCGAACCGATGGTGACGCCGACGTGATATGTATTATATATTCATTATAATTTAAGTATCTTAAATAAAAATATAATAATGCGTTAAGGTTTCTTAACATAAATCTGTCGAATTTTGTTAATGAATATTTTTGGCCCGAAATTTCGGGACGAAAACGTGAAACAAAATAGAAATAAAATAACACTTCGTTTTATTTAAGTGACTTTAGCTTCATATTCCTTTATAATAAAGAAGTCTATGTGTATACGAATATATTTTTCTAATAGCTATATTTTTTTTGTTTCAGGTGAATTTCTATTATTTATGCAACTGTCTATTTTCAATGTCCCCAAACTTTCGGCAAGCAGCGTATGTATACCAATTTTTGAATTTTAATTATCTTTTGGTTTCTATACTCTTTTGTCACCCGGTCTAAAAAGTCTTATAATAACAAAAGGAACCTTTACGCCAAGTTTCAAACTTTTGTAGTAGTTGGAGCAAAACATTCAATGTCTTCAGTCTACCGCTTGTACTATGTTATCAATTGTTTTCCGAAAGCATTTCTACTGATTTTGAGTAGAAAACTATTCACAGTAAAATTGTTACTACTTCACTTTAGTAAAAAAATTCTTATTAAAGAGACTATAGTAACAATTTTACTGCGAGTTAGTAATTTTCTACTTAAATTTTTTCTAACATAGAGTTTTTTGTTTAAAATATTTTTAATCATATATCTCTTTTAACATTGAATGTTCACACAAATTATTTGTACCTCCATTTGGTACTAAAAACTTGCAGACGTTACAATTTTCAGATTTTTACTAAATTATATTACTAGCATTATTAGATTTGTTTCTTTCTGGAAAGTCTTATTGAAATTTAATAGTTTTTTTGATTGAATTGTGCCAAGTATGACAGATTTTACAATTATATTAGACGTTTTTATAACAAAAGATTCTGCACGTATGATTAAGAAACCTACATAAGTAAAGTCAATTTTTCATTAATCTCGGAAATTTAGTGAAATATTTCCATTGATTAAAATTCTTCATATTCTTTGAAATTGGCTGGTAAAAACTATTTGAGTTTGGAAATATGCACTTGAGACATACTATTTTTTGAGAAATGGTACCATTGAAGTAAACAATCGCAACCAAAAACGCTTTGATGCTAAGATTTGAATGAGGAATTAATAGCTTACATCCAATTAAGTGTTGAAAAAAATGTGATATATATTTAAAAACTACAGTCCACAATAAACATTAATATAGTGAAAACTTAAAGTATTTGAAAATGACCCATAAATCAATTCTGTAGTAGAAAATTCAAAACATTTCATACTTTCAAAAGTATAAGTTGCCTTTTTTCAGATAACATCAAGAAAGTCAAAACATCAAAACTAAAAGTCGAGACATAACAAAATTATATGTTAGTGTAGTCTGTAATTTGTAGAAACAAAATTTTGGAAGTTGAAAATAGTATGCTTAAAGTATCACATCAAGAGTGAAGACCCTAAAAAAGTATAATTAATTTAGAGTTGATTGCCAACTGGTTGGATTTTACATGTTAGCAAACTGCATGTTTGAAAAAAACTTATCGCCATAATTTTGTTATTTTCATGAATGATATATTTTTTTTAATTTATGTTTTTTTACTCTAGGTATATTCTTTCTATAGCTGATATTAAAAAAAGTTTTCAACAACTGAGTGTTTTCAACTGATGAAAATACATTAAAGAAACATTGTTAACAACATATGCAATATATTGTGCATATGTTGCATATTATTTATACGTTCCATGGTAAATTTGATATTTCTAAACATTTTATTAGGGTATACCGGTATAATATCAATAAAACTTTGAACCTTATTTTCTTCGTTTGACAGTCAGTAGGCATGTATTCTAGCCCTCATGCAACGACTTATGTTTACAAAAAATTAAATCTTAATTAACTATCTTAATAAAATAATTATCCTAATTAAGTCACGAATAACATTAGAAAATTTCTGAACATCTACAAACTGTAACCAAATGAAGCAAAAAAGCCCTTCAATGAAAAATGTCAATTCCATACATCTTGGAGAATTTCCCCCGGGAATCCGTATTGGATATTTCAACGGATGACTATTATTTGGATCTCTCATTCCTTGATCCGCACTTGGTGCATTATATCCGCACATTTTAGATCGAGAAAATTGCAGATGTCGTAAATAATTGCGAATTTTCGTATCGAATAAGAGAAAGTTTATTAGGGAGGTTTTAAGAAGCAAATACGTTTGTTGATGATAAGGTTGTTGCGGCAGAATCAGTCGATGATTTGCAGAGAATGTTGTGCAGATTGGATATCAGTAGAGTATGGGTCGTGAGATTAATGTGAATAAACAGAAATTATTGTCTGTGAAAGAAGGGGTGAGAAAAAAGTATGCAACATTGCCTTAGACGAAGAGAGGATAAAACAAGTTGATGGTTTTGTGTATTTTGGAAGTTTATTTAT
Organism: Melikaiella ostensackeni; assembly: GCA_032362435.1. Classification (NCBI taxonomy): domain Eukaryota; kingdom Metazoa; phylum Arthropoda; class Insecta; order Hymenoptera; family Cynipidae; genus Melikaiella; species Melikaiella ostensackeni. The sequence goes on from JAUMHM010000072.1 coordinate 20,395,400, forward strand.
TGCTGATGGAAAGATAGATGCGGAGATATCCAGACGTATAAACGAGGGTAGAAAGATGATCGGCAGTGTAGGAGCCATTATTAGAAGCAAAAATATAACGAATGAAGCGAAAACTGCAATATATAATTCTGTGCTTGCACTCACTGTGCTGTATGGTAGCGAGAACTGGACGTATCATGAAAAGATAGGAGTACTCTGAATGCGGTTAGCATGCAATTTCTGCGGAGTATATGCGGTAAAACGCTAATGTACAGTCAGTAATGAGTGGGTTCTCACAGAATATGGTGTACAAGAAACACTGATTGACACTAGTGCGTTGAGATGGTTTGGTCATGTTGAGAATTAATGAAGGACGTTTAACGAAGCAAGTGTATTTGGGTAGAGTGAAGGGTAGCGTACCCAGGGGTAAAGCGAAGAAAGAATGGTCGGAAAGTGAGAATGAGTCTCTGAAGCGAGGAGATATAAAGAGTCGTAGAAACACAAGAGCCTGTATGACAAGGTGCATGCATGTAGGGGAAGCTAAATATGTATGCAAGGAGAGAGATGCGTGGAGAACAATTGTTTATGAGAAGGAAAGTGACGCCTAAAACGAACGATTTTGGATACTAATGGACCCTCGTGAAGAGCCTTGCTTAGTAGATGTGGTTGGGGTTAAGAGTAAGGATCTTCCTATGAGGAAGGGTTGCAGAGACAAGATGTATCATTTCTATACGAGAAGAAGACACAGATGTGATTGGAATGTTATCCATTTTCGCAATAATAAATTGTAGTTGAAACGAGAAAACGAGAATAAAGGAGGGTACTGGAACCTGGAAAAGCACCAAATGAAAAGGTTTCTTAGCTGCACTCTTATGACCTTTTTTTTACTTCTTTTGGTTTTGTTACTTGTCTATAAAGTTCTAACAGCATTTTTAGAGAGAAGAATATAAAGATTTGCTTTCTTTTCAGGTGGAATGAGAGTTGATCAATATTTTTGAAATAAGATACTTGATGCGATTTTTATATCTTGTGTTTTAGTAGTGGAAACTTAAAAGAACAGTTGTGCTGGAAGGTTTATTGGGAAGAAAAATTTCGCGTTTCGTTTCCAGTCGATTGAACTTTTACGGAAATTCCACCTTTCCGCGAGACATAAAACTTTACGCGGTTTTTCTCGTAAATCAGCTCGTCGAAAGTGCTTTTAGGAAAAAAATATTGTTGAGCGAGATAAAAATCTGGTGGTATTATTGCAGGTGGTGTGTTTAGGATTTTAAGGAAATGTAGTGAATAACAAGGTAGAGTAGTATTATATAAGGGGAAGATAATTTAGAGTCACTTTCTTCGATTTGAAGCTTACAAAATTGCAAAATGTTTAATTTGAACGGTCTTAAATTGGATTGCAAGTCATTTTAAGTAACTGTACGACACTTAAAGTGATTGAAAGAAATTTTGGGGTATCATTAGACACTAAATTGAAACATTTGAGGTCATAAAATTTTAGGTCTTGAAGTTTGGTCATTTTGTTACATTTATTTTTTATTGTTCTATATCGAAAAGGTAGAAAACGGAGGTGTTTCGGAAGAGCTAGCCATACAATTTTAGGGCTCGAAGTTAGGTCATTTTTTAAAGATTTTTTATTATTTTTCAATATCTTGAAGGTAGAAAACGAGGGTGTTCCGAAAGAGCTAGGGAGATGAAATTTTTTTTGAATATCTTTCGATATCAAATAGAAACATTTTAAGACATAAAATTCTAGATCTCGAAGTTAGGGCATTTAAAAAAATTTTTATTTTCATATTTTAATGTCAGAAAGGTAGAAAACGAGGGTGTTTCGGAAGAGCTAGGGGGATGGAACTTTTTTTGGATATCTTTCGACATCAAATAGAAACATTTCAAGACACAAAATCTAGGTCTCGAAGTTAGGGTATTTAAAATTTTTCATTTCTTAAATATTTTTTAATATCATAAAGATAGAAAACGAAGGTGTTCCGGAAGATCTAGGGGGATGAAACTTTTTTGGATACCCTTAGACATTAAGTAGAACCATTTAAAGCCAAAGAATTTCAGGTCTCGGAGTTAGGGCATTTTTTAGAATTTTTCAATACCTTAAGAGTAGAACACGAGGGTGTTCTGTAAGTTCTAGGGGGATCAACTTTTCTGAGTATTTTTGAATATCAACTGGAACCATTTTAGGCCATAAAATTGTAGGTCTGGAGGTTAGGGCATTTCTTATTTATTTTTCAATATGTTAAGGGTAGAAATCAGGGGGCTTCCGGAAGAACTAGGGGGATGCAACTTTTTTGGATATCTTTGGACATTAAGTAGAACCATTTTAAGCCGTAGATTTTTAGATCTTGGAGTTAGGGCATTTTCAGAATTTTTTATTTAATTTCCATATCCTAAGGGTAGAACACGGGGGTTTTCTGTAAGTTCTAGGCAGATGAAAGTTTCCTTTAGTATCTTTGAATAACAACTGGAACCAGCTTAGACCATAAAAATGGAGGTGTCAAAGTTAGGGCATTTTTTATTTCTTTTTGAATATCTTAAGGGGAGAAATCAAGGGGTTTCCGGAAGAGCTAGGGGATGCAACTTTTCAGATATCTTTGGACATTAAGTAGAAATATTTAAAGCTATAGAATTTTAGGCGTCGAAGTTAGGGCATTTTTCGATTTTTTTTCGATTTTTTAATATCTTGGGGTTGGAAAACGGGGGTGTTCCAGACGAGCTAGTCGGATGAAACTTTTATGTTTAGACGTCAGATGGAACTATTTTAAGCAATTAAATTTTAGTTTTGGAAGCTAGGGCATTTTTTATGATTTATTCAATTCTTAGGAGTCGGATTAGGGTGTGCTCCGTAAGACGTAGGGGGTTGATACCTTTTCGGCATCATTTTGGCACCAAATCATCCTATTAACAACAGTAACATTTTAGATCTAGAAGTTATGTCATTTTTTATAATTTTTTCCATTTTTAGGGGTTGAATTGGTGTGCCAAACATTTTTTTTTCATTCGTCTTTTGTAAACATTGCAAACTTCAGTCAGGTTTGCAAGTAACATAAAGTGATGAAATTCACCCAATATTTGACACCAATCAACAAACAAAAAAATCTCCACACTTTTCCTTTGGGACCTTCATGAGAATGCGCATCCTTAATAGCACTACTCCCAACTACACCATCCCGGGCGCTGATCTTTCTTTCCTTTTTTCAACCCCCTTTCCATTCCCAGGGCCGTATTCACTAGACACCCTTTTTTTGCAGAATCAGCAACGAGAACTCGGGCAGTTGGGACATTTTTGCGAGCAACATTTTTCTTGTTGCTACAGCAATATCTTTTCCGTAACATAGGGGCTGGGAGTGAAGGCAGAGGGTGAGTGGGTGACACAGGACCGTATCTAAATTGGGGCCCCTGGGAGTTGGTGACGCGCGGCAGGCATTGGGTTGGATGCGCGAAATGCGGGAAAGTCGCGGATGGAGCCGGGCGTGGGTTGCCAGCATGGGTGGGGGTGGGGGACTTTGGGGGTGAAAATCGGAAGGCAGTCGTGCCCTCGCCGCGCTACAGGGTGGCCAACGTCGCCTCGCGCCACCCTGCGAATTTTTTTCACGTTTGAGCCGGTGTTTCTTTCCGAACTTTTCGATTCAATATGATTGAATTCGGTGTGAAAAATTGGATAATTGGGTGAATTTTCAAAGAGAAAATTTATTTATTAAAAAAAAATTGATTTGTTTACTTCTTTGTGATGTGAAAGGTTTTGATATGCTCCTTAAGTAAATGGTTTGAAGATGAAATTCAAATATTCAAGAGTTTTTTATTTCAAATTTGAATCTTTCCAATCTAAAATTGATAAACGAACGCTTTTTGAAAGAATTCTATTTTTAAAGCGTTCGGCTCTTAACTTTATAAATCAAACGTGTTAAATGGTCTTTTTTTAAATATTAGTTTATTATATCAGGGATAAGGGTTAAAAAATATCTGTAATATATTTGTAGTATTTTCTAAGAGGGGAAACCTGCCTAGAGTGGATAATACAACCTACAGTGGATAGTCATTAATTAAAAATACTAATGTATGTGAAAAATTAATTTAATGTAATGAGTAGCTAAGACACGATACGTGTTGATAAATTAAATGTAAAATTAATTACTTTACGTATATTTGTGCTTTGAATTAATGATTTTTTATAGGTTGCATTATCCACTGTATGAAGGTATCCGCTAGATGTTTTAAATTTATTATTATTATTATTTTTTTTAATTTCAATTTTTCAAATTAATTGTCAAGTGATGGCTAAATCTCGTCTTGAAGTACATTTTCCAGAGGGTCCAATATTTGTCTCATTCAAGGCGGTTTCTTCTCGAGCGGAAGTGCTCTTTTGCTCTTTTCTACCTTTTTTCGATAAACCGCTGACCTCCGACGATTAAACGCGTTTTCCAACGGTCATTGTCGTTTCGAAGTGACCGTACTAAAATTGCTTGCCATATCTCCTGGGAAATAATGGCTGACAACGTCCTGGGAAATTAAGACGTAAAAGAAATCATATTTATAGACGGAAAAAATCATCTGGAAGAAAAATAAAGAGATTTTCACAGCATATGTATGATGTCAGTCCTTTTCAATGCCTATGAAGCGAGGCTAAAGTTTTAATTTTCTGTTCCTAGGGAGTAAAAAGCTACGTCAGAGGTGAATAATGAAAATTATCAAGCGATCAGTTGATCGTGTTGACAGATTGGACCAACTCGAAGCGATAAGTTACCATAAATTACTAATAAATTACCATAAATTCCCGAAAATTTCGTTAATTTTTGGATACTCTGTGTCTCGGTAAATCTCTCAAATTTTCTTTTCAAAGGTTTCAAAAATTTCATGAATTTTCGAAATTCCCTTAATTCATATTATAATAAAAATAAAGTTTACGAAATTCCTTCATAGGAGCAGAAATCATGCCTGTAATCCAGTCGTTTTTGAAATCATGCATTTGTTATAAAAAATGTCGTATGCGCCAAGGGGGAGAGGACATTCTACGACTCGTATATTTTAATTTTATATTATTATTATTATTATTATATTATTTTAATTAGACAAAAGTATTTCAGCTTCAATGCAGTACAAATCACGGAAAAAAAGTTTTTAATTATGAAAGCCGGTTTTGTTTTAAATCGTTCAAACTGTTCGAAAAAACCATTTTTTTAACAAATAACTATATTTAATGATTATTTACTTATTTTCAGTATTGGAAATAGTAGAGTTGTAGATAATGTTTTCCCCGAAAAAATAAGCCATGATTGATTAAAATTCAACCATTTTTAAAAAATTGGTAAGAAGCGGCAGAACAAATTAAATTACAACAAATATTGTTAAAATCATTTTTTTTTTTTTTGAGTTCTAAATTTTTTTCATAGAGAATAATTTTTTTTGATTCAGAAGACATGACTGGTAATATCATTTCAGTTCTCAAAATCATAGAAAACCTTTCTTGCCAAAGACCTGATTTTTGGTGCGACAACTATGTATCTTAAGACTAAAAGCCGGCTTGAATTAAGGTGTAATGAAAACGAGTCGTAACAAAAACAAGACTTTTTTTCTATGAAGGAAATAATAAAACTGCACTTTTTCTATCAAAAGACTTCAAATTGGAACTTGCTTCCAGTTTTTTCGAATCTTGAGATTTTTTACTCTTTGAAGAGTTCAAAATTAAATTTGCCTTCATCAATTTTAATGCTGTCTAATATGGCTTTGTTTTTAATTTTTGAGTGAGTCATAACTGGATTTTCTTTCAATTCTGGAAGCATTTTTTCTATTCGCTTTGAATTTTTAAAGGGCCCTTTAAATTTCCGATTAATTTTTAAAGCATGCAAAAGTGAACTCAATGATTATTTTATTAATCCTGAAATTCAAATTAATATTAAGAAAGCAGATCTCGGGAATAGACTTTGTAAAACCTTCGTGAAATCTTTGTAAAATACTTTGAAATCTTTATAATGTTCGTAAAATCTTCTGAGATCTTTGAAATCTTTGAAATGATTTGAAATCTGTGAAGCGTTTGAAAAGTTTTTGAAATCCTTGAAACCTTTGTAAAATCTTTGAAGTCTTTACAAAAACCTTGAAATCTTGAAATCTGGCGTATACTCAAAAGTCCAAAAAAAGTTTCAAATTAAATTTTCATTTTTAAATTTTCATGCTTTCTAATATGCATTTGTTTTTATAAATTTATTTTATTTCAATATGGATTTGTTATATTTGCTTTCAATTTTTAGGGTTTCGGAGTCCCGGGCAGAAATCCTGATGTTTTCGGTTGTGTGTCAGTCCGTCGAAAAAAAGGGGAAATGAGGGGAAGTAAGGAGAAGTAAGGGATAATGAGGGGAAGTAAAGGGAAGTGAGGGGAAATGAGAAGAAGGGAGGGGAGTTTAATTGAGGGCTGGTGGCGGGAAATAAGATGAGAGGGGGAATGAGGGGCAATGTGAGGAAGTGCTTGGAGGGGGAGATTTGAACGACTTTATTAACGATTTAATAGGCTACGAAACCCTTTTGTGTTTTTGTTTAATTTTAAAACCATCCAAAAGTGAACTTAACAATTGTTTTTTATTAATCCTAATATTCATGTTGATATTAAAAATGCAGGTCTCGGAAATCGACTTTGTAACGCTTTCGTGAAATCTTTGAAGTCTTTGTGAAATACTTTGAAATCTTTATAATCTTTGTGAAATCTTTTGAGATCTTTGAAATCTTTTTAAAATCTTTGAAATGATTTGAAATCTGTGAAGTGTTTGAAAACTTTTTGAAATCCTTGAAACCTTTTTAAAATCTTTGAAATCTTGAAATCTGGCGTATACTCAAAAGTCGAGTGGTCAACAGCATGAAATATGAGAATTTCTTAATTCTATTGTTCATCTATTTCGCAATTTTTGATCTTTTCATGTACGTTTTTTCATTCTAAAGTGCGAAGGTATTCAACAAATTTTTCAAAGCTTCCAATTTTTTTTTAATCTTGAGATTTTTTTACATTTTCAAGGAGTTCCAAATTAAATTTTCATTTATCAATTTTCATGCTTTCTAATATTGATTTGTTTTTATAAGTTTATTTTATTTCAATATGGATTTGTTGAATTTGCTTTCAATTTTTAGGGTATCGTAGCCCTGGGCATAAATCCTGATGGTTTCGGTTGGGTGTTTGTCCGTCGAAAAAAAGGTTGGTGATGGGAAATAAGATGAGGAGAGGGGGAATGTGGTGAGGGTGATCAGGGGAAATGTGAGGAAGTGCTGGGAGGGACAGGTGAAAGATTATAACGACTTTAGTAACGACTTAATAGGCTACGAAACCCTTTTGTTTTGTTTAATTTTTAAACCATCCAAAAGTGAACTTAACGATTGTTTTTTATTAATCCTGAAGTTTAAGTTAATATTAAAAATGCAGGTCTCGAAAAATGACTTTGTAAAGTCTTCGTGAAGTGTTTGAAGTCTTCGTAAAACACTTTAAGGTCTTTTTAATCTTTGTGAAATCTTTTGAGATCTTTGAAATCTTTTTGAAATCTTTGAAATGATTTGAAATATGTAAAGTGTTTGAAAACTTTTTTAAATCCTTGAAACCTTTGTAAAATCTTTGAAATCTTGAAATCAGACGTACACTCAAAAGTCAAGTGGTCAACCCCTCGAAATATGAGGATTTCCTAATTCTATTGTTTATCTGTTTTGCAATTTTTGATCTTTTGATGTATTTTTATCTTTTTAAAGTGCGAAAGTAATCAAATCTGGAGATTTTTTTTATATTTTAAAGAGTTCCAAATTAAATTTTCATTTATCACTTTTCATGCTTTCTAATGCAGATTTGTTTTTATAAATTTATTTTACTTCAGTGTGGATTTGTTGAATCTGCTTTCAATTTTCAGAGTCACGTAGCCCTGGGCAGAAATCCTGATGTTTTCGGTTTGGTGTCCCTCCGTCGCAAAAAAAAGGGGGAAATGAGGGAAATTATTGGGAGGGGGCCTTGGGGGAAGTGAGGAGAAATGAGGAGAAGGGAGGGGAGTTAAAGTAAGGGCTGGTGGTGGGGAATAATATGAGGGTATGGGTAACTTGAAGAGGGGTAGTGAGGGGAAATGTAAGGAAGTGCTGGGAGGGGGAGGGGAAGATTGGAACGACTTTATTAACGACTTAATGGGCTACAAAACCCTTTTTTGTTTTTGTTTGATTTTTAAAGCTTCCAAAAGTGAACTTAACGATTGTTTTTTATTAATCCGGAAATTCAAATTAATATTAAAAATGCAGGTCTCGGAAATCAAATTTGTAAAGTCCCATCCTCCCGTTCCCCCATGTCGAAAATGCAAAATGCTTTCACGTTTGCAAAGCAAATAAATGCTAATTTCTGTATGCCAGGAACGTGCGCACCCTTCATTTGTGTCAACGCGTTGCAGAAAGCCGGAAAATCCGAGTGACAGGGTCGCGGAACCCTAGATTGAATAATTATCGGAGAAAAAGAGAGGGAGATATGCAGATTTTACATGCAGAAAGAGAATAAGTTTTCAAAGTGCAGTGGAAATCGAGTGCTGGATTTACTGTCGAATTATAAACTAAATTCGAAACCTTTCCACTTTCCTGGCTCAGATTTATTTTCAATTTTATTTATTAAATAAATTTTACTAAGATTTTAAAAATCTCATTTTCTTGTACAATTTTTATTTGTTGACTTAATAATTCAAGACGTCAGAAATGATTGTTGTGTAAAATGTGAATTAAAAATCGAAAATATGAATTTCGCGAATTTGTGCGAATACTTCAAGTGACGAGTGTTTTGTGCTTTGGAAGAACTCGCGAAACATCCGACATTCGTCATGTTCACGTGCCTCTGGAATTTGTTCGACTGGTAAGAAATTTCTAAAAAAAGAGTTTATTTAAACAATATTTTTGTCATTTGCTGATTTTAAACGGTGGATTTGCATTGAGTTCAAGCCAAAAAGGCTTGCACCTCTCGTTTTTCTTCTGAAATTATTTCAGTGATGCCTCACGATTGTTTTGAGGCCAAGAAGAAAAAAATCACTGGAGTGATTGTTAAATAAACTCAACTTTTATTTCTTGTTTTCAAGTTATTATGTATATTTTCCTAAAAATGACTCCAAAGCGGTGCTTTTGTAGCTTCAACTCTGCAATTTGGCATAGAAAAGAAAAAATATTTAAACGTTAAATAACTTCAGACATCCGGTACACATTAAAATTTTGGGGAAAGTGTGAAAAATTACTATTTTTCTCAGTTGTTAAAATATTTCTTTACTTCAGGGCAGATACTTTAAAGTCGTCTCAACCAAAATTTAAGTACTTTAAATTCCCCGTAAAACTACAAAAAAATTTTTTTTATCTAATATAGTTTAGGAGATACAAGCCTTCGGAATTTATATTTTTCTGAAAAATTTGGCAAAAAAAAATTTAGTTTTAGTTTATGTGAAATAGCATATTTCCTGCACACTGTGGAAAAAAATATTCAAAATATTAGTTAAAGCAGGCTCAATGAATACTAAATCTAAAAAATTAAAATGTCATATCTCTCATACGTACTATCATACGATTTTTAAAATTTCGTTTCATACACTTGAATTGTTTTAAATTTCATCTTGGATTCGTATGACTTTCATTGAATTCTCATAAATTCACTTGAATTTTTCTAAATTCTTCCCAATTTTACTGAAATTAATGGAATATTTTGGATTCTAAAAATTATTTTCAATTTATTTGAATTCTCTTGGAATTCACCCTGAATTCTTATTAATTTGTCTTGAATTCTTCTAAGATTTCTTGCATTGACTGAAATTCTCTTGAATTTTGTTGAAGTTCACCTGAATTTTTTTGAATTCAATTTAATTATTATACATTAACTCCAAATGTATTGAATTTTGTAAAATACTTTTGAATTGTCTTCAGTTCACCTTGAATTTTTATGAATTTTATGAAATTTTGTTCAATTCATGATCTAAATTCACTCAATATTCAACGAATTCATTGAATTTTCTAAATATTTTTGAATTGGTTTCAATTTACTTGAATTAAAAAAAAATCATTCTGAATTTGTATCAGTTTAATCGAATGCTTGTCATTTCCCTTAAATTTCTTTAAATTCACTCTAATTTTATTTTATTCAATGGTTTTTTTTAAATTAAAAATTTTTTTTTTCAAATAACCAAAATTGTGTTAAATTCGTCATGAATTCTATTCGCTCCTAATTTATTGAATCTAATGGAAATTTTTCTATTTTTACATTTTTGTTCAATTCACTCCGATTTTACTGCAATCATTGGAATATTTTGGATTTTTTTCAATTCATTTGGAATTCAACCTGAATTATTATTGATTCATCCCGAATTCTTTTCAATTCTTTGGGATACTCTTTATTTTTTTTTTAATTCACTATGAATTCTTCTGAATTTCCTTGAATTCTTCTAAATTAACTCCAGTTTGACAAAACTCAATGGAATATTTTAGATTTTTCAAATTTTTTTCAATTCATTTGGAATTCAACCTGAATTCTTTTTTATTTTTCATTTTTTTCAATTTACTCTGAATTCTTTTTAATTCCTTTTAATTCTTCTAAATTAACTCCAGTTTGACAAAAATCCATGCAATATTTTAGATTTTTTGAATTTTTTTCAATTAATTTGAATTTACCCGGAATTCCTTTGAATTAAACTTGAGTTGTTTTGAAAATTTTGTAAAATTAATTAATTTTTTCAAATAACCACAAATAATAACTAAAAACTGAAGTATTTTTTGAGTGAAATGAGAATTTTTGATTTTCAGAAAAATCACCGTTATTTTGTTAATTCTCATCATTTTTCAAATTTACCTGCGAATACCTGTGATTTATTTTAATTAGTCAAATTAATACAGCATTTAAAAAAATAATAATAATAATGACCATAATTTTTGTTGAAAACAAAAATTTTGAAAAAATGTTCGATATCTGGTCTAAAAAGTGTTTTAATGTCAAAGGACCCTACACACCAAATTTTATGCTTTTGTAACAATTAAAGCAAAATTCAAGATCTATTATTTTCTTTCAGTAAATGTCAAAGTTTAGAGTTCAAGCTTTCATTTCAGCCATTTTCCGAAATTTTTCGACTTCTCGTTAGTGTTTTATGCTTTTTCAGGGTCGAAAAATTCTTTTTTTTTGGCATTTTACTCTCTTCTTATTTTTGCAACATTTCAAGAACGGTGAATGCTAGAATGAATTTCTATCCTCAGTTCTTTTTCAGAATTTAAAAACTGAGAGATACACCTATGGTTTGTTCACAAAAATTGATAATTTTCCTAAATATCACGGTTTTTACAAAATCCTAATTTGTCGTGTTTTTTTCTTCGTCTTTTGTGATTATCTCGAGAACCACTAAGAATATCGAAAAAATTGAGGTGGTCTTTGGGTTTAGCATTTAAAAACGCATCGAAATCGTGTTTTAAATATTTAAAAAAATGATTCATATCATTTTGCATAGTGATTACAAAATTTTCATGTAAAAATTAGGTTGCAAATATCTTTTAAAAAAGAGCTGTTGGAAACAAACAGAGGCCAGTTACGAATTCAGAGCAAAAAAGTACTTCGGAAATGATGTATTTCATTCCACAGATACATAGGTGACATTTTGTTGACCAGTATAATCTGTAAATTTATTATAAAACAACAGAGAAATGGCTAACGACACGAAAATTTGTTGAATCTGGAAAAATATTATTGCACTTATTTATACGCCAAAATCATATTTATGAATATTTTTATCTTTATATGGAAATTTACATGTATTTTGAAGCCTTAAAAAACCTCTAATAAGCCTAATTGAAAAAAAATGTATAACGATTTTGTACCATTTTTAATTATCTTCGAAACATCGATTTTCGAACAAAAATTATATTCTAAGTAACTTTATTTATCACTGAAATTTATTCACGTAAAAGTTTTTATAAACTTTTCGCCACATTAAAATAAATAAACTCATACAGGCAAAACTTATTCGATAAAGAAATGGCGACACAATATTGAAATATATCGAAAAAATCATTGTTTTAAAAGTTCTGAACTTCAAAACTTTTCTGCTGACTAAAATGTCAAAAAATGGGGACTCATTTTAGTATGTAGAAAAGGATTTTTGCTAGCTATAAGGAAAAGCTTAAAAATATCTTTTTGAGCCCACCCTTATGAAGACTAAATTCTTTATCAATTTATAGAATTACAGGCTCTAAAAAAATATGGACCCTAAAATGAATATCATGTCCGCGATATTGATGTATGTAAAAGATACACAATCACTTTTATGATCCATAAGTTTATTATAAGGTTCCCAGTATTTGAAGTAAATCATATGCAACAAATCTTTTTTTATGCAAAATAAATCGATGGTGTAAAAGGAAAGACAGCAGAATCTTTTCAATTCAGAAGCTAATTTTTTATTCGAAAGGAGCGACGGCATTAACCATCTTTCAAATGGAGCCCAGACCCCGAAACCCTTTTTTTTCATCTTATTTTTCTTGCCTATTCTGCCGCACATTTGGACATTCAGATATTATCTAGCTTTTATTGAACATTATGAAATAAAATAATTCCTCTTAATTATCTAGAAAGGTGGCTTTTAATTTAATTAATTAATGGAGACTGAGGTCAACTGATTACTAGTACTAACTGAATAATGCAAATTTTCTCTTAATAAGAATGATATCAATATATTCTAATAATTTTGTTACGTAAAGTATCCTGATTGCGCTTATTAATCAAAATTATTAGAGTGTATTAATACTATTCATATTACGAGAAAATTCGCATTATTCAGTTGGTACCGGTATTCTCCCCGATACGAAAAATAATAGTTAAAAAGTCCGGTCTATGAATTTTGCAGTTTGAATTGAAGAATAAAATTATAATGAGGGTTTTACAATTGACATTACGGTTTTAGCAGTAGTGAGTAAACGTTTTGAGAAGAGGTTCTTGCAAACTGCATTTTTTTAAAGCAGAGAATAAGAGGAAAGTCGTAGAGGAAAAGGCAGAGAGAAAAGCCCTCAAGGGTTGGTGCGGTCAAGTGGAGGAATTAGTGCTCTGAATCTTTATAGAGGTCATTCACCTTTTTCGCAATTTTATTTTCCGTAATTTAGAAGAAAAAAATGAATAATGATGATGGCAGAATAACGAATAACAATAATTTTCAATGTGGAACATTTGCAGCTTTCAAAGTTGAAAGCTTTAAAAAATTGGAAGCAAATCCAAACTATGAAATGAATTCAAGTTTGGAAGCTTTCAAAGATTGAAACACACATTTTCTTTAGAACAGTAAGATCAGTTGTTAAAAAAGTTAACATAATTATATTGGAAGGCATATGTGATTTAAAGCCAATATAAGTCATTTTGATTATTTATTGAATGGGGCTTGATGAAATGAATAAAGAATTCACGTGAGAACCGTTCAAAGCCAGAGGTCGCTGCTTTTAAGAAGTAAAATATGTGTCTGTTTTATTTATTTACTTAATTATTATTATCGCGTAAATGAAAAACATTTCGCGGGGCAGTGTAGCGATAAATTTCAATTTTCTGAGCCATGCCAGGCCCATGACAACGCAAAAAGCTTTCCCTTGTATATCCAGAGACCCTTGGGGCAAAGGCGAAATTTCATAACAGAGCTTTGCGGCAAAAACAAAAGACTCCCACGCTTCCGCCTCGCAGTTGGCGAACCGACATCCAAGTTTTGGGATCTGTTTTCTCCCCGGGGCACGCGCCACTTTCATACGCTCCTGATTCTCTGAGCGTTATTAATTTCTTTAGCCTTCATCCGACCCTCTCCCTCTTCCATAAATGTACTCTTCTCGCATTTTTTATCCAAGACTCTAAACAAAAACTAATTACTTGATGGAAAATTTCCCTGAGGACCAATTTTTCACTGGAGATTATTTATTATTATTATTATTATATTTAACTTTGTCTCGGAAACCCCGGTGCGTCATCATCAGCCACGGACTAAGTCAAGT
>JAUMHM010000072.1:20436597-20453682 GCA_032362435.1 Melikaiella ostensackeni
GTCGATTAGATAAAACCAACAAAAAATAAATAAATATTCAGGGCTCGGCCTCACGCCACTGTTGACACTATTTGGCACTTTTGATGGACAGGGGGCGTTCTAATCCTTGATTCCTACCTTAACGACATCGAGGCCGTTCCACAGCTGTAGTGGTTCGTGTCCATGCTAAATTTCTAGAATGTTTTTAATGACATCAAATTCTATCGCGCAATTTTGTGATAAGCAACTTCAAAGTTTTTTATTCTTATTTTAATAAATAACCTTGAAGTTGTTCACGCGAAATTCGTTCCTTATAATTGTGCAACATAATTTGATGACTTCATCAACAACGTTCTAGGAACTTAGCATGGATACGAACCACTACAGCTGTGGAACGGTCTCGATGTCGGTAAGGTAGGAGTTTAGGATAAGAGCGCCCTCTGCCCATCTACTAGAATATCCCCAAAGGCTAATGGTAGAAAAATGAATTTAAAATATTTTAAATTCATCCATTCTTTATTTCCTGAGCTTCGGATTATACGACATTTTCAACTTTTTTCGACTTTTTGAAGAAAAATCTTTCAAAATTGTACCATTTTTATTTGTAGCAGTTATTCTTTCAACATTTTAAAGTCAAAAACGTCTGAGATCGTATAATTTCAAATTGGATTATTAAAAAGTGAACAAATTTATATTTCAATCCTACTGTTTCAAAGTATAATTTCCAAATGAAAGCCTTAATTTTCGATATATTTTAAATTGGATATCGTTCAAAAAATAATTATATATCAAATTGAAAGAGTTTTAAAATCAGCTGTTTGATTTAATCACATTCAAGAGTATAAAATATCAAATTGGTAGCGTTCAGAATTAAAGAAGCTTAGAATTGTACAATTTTAAAATAAATAAGTTCAAATTTAAAAAATATTTAAATACATATTCGGAAAAGAATGATTTCTTTCGACTTTGCAAGAAGTTAAATTTGAAACGTTATTGAAATTTCTGACACTTTCGAATTTTTCCTAATTAGTAGAATTTGAATAAAAAATGGAAAATATTATGATTTGAAAAAATTAAATGAACGCTGGTTCTTTCAAAATTTACTTGCTGTTGTACTTTTTACGTTTCTTCCAAAGATCGAGAGCTTTCAAATTTTTAAAGTTTTCAAAATTGGAGACAGTGTTAAATTTTAAACAATTCCAAATTTTCGATTTTGAATTTAAAATGCTTTCCCAGTTTTTAATCTTTCGATTTGAAAGCATTTTGCAAACTTCGGATTTGAAATTAAAAGCTTTTGAGTTTAGGCCGTCGCTGCGTGTAGTTAATAATCTTCAAATAAAGTTATATGTTTAAATAAAATTGTCTGTTTAAATAATGTTTTCTTCTTAAAAAATTGCCATCATTTACTAAAATTCAACCATTTTTCAAAAATTGGTAAGAAGCGATCCTAGGAAGAAATTGATTTGCAAAAAAACTGTTAAAATAAATCTTTTTTGTAAATTTTGCACTTTTTTCATTAAAAGTAATGTTTTTTATTTGAAATTACATCATCAGTAATATTGTTTTAGTTCGTCAATTCATAGGAAAACTGTTTTTCCCAGAGATCTGATTTTTAGCACGACAACTACCTTAAATAAAAAAAATTATGTTAAAGAAACGGCTTGCTTAAGTGAAGAAAAAATCTTTTACTGAGTGTTCGAAATTGTCCTTGTTCCAGTCGGAAGCAATTTGTAAAACTAAACTTTTAAGTCTTCTGATTGAACAATTTTTTGAATAGCTTTTCAGTATTGCTTTGTTAATAAAATTAAGTTAACGGAACTCTAGGCCTATTTTTTGTTTTTGTTTCTCATGTTTATGAGATCCATAAATCGTGATGTGATCGAGTTGGTCTTGGGGACGTACTCCTAAAAGCAAGTCGACTGTGACGTTGGTTCCCATTTCTGTAATTAACGACCCTCTCTTCGTTCAATACTCTACCCCTTGAAAGGGTAACTCAAAGCGTTTAGAGTTTTGAAAAGCCCCTTTGGGAAACTAGATGGCTTTACTGATCCTTCTTTGAAACTCGAAGATTTTACTGTAACAAGGAATACTGTTGCTATAAGTCTGTTCATTCAGAAACAGTTTTAACAGTTCCTGATGATCCCACTCATTAAGAACAATAATAATTTAAGGATGAAAACGCATCTCGAAATTTTCACTTTATTAAAGATCTTCTTGATTTTGTTACAGGCTCGACCAGCCGGTGACCAGTTCTTCAGCCGGCATGGACACTAAAAAAGTGAGTATTTTTTACGTAATTAGTATTTTTGCAAATTCCAGGCCTCATACTACTTTATGGCTTTCAAAAAAGTAGTAAAAGCAGCCGCCTCTATGCCTTGAAAAAGGAGCAAAAAGTAGCTCAGACTTCAAGCAAGTAACAGACAGTGAAATGTTTATTTAATTTATTTTTTCACATAAAAAAATGAGACCAAGTCTTAGATAACAGCAAAAGGAAAGTAATATTTTATTGTTAAGAATGCTGATAATGAAATGGTATGGAATACGGACAAGCTGAAAGTCTGTGTGAGTGATTTTTTCAAGAAATTATATGGAGGTCAAGATATGAAGCATAACAACTGTATCACAGAAGAGAATACTTTAGGCGATCCCGCTGTAGGTGGCAGAAAAACTTAAGAGCGAAGGCGGATATTTGTTTGTGTGGCTAAGCGAATTGATGAGACCACTGCAAACTAGTTTGATGGGCGCGTTCATATTATATGGTGTATCTTGATTGCGTGTGGGATTTCTACCCACCAAAAAACCACCATCCTTTCCTTCTTGGCAGAGATCCCCATTATTACTTCAGGGGGTGCCGTTTTCTTAGCCTTCTAGGGCTCCTGATCTGCCTCTGCTAATGTACCTTGACTCTTGATGTGGGTTCTTAAGGTTTCCTCTTCGAGGTTGCCTCTCTAAAAGTCGCACATCTCATTGTCCCCGGAAGATGATCGGTCTGGAGCTTGTCTTCCTTAGCGGCGCAGAGATAGCACTGTGGCGTGCTGTTGCACTCCGCACCTGACTCTCGATGTGGGTTCTTAAGGTTTCCTCTTCGAGGTTGCCTCTCTAAAAGTCGCACATCTCATTGTCCCCGGAAGATGATCGGTCCGGAGCTTGTCTTCCTTAGCGGCGCAGAGATAGCACTGTGGCGTGCTGTTGCACTCCGCAGCCCCGTGACTCTCCTTGCCGCATCTCCAACAACTCCTTGTCCGGTCCGGACTAGTGCAACTCGCTGCCAAGTGGCCGTAGCCTTGGGAGCGGTAACACCTAGTGGCCTGCACCTTTCTCCTCATCCTACAGGATACCCACCCCACCTTGAGGTGTCCTGATCGGATTACTCTCTCGGCCGTTTCTTCATTTAACTCCACATCATGAGCCCCCAGGTTTCCCCTGAAGGCCATCTTGCTCAAACTCACCCTAACCCCGCCAGTCTTTGACTCCCCAAAGTGTTTCCTTACGGCTTTCCTCACATCCTGTTGCTCCGTCGATGGTTCTAGGTGGAGGATCTCCACTTCGGTGCGGAGAACTGGCCCGCGCACGTTCCCCCCGTTTCCTACAGCCTGCCTGATGGCAGAGGTCAATTTTGCCTTGCCCATGCATTGCCAATGCCCTGCTGCCTCACCGACCTGAATGAGGACGTCACCGTTCCTGGTTTGCTGTACATCCTTGATTTTAACACCAAGGGTGTCTGACTTCACCGTGCTCTTAAGGTTCTTAAGGACCCCGGCGTAACTTGAGCCCTCAGCCGGTTTTATAATAACCGCCTCCGGTCGCTCTCGTCTTCTGATCTCCTTCTTCTTCTTAGGCATGCTGACAGGATTCTTCTTACTATTGTTTCTCTTTTTTTGCTGCGGGTTCAGCTCATTTTTCGTGCAAACGTGTTGCATACGATGAGGTCGTGGAACAGCTCGTACGGCATCCTGTGCTCTCTTTAAGATTTTAGCTTTCGTAACACCCTCATTGCATCATCTAGACCATCTATAATCGGCTAGAACATATACTGATGTATTCCGTAGAACATCACCATTTTGTTCAGCATAGTTTCCATTTCATCGAGCCTGTGGGCCTCCTTTTTCCTAAGCTCATTCACGACAACCTTGTATTGCCTTGCTTGTGACCTGTCCCACTTTTTCTCCTTCCATTCCTTCTCGGCCGCCTCGACGTCCAAATCACCTCCAAACACCACCTCACAAAAACGTCCATTGAATTGTTCGTTTTCCATTGTATTTCCACGAATAGCTAGGGAAATGTACGGTCTGCCCCCGCAGAGCCCCGCATGGGCAGATAAGGTCTGAATACTCTAGGAGGCTACCTGATATTCTAGAGGCACCATATAGAACACCATTCCCTGGTGCCACGCAGCCTTCAGCACGGTTGTTCAGACCTTGGCTTAGGGGTTTTTCCTTCGGGACCATCCCTAGACCATTGTCTTTGACTGCTTATTTAGTTGTGTAACCGTATTCAGCAGAAACCCTCGGGACAGTGAAAGTGCGTGGAATTGCGTTTGCAGATGATAAGTTGACTACGGCAGAATCAGTCCATGATTTGCAAAGAATGATAAGCAGACTGGATACCAGCATGAAGAGTATGGATTTTAAGATTATCGTGAATAAAACAAAAATTATTGTGTTCAAGAGAAGGGGTGAGAATACAGTATGCAACCTTGCCTTAAACGAAGAAAGGATAGAACAAGTTGATGATTTCGTGTATTTTGAAACTCTATTATCATTCAACGGAAAAATAGATTTAGAGTTATTCAGACGTATAAATGAGGGTAGAAAGATTATCGGCAGTGTATGAGCAGTTACTAGAAGTAAAAATGTAACGAATAAAGCTAAAATTGCAATATATGAGAAGAGAATAGGAGTGAAGTGAACGCGGTTAGCATGCGATTTCTGCAGAATGTATGCGGTAAAACAACTGGGTTCTCAAAGAATGTAGTGTAAAAAAGACATTGATTGACAAGAGTGAAAGAAATTTGCTGAGATGGTTTGGTCATGTCGAGAGAATGAATGAAGGACGTTTAACGCAGCAAGTGTATTTAGATAAAGTGAATGGCAGCATACCCAGAGGTAGACTTGCATGAAAAGACGTATGGGTGTAAAGGAAACAAAATATGCATGCAAGGATAGGGATGTATGGAGGACAATTGTTTATCTGAAACGAAAATTTTTTGACAATATTGGATACTAATGGGCCCTCGTGGAGAGCTTTGCTTAGTGGATGTGGTTGAGCTAAAGAGTATGGATTTTCCTATAGGTGATTGCTGGAGAGATTGATCAGCGACCTGCGTCCTAACTTGAGTAACAAAGTTATCATTTAAGTCTGATTTCCCTCAAATTGCAAATTTCTAAAGTTACAAGAAAAATCGTCCTAATATAGACGATTCTATGAACGCCAGTTTTCGATAAACTTCCGCTTTGGTACTGCAACAAGGAAAACTTCCCAACCGGATCTTCCACAGAAACGAGTCATCCGGAAGGATTCGGCTTGGGGGAGGAAAATAGAGAAAAGTAAAATGGAGAAAAATGCTCGAGTGGTAGACTAGAATGGATGAAAACTTTTCTCATCCTTATTCTCTCTTCTTTCGTCTGTAGGTTCCTTAAGGTCTTCTTCGTCTTCTTCAAATGCGATACAATGTGAATTCTTAGGAGGATCGGGCATCCACTTAACGAACTGGTACTGATCGTAAGAGTGGCTTCTCCACTCGGTATAAATTTTTTCTAACGAAATTGGCTTTTATCCTTCTGACCACAAATATCCATTTCACTCAATAAAAGATAACCACCACCCTCACGAACTCGAATTTAGAATCCTCGATACAATTATCCCAATTCCTGAAGTTGGTATAGATTGTAGGATCACAATCAGTTGGATTTTTTTGTTGAATTTTTAATATTTTAGGAACCAAAAGTATTTATGAAAATAAAAATTTTAAAGGAGGAGTTTTCTTCCAACTGGAAAAGACGCTACTTAAAGGTTCGCTTCCAATCGATGAGATTTTCATCAGGCAATAATTATAATTTAAACAAGATTCACAGTTTTTGAACAATTTTGGATTATGTTAGTGCTTTTCGTCGGAAATTTGTATTTTTAATTGGAAAAAGTTCTAATTTAAAAAAGATTCACAATTTTTAACAATTTTAGATTATGTTATCCTTTTACACTGGAAATCGGTATTTTTAGTAAAAAACAATTACATTTCGTAGAAGATTAAAATTTGTGTACAATTGTAGGTTATGCTAAAGGTTTTTACCGGAAACCGGTATAATTTTCATAGAAGATTTTTAATTTTGGAACAAGTTAAGGTTATGCCAACGTGTTTCTCCGAAAATGGGTTATTTTAAAGAAAAATAATTAAATTTCAAAGAAGATTTACAATTTTGAATAATTTGTTATTATATTATGCCAATGTTTTCCGTCGGAAATTGGTGTTTTATATATATACACATATATTTTTTTTTTAAATTATTAGATTTCAGAGTAGACTCACAATTTTTGAAACAATTTTACATTATGCTGTCGAATTCAACGGAAATCGATAATTTTTAATAAAAAAATCATTGGATTTCAACGAAGATAATATTTTTTAAAGAATTTTAGGTTATTATCGCGTTTTCACTGGAATTCGGTATAGATTTCGAAGAAGATTGCCAATTTTCGAACAATTTTACATTATGACAACATTTTTCACGGGAAATCGGTGATTTTAGAGAAAAAAACATTAGATTTTAAGGAAGACTTTTCAATGTCCAGGAAGTTGGCAACGCCAACTTCAAATTTCGAAGAAATGAAACTTTACGGCACAATAGAGCACAAATCTAGCACAATTCAGCACAAATTTCATTTTTTCGAAAAAACCAAGTGGCGAGGTTGACATGAAAATTTTTTTTTTAATTTTTGGGCTCAAATTTTGAATTTTTCAAAAAATCTTTTACGGCACAATAGAGCACAAATCTAGCACAATTCAGCACAATTTTCATTTTTTCGAAATTTGAAGTTGGCGTTGCCAACTTCCCGGACTTGACTTTTCAACCGTGAAGACCATTTTCAACAAATGTTATGTTAGTGGTTTTCATTGAAATTTGGTATTTTTAATAAAAGATAATAAGATAATAGATACTATAAAGTGCGAAAATTTTGTAATTATACCAATTTTATATTTTAATTTAAAAAGTGCGTGGGACTAGAACAAGATTAATCGCACTTGTTTTTTCTATTTATTCTGAATAAAAAATTTATAATTTTAATTTTTCAAAAACGATATGCATAGAAACTGTCCTGACAAGAATTTCTGATCAAGTAAATTCTTTTTACCTCAATTCTATGAAAAATCCGAGTACTAAACTGCAGCAGAAGACTCTTACATCCTAAAATCAACAACCGTGGTCAACCGAATCACTTTGTAAGAGAAAAATAGTTTTTTTTCCTTAAGATGTTGCCTTTCTCCTCAAAGGACTCACATTCTTTTTCTCAAGAATTCACTTCGTCTCGGAAAAGAATTCTTGAAATTTTAATAAAACTCTGATTCTTATTTAAGATTTAAATTCTCTACGAGCTTCATTTAAGAAAAGGACTTTTTTCTTAAATTACTTTATAGAGACTTCTGCAGATTTCACATGTTCCTTTCATTTTTTTGCTATTTTTTTATGTCTTATTTTATTCAAGCCAACATTGCAGTAAGCGCTACAAAGCTTATGACTTTAATTACAGTAAAAGTGAGAATAGGCCAATTTCACCCTTGAGGAACTTTGTGGAAACCTATTTACTTTTTACATCATCTTCGGGAAATTCGTTGAAAAGCTAAACACTACTCCATTTTTTCTGTCCTTATTCAGTTTTTGAAAACCTTAAAAATTTGACTTGCGTCTTGATTGAAAACAGTCAAATATAATATTTCAAAACTTATATAAATGAATATTAAATTTATATTATTTATATATTTATATTGATTTATATAAATGAATATTTCCAACTTCAATTGAAATCGGTTTCCAATATTTAACTTGAAAAAAGTATTTAATGTACTATACTTAAATATATTTGATTTAATTAGATTCAAGAGTATAAAATATCAAATAAACAATGCTAAATAACAGCATTCATGTTTTATTAATATCAGCAATTTCCAATTTTTCTGTTTTGAAAAAATTTCAGATTAGAAATCCTACCCAACTAAAGAGAATTCAAATAGAAAAGATTCGAGTTTTAAAAAGAATGAAGTTGAAATTAAAAGAAACAGAAAATTTCGACTCCGCAAGTAGTTTAATTCGAAACGTTATTAATATTTCTGGCATTTAATAATTTTTCGTAACTAGTGGAATTTCAATTAAAAAGGTTAAACATTACGATTTGAAAAAATGGAATGCTGGTTCATTCAAAGTTTAGTTGCTGTTGTACTTCTTACGTTTCTTCTAAAGTTCGGGAGCTTTCAAATTTTTAATGTTTTCAAAATTTGAAGCAGTGTTAAATTTATAACAGTTTCAACTTTTCGATTTTGAATTTAAAATGCTTTCCCAATTTTTAATCTTTCAGTTTAAAAGCGTTTTTGAAATTTTTGATTTCAAATTAACAGCTCTTGAATTTAAGTCACACGCTTTTGAAATTTGGGTTTTTAAAAAATCTAATTTATTCTTTCCAAATTTCTGGTATTTGCAACTTTTAGTTTCCTTACAAATTTCGGATACTTTTGAATTTTAAAGTCATTATTATTTCCTCCAGTTTTTATGGAGAAAAACTTGTGTTGATTGTCAGGCACGCCAAAATGCCTGACTATTCGAGGCTTGAACTACTGAGAAGTTCTAATACTATTTCTTATTAAAATAAGAATATTCTTAATTTTTGAATATACCCAAGTTTTATTTAAGTTTATTGATAAAGTTTCCAGAAAGCAATTAATATTTCTAACAGTTTTTAAAAATATTTGTTGGATCGAAGTGAAAAATGTTCTATCAATCAAGAACAATGACGATTCGAAATATGCTTCGGATTGAGTTAAGGTTAATTTAGATTTTGGTTTCAATTTGAAGAATGTCAATTAATTGAAATCTTTTTTGCAGCTTTCTTAAGAAAGTTACCTTGATTCAATTTTCCACATGATTGCTCTACTTCGCCAGACAAAGATAAAGAAAAATACAAATAAAAGCAGAAAATGGAAATAAAAGTCCTATCAAAGCATCCTGAATCTCGTCACTTATCTCTATAGAAGTCCGTCGAAGCGTACGTGGAACACGATATCAACATACATAGTGTATTTACCCGAAAGTCAGTTCATTCTTTGGTTCGGCAACAAGAAAAGGCTATCGATATTCAGGACAATGGTCGAGTGCACTGCTTGTATAGAAAGAGAGAACACCTTATCGATACGTGAGACTGTAATGAATGTCGTCCTTTCAGGTCCCTGACGATCCCAACTTTATTCTTTTCCTTTCACTCTGAAAAATCAGGGAAAAAGAATCTTCGATATCAACAACTTTTTTCAAAGGATTCTAATTCTTTTAACAATTGCAATTTGAGGGAATTTTAAGTTTTATTTACCACCCACTATTTTAGTTACCACCCACTTTCCACCTTGCCGCGTAATAGAACTCTCAGTACGTAGCCACCACTCACTTTCCACCCTGCCTTGTACTGGAACTCCAAGTACGCAGCCAACACCCACTTCCCACCTCGCCGCGTATTGGAACTCTCAGCACGTAGCCACGACCCACTTTCTACTTCTCCGCGTACTGGAACTTTTAGTACGCATTCACCACCTACTTCTCACCTTGCCGCGTATTAGAACTCTCAGTCTGCAGACACCACCCACTATCTACTTCTTCGTGTACTGAACCTCTCATCCTGCAACCACTACCCACATTCCACCTCACCGCGTACTGGAAATCTTAGTAAGCAGCCACCACCACCCACTTTCTACTTCTACGCTTACTGCAACTCTCAGCGTGCAACCACCACCCGCTTTCCGCTTCGCCATATGCTGGAACTCTCATCACGTAGCCACCACCCACTTCTCACCTCGCCGTGTACTGCAACTCTCAGTATGCAGCCACCACCCATTTTCCACCTCACCGCGTACTGGAACTCACAGCACGCAGTAACCATCTACTTTCCCTCTTCTCCACGCTCGATGGAATTCTACAGCCCAAGATCACATATCTAATCCGCACATGATCTTCCAGGCATTAAGCCTCATTGGACTTCCCAAATCCTTTCTTTAGTTATTCACATGACCTTCCCAATAAGTATTTTGGTAAATATGTTTTCCGCGATACTTAGTAGGCTAATCGCTCTATAATTAATATAGTCACCTTTATCGCCCTTTCCCTTGTAGAGTGGAACAATAATCGCCTTCTTGCAATCATTTGTAACTTCACCGTTTCAGAACACATTAAGAAATTCGCTTAGCCACACAAACAAATTTCCGCCACCGTTCTTAAGCATTTCGGCGGTTATGTCATCCACACCAGCAGCTTTACCATTCTTTAGTTTCTTAATTGCAGTTATAATGTCGCGGATATCGATTCTACTTTCGCCACCTGTAACGGGATGGTCTAACGCATCCTCTTCTGTGTCACAGGTGTTATGTTCCACAGCTTGACCTCCATACAATTTCATGAAAAAATCACTCACACAGTCTTTCACTTTGTCCGTATCCCATACTTATCTTGTTTTTATCCCTATAATTATTTTCTAGTCTAGTGTTGCCCTCATTGCTAAGACCTTTAATATTCAACTTTCTCGAGTACGCTTGTTTTTCCTGGTTAAAAGTCACGCGGATTTTGTCATTCCACCAAGCATCTTCAGTCTTTCTTCCTGCAACCGCAGTAGTGCCATGCAAAATAAGAAAACGCGTAACTTACATGCGGCATTTGGCACCTGAATCACATATGCTTTTCAATGAAATATGTTACAAATAATTGCAAATCAGGTGCCAAATCTCGAATGTGAGTTACGCGTTTTCTTTTTTTGCACGGCAAAGTATCGCACACTTCACATGCACTTTTGAAGATGCTATCCCATAGTATTATTCATGCACCCTCTACGTTTTTATTACCTAATGACAGGCACCCTGTCCATACCTTCACGTCGAACACCAACCCAACCATTCATATCTCCGAGTAGGATGATTCTTCCCCCAGAATCGCAAGTACCTCCTATAATATCATTTAACGAATCTCAGCAAGTATCTTCCTTACGGTCCACATTTTCATTCTCTAATTTTTTTTCCTGTCTTCTCTATGATGACCTAGATATTTATTCAGCTTTTCACGATACACTATTTGTACTTCTGGTTTCTGCAAATTCTCTATTTTAACTCGCGTCTACTTCGACTTATTATTACATTTCTTCCATCCTTGACCTAGGTTCATTTTTGAAACTATGAGGTAGTGATGCGTTCCACAGTCATGAACCTCTCATAACCCGTGTATCTCCTATTAGCCCTCTCTGTCTCTTATCCGCTACAACAAGTCATTGTATAAGGAAACTGATAGAATCACGTAAGTAAGGTGTGAACGAAAGGTCGACGTGTGGTAATTGAAATAAGGGAAATGAAAAGGTTTCTTGGAGCTCAAAAGTAGCGTAGCGGTTTTCATTCGAAGCTATCACCTCTTCCATTATCCGATAGTCGATCGACTCGTAACTCGTGAACCTGTCTATACTGGCGCTTACCACGAGATTGAGTTACGTGGCTTCGACTCTATCTCTCAACCTCTCTCTCTTTCTCTGTCCGTATCATCTCTCTCTCTCTCTCTCTCCTCTCAACTAGCAGTTGAAAATCGTGGAGCAAAACGATGCCTAAGACCCAGGCAGGAACATCTTATCTCCCTCCATTTCCTTCATTGGTTCCCTCGATTCCTCTCATAACGGTCTGTCAGACGAGAATGTTGGTAATTCGATAGATTAGGTTGGGTTAGACTTTCCAGCGTATAGACCACGGAAACGATTGGTCGACTTGATTGCAAAATCGATTCCCGTCTAGATATCTGTCTATCAATCTGTCTCTTAGTACGCGCCCCAGTTATGAGCAGACAATACCCTTTATCTCCAGATAATAAATCGTCCTTAATCGTATTCCTTGAAGGAGCTGAGAAAAACAAAGAAAAAATATTATGGATGTTTCAGTATAATGAGATTTGGAGAAAATCCAAATTTAGAAGCTATTCATTTGGAAAAATATTTAAATGCACCCTAATGCAATATTAAAAATGCACCCTCACGATTTCACTTTAAACAAGCGTTTTACAACCATTTAACAAAAATTAATAACTAAACCTTAGAAATCACCTATTGGTAGTCGTCGATTATGTATCGAATGTATATATTGTAGGGATGTAGGAAAATCAGAGTTTTGGCTGAAAACCTAGGGAATTAGCTAAATACGGAAGTTTAGAAAAATCTTTTATTTATGTGTTACTTTTTCTCAAAATTCTGGTTTATTTAGGAATTTAGAAAAAAAGTAACACCTGAATGGAAGATTTTGACTAAAAATATTTTGGCTAAAAACCTAGGGAATTAACTAAATGCGGAATTTTTGGAAAATTTTCCATTCAGGCGTAAACTTGTTTTCTAAATTCCTGGTTTATTCAGGTTATATATTCATTATTCGTTCTTTATTCACGTAAATGGAAGATTTTCCGAAACTCCCGCATTTAGCTAATTCCCTACGTTTTTAGCCAAAACCTTTTTAAACAAAATATTTCATTCAGATGTTACTTTTTTTCCAAATTCCTGAAAAAACTAGGAATTTAGAAAAAAAGTAACACCTGAATGTAAGATTTTTCTAAACTCCCGCATTTAGCTAATTCTCTACCTTTTTAGACAAAACTCTTTTTTTTCTAAAACCCTATGACACATACATTTGATACACGATCGACGACTACCAATAGGTGATTTCTAAGGTAGGGTTATTGGTTTCTGTTAAATGGTTGTAAAATTCCTGAATAAACCAGGAATTTGGAACACTTTCTGGTCATTTTTCTAAATTCCTAGAGCGTTTTAGGTCTTTGGAAATATCTGAAATTTAAGCTTAAAATCAGAAGCGGACTGGAATTCACCAATCGGCCCGGTAAAAGTCTTCCAGACCGGCCTTATAAAAGCGGTCCTACGCAATTTTTTTTAAAAGTTAAAAGATTTGAAACGATTCATAGGATGTCTCAAGGATTTTAAATGTTTTAAGAAACGTTCAGAGCTTTCAAACGTTTTTCGAATTTATATAGAAATTTAAAGATTTGAAGGCAGTTCAAGCAATTTCACAAGAATCAATTAAGAAATTTAATATTATTTTTAAGATTTCAAGGAATTTTAAGAGGTTTAAAAATTTTTTGTGGTGTTGCGAAGAATTTCCTAAAGTTTAAAAGGATTCTGAAGGATTGCATAGGAATCAAAAGGTTTTCGAGTATTTTTAATGATTGCAAGAGACTTCAGAAAATGTCAAAGATTTCAAAGGATTTGATGAGATTTCAAGAGATTCTTAAGGGATTTCAATTTTCAATAGATATCAAAACGTTCTAATCATGTTATAATATTTTTTAAACTGCAAAAAATTTCACAAGAATTAAGGGATTTCGTAGGATTTCAAAGATTTGTTGAGATTTTAAAATATTTCAGGGGACTTCATAAAAGTTCAAAAATTCCATGCAGGTTTCAATGATTTCCTTAAAATTCGGAAGATTTGGAAGGATTTCATAGAATTCATAAGATTTGAGGATACATATTTAAAAAGATTTTAAGGGATTTTAGAGGATTTCCAAATATTACAAAGGATCTTTAAGGAATTTCAGCGGGTCTTGAAGGATTTTTTAAGATGTCCGAGGCTTTCAGTAATACGAAGGTATTCTCAGGGCTCTCAATAAGGTATTTTAATGAATTTCAAAAAATTTGTTCACAAACATTGAGGGATTTCAAACATTTGAAGAGATTTTCAAAGGTTTCAAGAATTTTGAAGAATTTCAAAGGATTTCAAGGGATTTCAAATGATTTTAATGATTTTAAGGGATTCAACAAATTTTCATGCGATTTTAAAGAATTTCTTTGATTTTTGGAAGATTTGGAAGAACTTTATAGGACCTGTAAGGTTTTGGGATATTTTAAAAGATTCCAAGGGTTTTTCAAGGGATTTTAACGGATTTTGTTAGATTTCCGAGGATTTCTAGGATTTAAGAATATTTCAAAGGATTTTTAAGGAATTTTAACGGTTTTAGATTTTAGAATATTAAAAAAAAATCCAAGGAATTTAAGAGAATTTCCAAGATTTCCTAATATTTCAAAAGATTTTTAAGGATTTTCAATGTATTTCAATGAATCTTATAAGATTTTCGATTATTTCAGTACAATTCACAATTCTTCGGATTTTGATTGCCCTAAATCTAAAATTCTTCAGTTTTGAATGCTTTAATTTTAATTGTACAATTTTTATTCGGAAATTATGAAAGATTTGAAGTGCTTCTTTTACAATCTAATTTGTATTCTCTTAGGTATGAAATTGTTCAATTATGAATGTAATTAAGAATAAATTCGGTTTAAAAAAGCAGTTCAATTTGAATAATTTTTGTATTTTAAGACCTTAAAAAAATTGTTTAATTTTGATGGCTTCTACTTTGGAATTCCACAGTTAGGTTCACTAGTTTGGAGATTCTATTTGAAGTACTTCAAATTATAAATTGTTTAGTTGAAAATCGGGTAAACACCGACAATTTTTTCGGAGGCTTAAGTGGAAACTCTGACTTTGCTTCCAAGTTGGATAAGGTCAAATTTTGAATTTAGATCCGATGGAACAAAACCATGTTGTGTTAGCATAGGTATAAAAACAAGAGCTAATATCAATTTATTAAATCTCCTCTGGATATAACCGATCCCAAGTCTACTAAAGAAAACAAGTTAATATTAATGTTCCGTATACTGAGCTTTATTGCGTAAAAGGTTATAGAAGAGAATGTTGAGGAAAATAGGAGAATGAGAGCAAAAGGAAGATGAGTTTCCTAACTGATTTTCTTGCTCCACCCTCCTTTTTTCATGTCCTGGCTGGCAAACATAATATCGGTCGAAATTAGGCAAGGCTGGTACTTTCTCAGTTTCTCCGGGCAATGTCGTCCTAAGTAGCTTGCTTATTCTTTCTTCTCTTTAGATATTTTTAGTATCATGACGAATAATGAATATTAATGTAAATAAACTAAGTAACGAATAATGAACGAAATATAATTCAAAGTTAGTGCAACGTCATTTGAAATTTAATCCATGTTATAGGCCAGAGTAGATATAAGTAAGAGGAGTTGTAAACATAGATTTCAACCTTACCGACATCGAAATCGGTCCACAGCTGTAGAGGTTCGTGTCCGTGCTAAGTTTCTAGAATGTTCTTGATGACGTCATAAAACTATATTGCGGAATTTTGTGAAACGAATTTTGCGTAAACAACTTCAAGGTTATTTATTATTATTTTAATAATGTCATCAAGAACATTCTAGAAACTTAGCACGGACACGAACCACTGCAGCTGTAGAACGGTCTCGATGTCGGCAAGGTAGGAATCTATATTTGCCACTCTCCTTACTTTTCTACTGACCAGATAATATGATGACAATGCAGTTGCGCTCTTTAACTAATGTTTTTAACATCACGGAAATTTTTTGAATTACGGGAACGATGTTGTTTTGTTTTTTCTATAAATATTTCAATTTTTTGTAAACATTTCACGGTTCGGTTGAAATGATATCTACCCAAAGGTGCGAACACTAAGAATGTTGTTTTGCTTGATTTTGTATCTGGGATGCCTTTCAGCTATTTTCCGATAAAAAACAAAATCTTTGCTGAGGCCGGTTTTGAAAATATCAATTTTTAAATTGAAAAAGTTTTTCAAATTCTATTTTTCGGTTTTAAGACATAAAAATTCATTTTTAACAGTTTTATACGAGAGACAAAATTAGAACAGATGAGGTATGATTTAAATAACCTGAGGATAGATTTTTTCTTCTGAAAAATCTTATTGTTTATTTCTGTCTATTATTTAAAAAAAGTTTTCAACAAAAAAGTATAATTATTTCTTCACTTTGTTTTCACTTCGTTCACTTTGTTCACAAAGTTCACTTTGTTTTCGAAAAAACTAGAAATTTCAATTTTTTGAAATTAAAAATTATTTTTTTCAAAACGGCCCGGGAAAAGATTTTGGGTTTTATCGGTAAATAGTTATGAGATGTCCCAGATACAAAATCAAGAAAAAAATTCTTGGTGTTTGAACCGTTGGGTTCAAGTTATTTCAACTAAACCGTGATTTAAGAGAACAGTACATTTTATATTTGTATAAAGGGAAAAAATTGAAAAAAGGTCAATCTTTTTTTACTTCTAATGGCAACCCGTCTATTATTACATATTCCTATTATTGGATTCAATTGAAAGAAGATCCATTAAATTTACAATTGGAACAAGGTCAATTTTAAATTTGGATTTTGTTTCAAATTCGAACAAGTTTAATTGGGTTTTTGCTTATGCCTGAGAGAAATATTCACATCCTTTCAAATTGAAAGCATTTAAATTTAAGCAAATCTAAAAATAATAATTAAGAAGTCGATTTCATTTTTGGCCTAAAAGTCCAATTTTCTAAACCTGAATTTTGATCTATTTCTCAAATAAGCCCAAAGCAAAACTTTTGATTAGTTTTAAATTAATTTTTCAAACGAAAAACCCAGCATGGATCATTTTCTGGTACCGACACAGTTTAATTAAAACAGTAGACTCGTTCAACTTGTTACTCTCAAGTTCATACTACGCGTCAGTAACAACAGTAGCCACAGAGATCGTTACGATTAATTAAAAGTCCATAAAAAAGTGTAAAATTAATACTCGGAACTGAAAAGAAATTCAGAAAGAAAAATCGCTAATAAACTGAGTTTTAAAGATTAAAATTTCATAGAATAAGACAAGAAAATGGAAACTGAAAAGCAAAAGCTGAAAAAGATAAATTCCAGGGTTCTGGGAGAGGTGGTACGATATTGTATGCTGATCCGATGCAACGTTTCTAAACCAGCAAGTTGATTAATATTTTACTATCAAGAGGAAGAAGCAGGTAGAGCAAGCAGT
>JAUMHM010000072.1:20474816-20498701 GCA_032362435.1 Melikaiella ostensackeni
TCGAGATCAACACCCTCTTTCTCTATGAGGGCCATTCTTAGATATTTGTCCATGTATATGTTGAACATCCAGGAGTCTGCGACCAGTAGAAAGTGTTGAAATTGAATAGAACCTACTGTATTTCTAAAAACGTAGACCCGGAATTTTTTCAAAAGTAAACCTGAAAAGTCTGGAAAAGTCCTGGAATTTTAAAACCGGACTTCTGTAGCAGCCCTGCTTATGGCTCTTTAGAAACATCTTCAATTAGAAAAGACGAATTATTCGGTATTTTAAGGGAGTTTAAAATATGAAAGATGGGTTTGAAATCACGCGAAGGGATCAAATTCGATTAAAATTATAAAGCTCCTTTCGCGTAGAGTGCAGTACGGTGTAACAGTAATTAACTTCACGAACGGTCAGGGACGACGAGCCTTTGAGGAAACGAGGGTGGTGTTCGCGTGTCGTAAAAGTTTCCGGAGTCCGGAAGGGCTCGTGGTGGGTATGAGATAATTAAGGTTTCTACAATGAAGAAAAATAATTTTTTGTCCAACCTGCACCGAAAGTATGCCTTTTCGTGCATGTAAAGTGTGCGCAAAAGGACTTTTTCCCGTCCGGAGATGAAGCGGGCGCAAAGTAGCGTTTTGCACCCGCTTCTTTAGTGCTTGGAAGGAAAACAGTACTGCAAACCTGCAATTGTCAGGGAATTTTTATATACCTGGAAAAACCTGGAAATTTCGGGGATTTTTTTTTTAAGTCAGGAAATTTTTTCGAGTGTGATAAAATTTTGAAAAAATGTAATATAAAATAAAATAACAATGATTCTCTATTTGTAAAAGTAACTTTTATAGTACTTGATTTATACTGATTTGAATAAAACTTCTCTGTGTCATTTTTAATCAAACAATTGCATTTTTGACCAAAAAAGATGAAATTTTTCTATAAGAAACAAATATTGAAAACTAAAAAACGAATTTTCAAAAAAAGAAATTGAATTTTTAACCTAAAAATGTGAATTTTCAACAAAATAGTTAAATTTTCAACTTAAACGATGAGTCTTTAACCAAAAGAAAATAATTCTTAACAAAGTAGTTCTACTTTCAACTAAGTAGTTGAATTTTCCCAAGAATATGTGAATCTTCAACCAAGAAAGATGAACTTTTTACCAAAAGAGATGAACTTTTAAGCCAAAAAGACAAATTTTCAACACAATAGGTGAATTTTTAACGAAGAGAGACTTTTCGATCATGAAAGAAAAATAATTCAACCAAACAGTTGAATTTCAATCCAAGTCGTTGAATTTTCTAGCAAACTGCTGATTTTTTAACCCGAAAATATGAATTTTCAGCAACAGCCAAACAGTTTAATTTTCAACCAAATAGTTGAATTTTCTAGCATACTGCTGAATTTTTAATACGAAAGTATGAATTTTCAGCAGCAGCCAAACAGTTGCATTTTGAACCAAATATATGAATTTTCTAGCAAACTGCTGAATTTTTAATCCGAAAATATGGATTTTCAACAGTAACGTTAATATTCAATTAAATAGTTAAATTTTCACCAAAATAGTTGAATCTTCAAACAAAACAGATTAACTTTCTGCCAAAAAGGTGAATTTTTATCAAGAAATGATGAATTTTTTACCAAAAGAGATGATTTTTTAAACAAAAAAGACGAATTTTCAACACAATAGGTGAATTTTTAACAGAAAGATTTTCCGGTCAATAAAGAAAAATGATTCAACCAAACAGTTGAATTTTTAACCAAGTTGTTGATTTTTCTAGCAAACTGCTAAATTTTCAACCCGAAAATATGAATTTTCAGCAACAGCCAAACAGTTGAATTTTCAACAAAATATTTGAATTGTCAATCAGAACAGATTAATTTTCTACCAAAAAGTTGCATTTTTATCCAAAAATGATAAACTTTCTACCAAAAGAGATGATTTGCTAAACCAAAAAGACGAATTTTCAATACAATAGGTGAATTTTCAACGAAGAGAGATTTTTCGGCCAAGAAAGAAAAATAATTCAACCAAACAGTTGAATTTTCAACCATGTAGTTGAATTTTCTAGCAAACTGCTGAATTTTTAACCCGAAAATATGAATTTGTCAATAGTAACGTTAATATTCAGTCAAATTGTTTAATTTTCAATCAAATAGTTGAATTTTCTACCAAAACTGTTGAATCATCTACCAAAACAGGTTAATTTTCTATCAGAAAGTTGCATTATGAACCAAAAAAGATTAAATTTCTACCAAAGGAGATGCATTTTTAAACCAAAAAGACGAATTTTCCACAAAACAGTTGAATTTTGAACCCGAAAATATGGACGTTGGAACCAGGCCCTAACCTCAAAATTGAATTGCCTCATTTTACTCCATAAATACTAGAATTACATACTTCTTTGTTAGATTCGGAGTAAAAAATCAGCTAATTTTAATGCTTTTTGTGTAAAGCGATTTTATTTATTCTAACTCGAGGATACAAAAAAATCGTTTTACACAAAAAATATTAAAACAACCCAATTTTTCGCTGCGAATAAAGACTTGATTTGAAACAGGACTAGGTCCAAATTGTCTAACAAAGATGTAATTCTAGTGTTTATTGAGTAAAATGAGGCAATTAAATTTTGAGGTTAGGGCCTGTTTACAACGTCCTCAAGAATTATTATACTTGGAAAAATCTGGAAATACCTGGAAAAAACCTGGAATTGTCAAGGCATTTTTTTCCAGGATTTGAGTAGTCACCCCGGTTATATCTAAATAAAAAGAAACTAAATGAGACAAGAATGAATCGTTAAATAAAAATTTTAAGACTGCCTTCTTGCCTCAAAAGAGACATTCGATTTAATTACAAATGCCAGAAATGGCTTCTCAAGTAGAGAGAGGAATTTCAGCGGGTTGGACATGTGAAGGGTTACTTTGTGTCGAGAAATCACATTAGCACGCAATCTAGAAACACACACACAGACACGTATTTAAACGGTTTTCCTCAACGAGGAAGTGGGAGAGAATTTAAGGTTGTGGGGGAGGGAAGTGAATTAAGGGAGCAGAAAACGAGAAGCATGGCAGTACTAGTAACGTCCCTAGAGACCAGAAAATACTGACAGTAACGGTAATGCGAGCCACGATACTACGAAGCATGATGCTCCTCATAAAAGAGGTTCTACCTTGAAATCTTATTTTTTACTTTTAAAGTCCAATTTTCTACAAAATTTGGCGTATTTTTTAATTAAAATGTTTAAATCTCATCTAGTGATTTTTTACTTTAAATTCCAGTTCTGAACAAAACCTATTTTTTTTTTTTACTTAAAATGTTTGAATCTCATTTATAAAGTTCTGGGAAAATAAGGAAGATTATTCAATTTTAAAGATTGGTCTTTCGTGCCAGTTGACCGGCTCGAAGGACCAATCTTTAAATTACGAAGCATGATGCTCCTTATAAAAGAGGTTCTAACTTCAAATATTATTTGTTACTTTAAAGTCCAATTCTGAAGAAAATTTGGTCTATTTTTTTTACTCAAAATGTATAAATGTCACCTATAATTAAAGTTACGGGAAAATAAGGAAGATTATTCAATTTCAAAGATTGGTCCTTCTAGCCAGATGACCGGCTCGAAGGTACAATCTTAAAATTTGGAAAGTTATTATGATGAACAAAGTATATAAACAAATGCACAATGTCGGCATTTGTAAGGAGAAAAAATAGTTTTTTCTCTTAATTCTCATCAAGTTATGTTCAACTTGATTACAAAGTTAACAAAGTACCTAAACTTGACAGAAAAAAATTATTTATTCCTAGAAAAAAAATTGTGCAAAGTTCTCGGATAAAGTTGTTTCTTCTTACGCAATAGCTCGTTATACTCATTGCAGAATTTGCAGGGTATTTCAAAGAGGCTTTGCACGTCCTCTGAGGGTTGAATAACCGCCTCAAAAGAAAGTTTGCACTTTTATCGTGCGTCTCAGTCTCGTTATTTTTCTCGCACCGCTAGGCGATATCACGTCTCTTTCCTTTTTATATATTTTTTTCTCCTCTTATTTATTTCCTCTTCTTTTTATTCTATCCAAAATATGTCGGCGTGTTCGAAAATTTGAGAGAAAAGAGCACAAAGTGGGAAAGTCCGCAAAAAATTATACCTCAGTCTCAAGATGGTTATAGTCCAATATTTCGAAGGCACTTTCTGAGTTGGACATTTGTACCAAACTGAATATTCTGCACGGGACTATCTTGGGTTTATATCATTAGTCACGGACGCATTTTTTTGATGCAATCAAGTGCTCTGATGAGAGTGATCTGCATAATTTGGCATAATGGACAGTCTGGTATAATTTTTACCCCACCATCCACGGGCTGGATTGCAGCCAAGTGCATGATGGGGGGACCTACAACTTAAGGTAGAATCCGAATCACCAGAGCCTCAGTAAAAGGGCATGGAAAAATTTCCAGAGGTACCGGTTCAAGGATCGAACCCCGAACCTCTAGTAGGAAGCCTGAGCGCTTAACCGCCAAATCCCTTTCAGGATAAGCGTAACTCGTTCGGTTCTAGCCTCATTGTACTACCGGGGATCAAGGAATTTATATGGTAAGGATAAGTAGGAGAAGGGACAGGTTTTAGATCAATCTAGAAGTCGCGTGTTGCTCATTCAAACGACACACTCGACCCATAACAGCGCTTGTTTAATTCTTCATATTAGAGAAGCGCTATGATGACTTACCATCTTTTGGACCGAATTAACTTTGATTTAACCAATTAATTCAAAAGATTGTTTATTTCGAATTTGAGGTCACCTTCAAGAATACGGCTCTGAACTTGAATTTAAATCCTGCGGTATACAATAGAATGCAACCAATCAGAAAAGAAACAGTATCCAGTCAATAACTAAGACAACAAGATAGTCAAGAAAGGAAACAAAGACGTTAGCGTTCGTCTTTGGATTTCTGAAATGAACGAGTATCCTGTCGGTACCTTCGCGTTGCACATCCACCCAGACATTCGTGTTTCCGAGTGGCAGATTCTTTCCTTAGGATCGCAAGTATGTATAATATCATTTTACGAGTCCCATTAGATATCTTTTACATCACTACTGTCACCATCAACTGGAGCGTAGCATGCTATAATATATAGCCTTCTGATTCCCACTTTGATTCTAACTCATAATAATCTAAGAGATCCAAATTCATACTTTTTGACGTGCTCTTTTGCTCTCTCATTCATAATCAGACCGACTCCTTGGCTACCATGTGAATTATTATCTACTCCTAACCATAGTTCGAGTCCATTTTCAATCTATCTTATCTCACATCCCTTCTTCTTTGTTTCAGGTACACATAAAATATCAAGCTTCCTCAAGCGCATTGTGTCCCGCAATTCCCTTTCCTTTAGGTCATTTACACCTCTAGCATTCCAAACACCCAGTCTGTATCCATCGCCCGAAACTTTTCCGATGGCATGCCTTTCGTCAACAAAAGTGTCAATCCAATCCGAGGCTACATTATTATTTGTATTGTTCATTATTTAAAGTTTACATCCAACTACCAACTTGATGCGAGAATTGTTTTCCATTAGTTTGAAATTATGTCCAAACTAATCAGCTAAATCGTCATAAGGTGAGTTATGATGTGAGTTATGATCGGTTTGTGTTATAAACTGAGGAGGCAGTTTATAACAGTTTTTCCTGCAGTTTGGTCTTTGATATGGGAAAAGACTATTCATTACTTCAGGTTCCTTAACCCAACATATTTATACAGAAATGTGATAACAAATGTCAACTCTGAATAAAACTTCACAAGCTTTAGAACATCCATAAATTTCCAATAGTTTTAAATATTCCCAAAAATTTCCAACAATTTAGATGTTGACTTTTCTTTTGATCTCTAAAAATTGAGATGGAGGTTGAAGGTTGTTGGTCGAAAGTTTAGAGTTAGCATTCGTGTTGATGTATTCGTAAAAGTAGATTCGACCTCGTCTTGATAAAAGGAAGTAACTCCCGTGGGTAACTTTTATCCACACAGTTTCTCAGCTTACTGCACTGCTTATAAAGTTGTGGTGCTTTTAGTCGACAAACTCCTAATCGAGAAGAAGAAGCGCTCGACTTTTATCTCCCCAAGTGGAAAGTGGTTTTCGAATATTTTCTCTAAGACCAAATTTCTTCAGTTTCAAGAAAGAGAATTTTATGGTACATTTATAGGGTGTCCACTCAAGACTAAGAAAAAAATTCCCGGTTTCTACACATTTTTTTCGGTTATTTAAATTTTCAAATTTAAACCTTCAAAACTAAACAATTTCTAATTTGAAGTATACAAGAAAGAATCTCAAAATTAACAAATCTAGTGCAGAACATTTCTGAGTTTGAAGTGTTTACAATTTTTAATTGAACAATTTTAAACTCAAATTTACAATATTGTTCAAAATCGAAGCTTTAAAAACTAGAAAATCTCAAAATGAAAAACATTTTAAATTGTATAATTTCGAAGTAAAAGCCATCAAAATTGAACAATTTTTATTTCGAGGTCTTGAACACATAACTAATTCAAATTGAGAATTTTCAAACTGAGTTTATTCAAAATTAAAACATTCAAAATTCGACAGATTGAAAAGAGCGCCAAAAATTGTTCAACTATTAAAGACCTTCAGTTCGAAATTGTACAGTTTTCATTGCTTCAGTTAAAAATTGTACAACTTGAAGCGCTTTCGATTTAAAATTGTCTAGTTATTGAAATTTAAATTTTAGTCTATTTGATTTTAAGTTTATAATAATCATTTAAGTATTAGAAGGCCTTAACGTTCAAATTGTACAATCTTGAACAATTTGAATTAGAACCAAAAATTGGTGAATTTTGCAAACTTAAAATTGTTCTAATTTGAACGCTTTCTATGTAAAATTATTTATTTCAATTTAAAGTTTTATAGTTTTGGAAGATTCAATCCAAAGTTATTTAATTGTACAGGATACTAGTGTATTAATTGAAACTGAAATTATTAATTTTTGAGCGTTTTCAATTTAAAGTTATTTAACTATCAAGGATTTCAAAATCTTGAAAATTCTATTTTTTTAATATAGGCTTCAAACTTTAAATTGCTGAAATATTAAGGTTTTTAATTTGAAACTGTCTAATTTTCAGCATTTTTTAATTTGCAAAGATTTAAATTATGATAATAAATTTCAACTATTAGTACTTCCAATTAGAAATGAATTTGTTTAATCTACAGAAGGGTTCAATTAATAATTTTTGAATTTCAAACACCATAAATTTGAAGTGATCTAATTTATCAAGTTTTAACCTGAAATTACTTAATTTTCATTGTAATGGATTAAAAATTTCTTAAATACTGAGGCCTTGATTTATAAATTTTAAAATTTTGAGAAATCTTAATTTAAAAACAAACATTTTTGTATATTTTAAT
This sequence comes from Melikaiella ostensackeni, assembly GCA_032362435.1. Classification (NCBI taxonomy): domain Eukaryota; kingdom Metazoa; phylum Arthropoda; class Insecta; order Hymenoptera; family Cynipidae; genus Melikaiella; species Melikaiella ostensackeni. The sequence continues at coordinate 20,482,202 of JAUMHM010000072.1, forward strand.
CTAAAAGTATTGAATTTCATTCTTCCAAAAAGTGGCTCGCTGGCAGGCTTGAAGTTAAGTTTCAAAATTGTACATTTTCAAGTGACCCACTTTCCGAATCAATCAACTGAATATTTAGAGGCTTAAAAATAAATTTGTAAAATTTAATTCTTTAAAATCGAGCGTCAAACAATTGCGTTAGAAATTGGGACTGCTCTAAAATTTCTCAATGAATTTGTATACGTTAAAAAAAAAAAATTCAAACAAAATCGTTCAATCTCACATTATTTCATACAATGTCAAATAATATTTTAAGTAATTAGGTAAGTTTTTCTACTAAAACTAAAAATGTTGAAAATCCCTGGTCAAAAAATACATTAAAATTTAAGAAATTGGATTCAGAATAAATAAAAATTTAAGTTCCTTTCTAACGTCCAGTATTGAATGAATGAAAAAAAATGATTATTTTCTATAATTTGCAAAAAATTGCCAGTTTTTCCACCTGTTTTCTGTGTAAAAAGTGACCGATTTGTTGTCGATGACGTGGCGTATGCGCAGTGTCGACGTTTTCGACAAGAGTGAAAAAAGTAAATAAAGTGCGAACTACTGAACGAACCCTGTGGCTTGCTTCAGTAAGTGAAGTTGAACTCACAACTATTGCGTTGTATCTAATTCCACCACTCCTAACGTTCCTGACCAAACATTGTGATCAACCTTTTGTTACGGCCATATTATTGTCATGGTTTTGAAAATTGCCATTGTTATTGTTGCGTCAATCGACAACAAATCGCCTTCTTTTTAAACAAAAAACAGGTAAACAAAAACTAGCACTTTTTAAACAAATTATAGAAAAAGTATCGTGTCCTACATGTTGAAAAATGTACTATTTAACGCAGTAGTTGCATTTTTAACCAAAAAAGAAAAAATCTCTACCAAAAGAGATGAATTTTCAAAACAAAAAGACGAATTTTCCACGGAAGAGTTGAATTTTCAACAAGGAAAGATTTTTCAGTCAAAGAAGAAAAAAAATTTCAACCAAACAGTTGAATTTTCTACGAAAATAATAAAATGCTTAACCCCAAAAAGACGAATTTTCAATAAAACAGTTGAATTTTCAAGCCAAAAAGACGAATTTTTTACAAAACAGTTTAATTTTCAACCCAAAAATGTGAATTTCCAACAAAAGGGTTAATTTTCAAGAAAATAGTTGAATTTGAAACTGAAAACGATAAATTTTAATCAAAAATAGAAGAGTTACATTTACAGTTGAAAAATCTGATTTTGATCCCAAAAAATGAGTTTTCAACAAAATAGTTAAATTTATAACCAAAGAGATTGATCTTCAACTAATAAAATGAACTTATAACAAAGTAGTTCAACTTCCAACCAATAAGTTAAATTTTTAATCAAAAAGATTAATTTTCTCAGTTGATTGATTGTTTGACTGCCCTAGAGTTTTATTCAGCGTTGTTGTTGTTCATCGTTCAGTTGTTTTCACAACAATGTGGATTGAAAAAAGGTAAATATAGTATGTGCATAATTATCGTTTGCAATTGATATTTCAACTCACAAAAAGATTTTCGCATAAAGACGCAGTGTGATTTATAGGTTATGTTGGATTGTAGACACAGCTTTTGGGGTATTGCGGGACATTTACAAAATATTCATTTATTTATAAAATTAATTATCCAAAAAAACATTGTCGTTGCGATTGAACCGAAACAATTCCGTTCATTGCGACTCGTGCGATCGAGCTGTTAACTTGAAATGCGCGAATATGACTGCCAGCTGTTTCACATATAGCAATTGTCATTCCGATTAGTTATTGCTCCATTTTTTCATTTCTTTTTTATCAAAATTGCAATATTCGTCATTACGAACTTTTTCTCTCTCTTTTTTTTCCTGTTGTGTTCATTTATTGTACATCTCTCTCTAATGAGCCGAAAAAGCAGGTAGTCTCAAGTCTATTTTTGAATTGTGAACTTTTTGGGTGTTCTTTTTCAGTACACAAAAAATTTTCATAAGAAAATAGATTTTATTGTGATCTTTAAGAAATTTACAATAAACATTTCACATTCATATTTCGCATTTTTGCTCGTGTCCCACTATTTCCCAACTTCTTTCAGAATATCGAAAACTCATGTTTTCGAAAAACATATAAAGTTTTTCAGCTGTTCAGAATTTCAACATACTGTAACAGCAAACAGTTAGGTTTTCATACGTACTGTGACATACATCTTCAAAATTTGGAAAAATATCAATTTTTAAGCAAGTTATGTGTTGAGTTGTCAAAAGTAGCCGTACTGCCTTTTCGGAATACTCGTTGATCGAAGAGCCGAGCTAACTTACTCAAGCTGATTCGTTAAGAGTTTCTTTGCCGCAAGGGATGGATAGATAATAATAGTAGTTCACACGTTTAAGTTGAAAATAATCTTTATTCAACACCCGCGAGTAATATCTCATTTCCGTCCCTGTTTTGAGTGGGAGAAATAATACATTACCTGATTGTTAACGATTAGCATAAGTAATCAACATGTTTTCCCACTAGTACTGCAATGAAATTTCATTACTTCATTCACTCGTTCAATACTTAATTCATTACTTCACTATTAATAACGTTTTGGACCGCGGACTATGTTGGCAAAACTGTTTAATACTGCCATTTTGCCATAACCTCAAAATTAAAACTTCAAAAGAACTCTGAGGGTTATATTTGCGTCAATCAATCAGGTGAGCTATTATTTTCCCCCCTCTCAACAGGGCCGCGTAATGAGATATTTCTCGCGGTAATTGAATAAAATATTGTGTGCGACTAGTGGTCGAAGGAGAAGAGTCCTTGAGCGTGTTACCGCGCTCGCTAAGCTCGCGTGGCAAACTCTACGCTCTCGGAATTTTCTCCTTCTCCCACGAGTCGCACAATATTCTTTAACATGATAGAGGTAAGTAAGGAGTTTACAGGATGAAAGATCGATTTATATTATTCGTAGGTCCGTTACATAGAGTCGAGAGTTGGAGGAAGATCCACAAATTTAAGGGTGGGGGCGAAAACGAAGGGCCCGAAGGCGTGCACAATTTCGTTTGTTTCCGATGAGCTCCGAAAAGAAGCGAAAATTCTCGAAGACGTTTCACACAATATTTTGAGTAGTATAAGTTAGAAAATTACGTGAGAGCGCCTATACCTGTCATTGTTAGTTGTTTAGGACTCGGTTCTCGATATTTTCGAAATTTTCAACTGGAGAGCAATAACCAGTATATAAGAAAAAATGGAAAATAAGAAGTTAGGGAGTATGGAAGAGGGAGGAGTAGACGCGATGCTGGAAAAACTTAGAAGAGTGATTGGTGAGGTAAGGGAGGAGCTTGGACCGTAAGGAGATGGAGAGGCGGACAGGAGAGGTTGGTGGGACAACGAGTACAGGGAAAGTAAAGAATGGTTAAAGGATAATGTGAGAAAGTGGTGAAAAGGGGAGATGGAGAAGAGGGAACTCAACAGGAGAAGAAGAGATCACGAAAGAATGTTGAGTTCGCAGAGCTAGTGTGGTCAGTGTTAAGTTATGGAATGGAAATTTGGGGATGGAAGGAGCATAAGAGAGAATAAAGTGGATTTTGAATGGGAATGGTCAGGATGAGGAATGGATGAAGAAACTGGAAGAGTTTAGGGAGAGAACTAGTTGCACGGGGTAGAGAAACGCCAAAAAGCCAAAAAATAACTCCTAAAGAAAGAGAATAAGGAAGTAGTGTTGCGGAAATGAGCTACAACATTTAGAAAAATCATCAATCTTTTGCTCAGCAAGATGCCGGCCCCTTTAAACTGTCATTTTCAAAAAAAAATCGGTTAATTACGGTAGTAATAGCTAGATCAATCATTAATAAGATTCGATAAGAAAGATAATTTTCGTAGAATAGAATAAGAAAGAATAATAAACATATACGATAAGATACAAAATACGATAAGTGACAAGATCAGAAATTGAAAAGATAGTATACTTAAATTAGGCGGTATAAATGATAAATAGATAAAAGTTAATTCTAATTTTGACTATCTCACAAATTCGATGTGACTATTTTGTGGTAGGAAGCGGAGACACTTTTTTCACGCTGAGTTCGCATTCACCTTGTGCAGTTTTCACGCTTACTACACGGATAACTCTATCTTTACCTGGAGTCGTTTTGATCACGCGACCTAGCCTCCAGCGCATAGGAGGTAAATTATCGTCGCAAATCGTTACGATTGTACCGATTTGAATATCAGTAGTAGATCCCTTGTGCCACTTTTTACGAATGGTCAGTTCGTGGAGATATCCCTTGTGCCAGCGAGTCCAAAAGTGTTGCTTCATTTGTTAAACCTGCTGTCAAGGCGATAGCAGCCCGGACGTAATGTCCAACAAATTGTGATCTGGCACACTTGTTTATGAGTCACCTATCAAAAAGTGACCGGGAGTTAATGTGGACAAATCGTTGGGATCAAAGGATATGGATGTTAATGGACGTGAGTTTGAAATACCCTCTATCTCAGTTACAAGGGTAGTGAATTGTTCATGTGTTAGAAGTCTTTCACCAATAATACGTATGTACCACGTGATGTTTGGAAGCTTTAACTGCGGCTTACCAGAGTCCACCGAAATGTGGTAAACGCGGGGGAATGAAATGCCAAATAATTTCATCGTCTGCAAGAATGCGATGAATTTTTTCGTTATTTTCTTGCAAGAAATAGAAAATTTCAACGAGTTCACGTTGAGCGCCCTTGAAATTGGTAGCCTTTTCTGAGTAGAGATTGAAACTTTTTCGCGTCTAGCGAAGAATCGTCTCAAGCAGGCTTAAAAGGCTTCGGTTGTTAGATCGCTAACGATCTCGATATGCACGGCTTTAGTCGCGAAACACATGAAAATGGCAGCGTAAATTTTAACTTTGTTTCGATTTTGGTGTTTTCTTTCCTTTATGAAAAAGGGACCGCAATAATCGATTCCTGTATGCAGGAAGGCTCTTTCGAAAACTGTGCGGTTTTTCGGAAGATCCCCAATTTGAGGTTTGAGGTTTCGCACGGCAACAAATGGTACATCTTCGCAAGATGTTTTTTACGGTAACCCTTCCGCCGATAACCCAGTGTTCGTTTCAAATGGCATTTAGGGTTCCTTGCGTACCGGCGTGGAATAGTTTCATATGCTGATCATGTATGATAAGATTCGTTACACGGTGATTTTTCGGTAAAAGAATTGGATGTTTTTGTGAATACGTTAAATCAGATTGTTTGAGTCCACTCCCCACTCTGAGAATGACTTCCGAATCCAGAAAGGGAGCGAGATGAGTTAATTTTCCTTTCAGTTGTTCTTTCGGTTCGAGTGTTTTAATTTCGTTAAAAAATGATTCGCCTTGAAAGAGTTTTATCACACTCATGTTTGCTTTCTCGAGTTCGCTTGCAGAGAGATTGCCTTTTATATCTTGCTTGTGGACCTTGATGTTAATAAAACGTAGACGATAAGCTACTACAATTTTGAGTTTCGTAAAAGATCCCACTCTATCAAAAAGTTCGTTCGCGACTTAATTCGTATACGCTAAATTGGTAAAAAGTGTCGTTTTCCGTTTTCCGGGAAGCTTTTTGTGTAGCAAACTAGGTAAAGGCCAATCTTTCTCATTATCATTAATCCGTGATGGGCCATGTAACCAAAATGAGTTGTCGATAAATTTTTTTGGAGAGAGGCCCCGCGAAACAAGATCTGCGGGGTTGTGTTCGGTGCGTACATGGCGCCATTCGCAAGAAGTTGTTAGCGACTGAATTTCGGAAACACAGTTTCCTTCGAAAGTTTCCAAAGTATATGAAGAACTTTGAATGTAATGTAACGTTCTTGCAATTGTAAAGTAATGTAGTCATGGGCGACTATTTTTCGACTGATTTCGACCTTGTGTAAAAGTGTTAATTGGTTTCGATAATCGAACCAGGCCGTTTGTACTTCTTGTGGTACGGGCTCGTCTCAATCTAGTTTTAAGAGCCATATTTACTGCATTAGAATTTTGGCTTGTACGATAACGGGTCTCAACAGTCCGACAGAATCGAAAAGCTGAGCGATTTGTGAGAACATAGTTCTTTTTGTAACGGGCGCTTCGTTATTTATTTGATTCACGGTATAAAAGAAAGAATCCGGTTTGGGATTCCAATAGACACCGAGAGTTTTGGTTTTATCACCAAGATTTAAACAAAGATAGGGATTATTAGACTCGACTGATAAAGCAGAGATAAGCTCGGGGCCCTTGGAAGCCCATTGTCTTAGATTCATGCCACCCTTGCGAGTAGCGTGAATTAATTCGTTAGTTATTTGCTTTGTGTATTCGATTGTTCGTGCGCCCGTTAAAAATCGTCCATGTAGAAATCTTGCCTCAACACGATAGAAGTACTTGGATATAAATCTGATTCATCGTCAGCTCGTACTCTTTCATGAATTCGATATAGTGTTCCTTATGCTCGCGATTTTTTGCTAACGATCGTTTTAAAGAGCAAAATCGCCTAAGCGCTTCATTATGCGACTTGCCAAGATCGCCTACATTGTTCTTAAAGGGAAGTTTGACGATATAACGCCCCGTATCAGTATCAAGATTAGTATTTTCTTGATAATGCGTTTTGCATGCATTTTTTTCGTTCGATAAGATTTTTTTGTTAGGACCGTTTTCGATTTCCCAGAATTCCGAAATTTTAGCGTGCAATAGGGTTTACAATAAGTTACAAACAGCTATATTCGAGAACCTTGCTCGCAGAATATTGGTTAAATCGAGATTGAACGGTCGTTTGCGTAATTTTTTCTACACTAGAGCTCATTTTGTTCACTCCGCCGAGAGGAATGCCGACCTCGTATTGTTCTAGTCCGAACTTCGCGGCCATTTTTGCAGTTAAAAAATTAACCTGTGACCCGTCATCAAGGAGAGTCCTGCATGCATGAGGATTTCCTTGTCGATCTAAGACGTGCACGATCGCTGTCGATAATAAAACCTGTGATGGATCGGTACTGTGTAAATTAGCAAAATTAACCTGCACTGGTTTTTGTTCCTTATCATCTTGATGCAAAATAGTGTGGTGTTTTTTATTGCAAGTTTTACATGTACTAGCGTTACAAACGTCCACAGAATGATTGAACCGGAGACAATTGTGGCAGAGATTTAGATTTTTTACGATATTTAACCGCTCCAGTACCGTCGCTTTCACTAATTTTTCGTAATTTTGGGTAAAATGTGAATTTTTGCAAACGTGGCAGAGTGCTCTTGTTTGAATAGAATACGTTGAAGCTGGAAGATGTAAATTTGATTCTGATTGTCTAGGACGATGTCCACTGCGTTTATAATAGTCGTTACGCGATATGTTTTTTTCTGATTTATCATCTTTCGATACAGATTTATTCGTTTCTAATACTTTTTCTCGACAATGCAAGAAATCGAGTAGATCTTCTATTTTCGGAAAGGTATTTCCCTGGGAATGCTCTTTCCATTTTAACTGCATTTTAAGATCTAGCTTTGATGTTACTGCGTAGATTGGAAAGGCTTCCAGAAGGGTTTGTTTAAAGCTTCTAATGCTCGATAATGTTTCGTTACATTGTTTAAGAGATCTCCGATAGAAGAAGAGAAAGTGCTTTGAAAATTCGATATTTCAAGAAATGATTTTATATGACTGTTAATGACCGCGGTAGGATCGTCGTATTTTTCTAGGATTTGCCAAGCTACCTGGTAATTTGCAGCCGTAGTTTCAAGTTTCTAACCAAAAATAGAATAGTTAAATTTATAGTTGAAAAATTTATTTTCGAACCCAAAAAAAAAAAATTTCAACAAAATAGTTAAATTTTTAACCAGAGAGATGGATTTTCATATCAAAAAGAATAATTTTCTACTCAAAAAAACAAATGCACTAGAAAATACATAAATTTTCAAACAAATTATTCAATTTAAAAAAAAACGATTAATTTTCAAACAACAAAATGAATGCTCAACGAAGGAGTTCAACTTTCAACCAAGTAGTTGAGTTTTCAACCAACAACGATGAATTTTCAATAAAAAATTAAATGGTTAAATTTCAACTAAAAACGGTCAATTTGTAACCACAAATAGAATAGTCAAATTTTCAATTAAAAAAATTTATTTTCGACCAAAAGAAAGGGAATTTTCAACAAAATAGTTGAATTTCTAACTAATAAAATGAATATTCCAGAAAGTGGATCAACTTTCAGCCAAATAGTTGAATTTTCAACTAAAAGAGATCTAATTTAACCAAAAATGCAACAGTTAATTTTATAGTTGAAAAAAATTGATTTTCAACCAAAAAAACGCATTTTTAACAAAAAAGTTAAATTTTCAACCAAAGAGATAAATCTTTAATTAATCAAATGAATTTTTTATAAATTAGTTTAACTTTCAACCAAGTAGTTGAATTTTCAACCAACAAAGATGAATTCTCAATGAAAAATTTGATGGTTGAATTTTCAACTAAAAACGATAGTATTTCAACCAAAAATAGAAACGTTTAATTTTCAGTTGAATAAACTAATTTTCAACCAAAAACAACGAATATTCAACAAAGTAGTTGAATCTTCAACTAATAAAATGAATGTTTAACAAAGTAGTTCAACTTTCAACCAAGCAGTTGAGTTTTCAAAGAAAAATATGAATTCTTGATGAAAAATTGAATAATTAAATTTTCAATTAAAGCTGATCAATTTTCAACCAAATATAGAATATTTAAATTTTAAGTTGAAAAAATTAATTTTCAACCAAAGAAAAACGAATTTTCAACAAAATTGTTAAATTTTTAATAAAAAAAATGAATGTTTAACATAAATTTTGAACCAAACTGTTCAATTTTGAAATAAAAACGATTAATTTTCAAACAATAAAAAAAATGTTCAACAAAGTAGTTTAACTTTAAACCAAGCAGTTGAGTCTTCAAAGAAAGAGATGAATTCTTAATGAAAAATTGAATAATTAAATTTTCAATTTAAAATGATCAATTTTCAACCAAAGATATAATATTTGAATTTTAAGTTAAAAAAATTAATTTTCAACCAAAAAAAAAACGAATTTTCAAGAAAATAGTTACATTTTCAGCTAAGGAGATGAATCTTCAACTTATGAAATGAATTTTTTACAAATTAGTTCAACTTTCAACCAAGTAGTTGAACTTTCAACCAACAACGATGAATTCTCAATGAAAAATTTAGTAGTTGAATTTTCAACGAAAAGCGATCAAATTTAACCAAAAATGAAACAGTTAAATCTGCCGTTGAAAAAATTGATTTTCAACCTCAAAAAACAAATTTTCAACAAAATAGTTAAATTTTTAACCAAAGAGATGCATCTTCAACTAATAAAATGAATTTTTTACAAAGTAATTTCATTTTCAACCAAGCAGTTATATTTTCAATCCAGAAGATTGATTTTTAATTGAAAAAGACCACTGTACCAAAAAATACATAAATTTTGAACAAAATTGTTACATTTTTACATAACAACGATTAATTTTTAAACAATAAATTGAATACTCAACAAAGCTGTTTAACTCTTAACCAAGTAGTTGTATTTTCAACCAACAACGATGAATTCTCAATGAAAAATTTTATGGTTGAATTTTCAACTAAAAACGGTCAATTTTCAACCACATATTGAAAAGTTTAATTTTCAATAAAGAAAATTAATTTTGAACCAAAAAAATGAATTTGAAACAAAATAGTTAAACTTTTAACCAATAAAATGAATGTTTAAGAAAGTGAATCAACTTTCAACCAAGTAGTTGAATTTTCAACTAAAAGCGATCAAATTTAACCAAAAATGAAACAGTTAAAGTTACAGTTGAAAAAATTGTTTTTCAACCCCAAAAAAACGAATTTTCTACAAAATAGTTAAATTTTTTACAGAAGAGATGAATCTTCGACTAATAAAATAAATTTTTCACAAAGTAGTTTAACTTTGAACGATGCAGTTAAATTTTCAATCAAGAAGATTAATTTTTTACCTAAAAAGACGAATGTACCAGAAAATACATAAATTTTGAATCAAATTGTTAAATTTTTAATAGAAACGATTAATTTTCAAACAGTAAAATGAATGTTCGACAAAGTAGTTCAAATTTTTACCAAGTAGTTTGAATTTTCAACCAACAAACGATGAATCCTCAATGAAGAATATAATGTTTGAATTTTCAACTAAAAACTGTCAATTTTCAACCACAAATAGATCAGTTAAATTTTCAATTAAGAAAATTTATTTTGAACCAAAAGAAAAAAAACGAATTTTCAAGAAAATAGATGAATTTTTAACCAACAAAATGAATGTTCAAGAAAGTGGATCAACTTTCAACAAAGTAGTTAAATTTTCAACTAAAAGCGATCAAATTTAACCAAAAATGAAACAGTTAAATCTACAGTTGAAAAAATTGATTTTCAACCCCAAAAAACGAATTTTCGACAAAATAGTTAAATTTTTAACCAAAGAGATGAATCTTTACTAATAAAATGATTTTTTCACAAAGTACTTTAACTTTCATCCAAGCAGTTATATTTTCAACCAAGAAGATTAATTTTTAACCCGAAAAAAACGAATGTACCAGAAGATACATAAATTTTGAACCAAATTGTTCAATTTTTAAATAAAAACGATTAATTTTCAACCAACAACAATGAATTCTCAATGAAAAATTTAATGGTTGAATTCTCAACTAAAAACGGTAAATTTCAACCACAAATAGAATGGTTAAGTTTTCAATCAAGAAAATTAATTTTGAGCAAAAAAAAAACGAATTTTCAACAAAGTAGTTAAATTTTTAATAAAAAAAAATGAATGTTTAAGAAAGTGGACCAACTTTCAAGCAAGTAGTTGAATTTTCAACTAAAAGCGATCAAATTTAACCAAAAATGGAACAGTTAAATCTACAGTTGAAAAAATTGATTTTCAACCCCAAAAAAACGAATTTTCTACAAAATAGTTAAATTTTTGACCAAAGAGATGAATTTTCAACTAATAAAATCATTTTTTTCAAAGAAGTTCAACTTTCATCCAAGCAGTTATATTTTCAATCAAGAAGATTAGTTTTTAACCAAAAAAAAAAAAACGAATGTACCAGAAATACATCAATTTCGAACCAATTTGTTCAATTTTTAAATAAAAACGATTAATATTCAAACAATAAAATGAATGGTCAACAATTTAGTACAACTTTCAACTAAGTAATTGAATTTTAAAACAATAACGATGAATTCTCAAAGAAAAATTTAGTAGTTGAATTTTCAACTAAAACGATTAATTTTCATCCAAATATACAACAGTTAAATTTTCAGTAAAAGACCCTTATTTTCAACTAAAAACAGCGAGTATTCAACAAAATAGTTAGATCTTCAACCAATAAAATTAATGTTTAACAAAGTCGTTCAACTTTTAACCAAGCAGTTGAATTTTCAAAAGAAAAAATAAATTCTTAATGAAATATTGAATAATTAAATGTTCAATTAAAAATGATCAATTTTCAACCAAAAATAGAATAGTTACATTTCCAGTTGAAAAAAATTAATTTTCGTCTAAAAGAATAAAAACGAATTTTCAACAAAATGGTTATATCTTCAACCAGATCGTAGAATTTTTAACCAACAGAAATGAATTCTGCACCAAAAATATAATAGGTAGACTTTTCAATTGAAAAGAATTAACCTTCAACGAAAAATGTGTAGTTGGATTTTTTTATTGGGTTCTATTAATTCAGTTTACATTCAAGCCAAAAAACGAGAAAAGAGGAAGTTTATTAAAAACGGGGGAAAAAGAGAAATTCTGTAAAAATGGGGTAAAGACGGGAATAGGGGAAAGAGTGTGAAGTCTGTATTTAGATGCTTGTAAAGTCACTAATTTTCATATTTTCACAAAACCTTTTATCCTTACCCCCTACCCGCCCTTCCAGTAGCGTAACTACGTCAAAAAAACTTGTGTTCGGTGGGAATAGGACCCCCTCCCCTTACTAAAATACGAAATTTTTCAGAGTGGAAAATAAATTTATTTCGAGCTGACAGTTACACATGCTTAATTATGTATGTATGTTGTTATGTATGTTTAATTAACAGTTCCTGTTTCTCAAAATTATTTGTAATTCGGAGCTTGGGGCCCCAAAGCTTGAGGGCCTGTGTTCCTGGAACACATGGAATACCGATAGTTACGCCACTGCATCCCTCCCTGGCAGTGCGACGTAGTTTCTGAATAGCCCCTATTTTAATATTTTTAATATTGTATAAATATTTTTTGTTTATCTTTTTTTAAAATCTTTTTTCGTAAAGATTGTATTTTATGTTTATTGCGTGAAGAGATGCGTCCCTGAATAGAACGGTACTATTTTCTCAGACGAGATGAAATCGAGAAGTATTTCTGATGGTGAATGTGCCAGAGAAACTGTAGCCACCGATCAAGTGATCAAATTTTTCTCTCGGAATGCAGCATATAGCCGCAGTAGCCCAACAAGCTTCGTGTCAAACGGATCTGCGCTCGAATATAATTTCTAATGAATTTGATAGTGCTATTTAGTTGATACAAATTATTGAATAATTGTTGAATTTAATTTGTGTCAAATTTATGTTTCGTTCCAGTGAATTTATTGATTTGAACGATACGTTTTCTTAGGATTGACTATATGTTTCTTTTGAATTCAATACTGTTTACCACACAACATTTTAAAAATCTAAGGTATTTAGCAATTTTTTAGATTAAACTGTAGATTATAAATAAGATGGTGAAAAAAGTGATGAATTTTTATTAAAAAGTTACTTTACACGAAAGAATTAAAATTGAAACCAGAAAATACTAGTGCGAATACGGATGATATATTTTCTTAATCGAAGAAAATTGAATGAAAACTTGAATGAAGAAACTTGATCTCCTTTAATCAAGTACATTTTCTTTCCGTGAACTAATTATTAGGATGGCTGTCAAATCACTATAACAAATATTGATCATTATCACATATATTGGACATACTTTGCCGCTATAATAAATAATTTGTTCATTCTCATTTGAATATTAATTTTCCAGCTAAAACTGGGAACAATTAAAATGATGGTTAACATAGATGATGGTAAGTAGTAAGAAAAATGTACTATGCTTTCATTATTATCTAAATAAGAATAACTTTTAAAGTACGAAAATTTGTTTATAATAGTGCAAGCTGCAACAGTAGAAGGTCACTTTAATGAATTAATTAATGACAGTAGACCTATAGCTACTAAAGGCTGGAAGGTCTCATATGATGACTTACCCGATTGGTATGATGCTGATCTGTTCAAAAAGTAAGAAATCTTTTTTTTAAATATCATAAGTTTAGTAAAATGACAGTTTTTATAAAGTTATAAGCAGAACTGTAAAATTACCTGTTAAAATGGAGAAAAGTTGTACATTAGGGCATATCGAAACAAAGTTTGTTGTTCGAAGTTCTAATAGCGATGATAACTTTTTTTTGGGAGTCAAAAATACTATCCTAAAGTTTCATAAAAAAAAAATTACTTCTGTCCCCCCATCGTAGATATAGCTAAAAATCACAAAAAATTGACACACTTCTTGAAATTTGGAATCCAAATTTTTTTTTCCGAAATTTAAATTATCAAAAAAAGTAGTTGAAAGCAAGCAAGTGACTTGAAATTTCATAAAATCGAAAAAATCCACTCTTTCGCTATTTTTTTAGAGTTATAGTAAATTTCTTGACTATTTGACTATATAACGTGTGATATACGTTAATGAGAATATATTCGCAATATGTTACAATAATAATATATAAGGAATGTTGACACTAAAATAATTTATTGTTATTAATTATTTAATAATATATAATATTATTATATAAATTAAATATTATATAAATAATTTTTTTGTAAATTAAATATATTAATATATTATTTATTAATATTAATAATATAATTAATAAACTAAAATAATTTTTATTGACTTTGATTCTTCGAATCACGAGAATATATTTAAAAGTGATATTAAGCTCTTTATTTGACATTAAAATTAATTTTCGGTATTTAGATTCCCAGAAAAAATAGTTCGAAGCAAGTGGATTCATACATATCAAGCAAAAAATGCTTCAAATATTTTTCAACCCACCTAAGTGACCTTGAAATTTTCAAGAAATCGAGAAAAAAATCGAGTTTTTCGCTATTTTCTTAGAGTTACAGCAATTTTCTTGACTATTTGACCATGAAATGTTTGACATAGGTTAAGGAGAATGTATTTTAAATATGTCACAACAAATTATATAAATAATATTGATATTAAAATCATTTTTATTGACTTTGAATTACAAGAAAAGTATTCACTTTTTGCTATATAGGTATAAATACACTTGTCTTGAACTATTTTTTCTGATAACTTAGATACCAAAAATTAATTTTATTTTCAAATAAAGAGCAACATATCACTTAAAAATATTTTCTTGTTATTCAAAGTCAATAAAAATAATTTTAATGTTAACATTCCTTAAATATTATTGTTGTAACATATTGCAAATACGTACATTTCCATTAACGCATATCACACATTATATAGTAAAATAGTCGATAAATTTACCGTAACTCTAAGTAAATAACGCAAAAGTCGATTTTTTCAATTTTTTGAAATTTCAAAGTCACTTAGGGAGGGTGAAAAATACTTTTAAAAAACTCTATAGAACTCCGTGGACACAAAACTTGTGTTGATTCAACGTTTTTTCTGCCGAGACTTCAATTGTGAATTCTGTGTGCGTGAATAATTCCAGATTATACAATAATTTTTTCACATTGAAAGCCTTAATTGTTGAATGATTTTAAATTGAAAACATTCCTAATCGAATGTATAGTTTCCAATTTAAAGGTTACAAATTGCATGACAATTTCAATTTCAAATCTTTCAAAATTATAAAATTTCACAAGAGCCTTGAAGTATTCCAAAGTGTTTAGTTGAGAAGAATTGATCAAAATTGTAGAATATCAAATTGAAAGTCTTAATAGTTACGCAATTTTCAATTTGTTGCTTTTGAAATAGAAAACGGTTATAATGAAACAATTTTTTATTAAAAGGCTTCAAAACTACACCAATTCAAAATCGAAGCCTTGATAATTAGACAATTAAATAATGAGAAACATTTACAATTGTACATTTTCAGAATGGAAGCCATCAAAATTGAACAGGTTTCATTTTCAAGCCCACAAACTTGAATAATTTTAGTACCAAGCAATTAAAACTGAAAATATATGAATTTGATAATTAAAAAATTAGAAAATTCACCAATTTCAAGACTGGAAGTGTTCAAAATTAAATGATTTTGAATTTTAAATGCTTAGAAGTGTACAATGTCAAATTTGAAGCCTATAATATTGTACAATAATATTTCAAATTCAATACCTAAGATGTAAAAAATTTACAAACTTATGTTTTAATTCAACAAGTTTTAATTGAGGGAAATAAAAATTGAAAATTTTATTGAAATTGCTTTTTATATCATAAAATACTAATCTTAACATAATTTTTATCATTATAAATTAATGAGAGTTGGAGACCTTTATCTGTAGAGATGTCAATTTATTAATTGTAATATTGCATCAATGCGTTTCGAACTAAATCTAGTTCCTTATCAAGATGCATAAAAAAATATAAAATTAGCGAAAATTAAAAATTTGTGTAAAGAGATTATTAATGAGGGTACATGTTACTTATAGTTTTAGTGATATTAAAGGCTTCTAAATCTCATAAACACTCAACTTTCCATTTAACAGGCCTCGGTATACCACCTGTCTAGAATTTCCGCCGGCTCGTATTCGTTGATGAGGGGGTCCAAGGGGCCGAAAGATAGGCGCGTAAGCTCAGCGGAGTTCAGCAGTTCCCCCTGACTGTTTACATCGTAGAAAATCTTGGAAGAGTCTCATGATCATAGCAGGCCATACCCGAGACTCAAGTTAAATGGCGAGTTGAGTTTAATAACCAGTCAAAAGAAAATATTTTAAAATTATACATTAATTTTAAACGATTTTTAAAACAATTTTTCACTATTGCTACTTGTGTGAATACAAGTAAAAGAAATTTTTTCAGGGCTCAAGAATATTATATTAGTCACCTTTTAGGATTTACAACTGCAGGATTAATGGGATTGATAGATGTATTAGCAGTACCCTCTATTTTAAAGGAAAGTATATGTGACTACTGGTATCATTTATATTAATTTTATTTATATTTGTGTATATTTTTTAAAGAAAAACCAATGCTGATAATGATAGAAAATTACTTTCACCCTTAGGTTTTGATTTTCACAAAAAAAAGCGGCATTCCATGTACTGCATTTAAAAGATATGTCATGACTGTTCTGCACACACATGCCATATACTCTGAAGATATAGAAAACCCGAAATCAAAGTAATTATCTAAATTATGATAAACAATCTTACACGGAGAAACCCAAACACCAATGGTTGGTGTTTGTTGGAAAAAATCGCGAAACACCACTGAACGCTGCGTACGCACGAATCATTGGTGTTCACGCAGTGGCCAGTGATGCCT
>JAUMHM010000072.1:20507011-20530720 GCA_032362435.1 Melikaiella ostensackeni
CCCCCCCCCCCCCCCCCCCCCCCCCCCCCCCCCCCCCTCAAATTTTACACAAATCTAATACCTTCTCTGATGAGAATATAAAAATAGTTTCCAAATAAGAGCTTTCAAGTCTCTAATTCAAAATTAGTAAAATTTCACTAATTACTGATTGAGCCACTGAAGATGAGTAAAAAATTAATGATTCGATTGGTTGAAATATTTAATAATGTCGTAGTGGAAAATTACTTGATGCTTAATAAAAATATATAAACTTATTTGTATGTATTACGAGTAAAAGAATATCATGGAAATGGGAAACGTGTCAAAAAAGAAAAAAGTTTAATAAAAGAAGGCGATTGTGTAACATTTTCGACATTATTGAAACAATAAAAAGGCAATATTGTAAGGTCTGTAAATAGTCGACGTCACATCTACCAAGGTAACGCATTTACAAGTTATTGCTTCATAATGGAAAAATTAGAATTATTCACACATTTCGTTTATTTTATCTTACTCATTCACGTTGAAACTAATTCCACAGAAACATTGTGAAATTTGATAGAACACAACAGCACACCTGGCACAGAATTTTTCTGAATGCGAATGATCTAAACTAAAAAATTTAGACATTTTAAATTTGAAAATATTAAAGTAAAAAAATTTAATAATTTATCATTTTTTATTAATTGGAAGCTTCATATATTTTGAATGAGTTTTATTCTGAGGGCCTTAAAATTATAGACACTGATTTAAAATAAAATATTTAAAATTCTAACCATTTTAAAGCAGAAGTCTTAAGAACGAAATATATTAGAATTCGGAGGCTCAATAGAATACTTTCATAGATTTTTCTCGCAAAAATAATTATTTTCCATCTTATATGGATCCAAATAGTTGCACGGACTTACCAAACTCCAGAAAATTGTTAAAACTTAACATTTAACTTTGTTAAAAATAATTTAAGCTGAAGAATAGAAAATTTGTATATAGTCTTTCAAATAGCTAATCAGTCCACTTTTTCGCTGTTATTCGAACAAAAATTTTCGTGGTGACAAGATCTAAAAATTGCTCAAAAGGGACCAAATTGAAAATCTCGAAATTAGGAAAAAAAATTATTTTCATGTTAAAAACATGGGCATATTTTTTTTTTTTATCATAGCTGAAAATTTCAAGCATATGTTTAAATTTAAAAAAAAGCGCTGTTAACATAATCAAAAAAACTTATTTCTTGCTCATTTAAGAAAAATTCCAACTTCAACCAAAATTTTGTTTTTTATTTTCTAATTTTATATTATTATTCGCTACCAAAAATTGTACCTACAAAGAATTCAACATAATTTTTTGGCCCATCAACAAATTTTTTAAACTTTTTCAGAATCTTAATTTTCAAATCCATAGACAGAACAGAAGTTATTAAGCGTCCAAACTAAAATTTGTAGGGCTTACTACTGTTGAGAAAATACAGCTTTTACTCACTAGTAGAATCCGCCACTAAAAATAGGATTTTTTCATCCTTTTTGGCGGAAAAAATTCTGGACTTTTTAAAAAATTTCTTAATTTTAAATCGTTCAATCGAAATAGATTATGAAAATTATTAAAATCCAGCAAATTCCCGGCTTTCTCCTGGTTCTCTCGGGTAGGTGGCCAGTGTCGTTTTTCTATAAATTTAAATGTACTTTTAATTGCATTTTTTAAGATTAAAACTTAAATTATTTCTAACAAAGCTAAATGTTGAGTTTTAACAATTTTTTGCAGTTTACTAAGTCTGAAAAGCTATTTCGATAGACATTAGATAATCATTTTTTCCGCTTCTACAAATGCTCTACTTATAAAAAACACTTGAAATGAACTTTTTTGTTGAAAATTCATATTTTCGAGCTAGAAATTCAACTCTTTTGTTGAAAATCCATCTTATTGGTTTTAAAATTTATTTCTTTTTTTAGAAATTTCATCTTTTTTGGTTAAAAATGCAACTTTTCGTTTGAAAATTAATCTGTTATGTTTGAGGATTCATTTATTTTGTTGAATATTCAACTATTTGGTTGAAAATTAACTTATTCCTTGAAGATTCACATTTCGGATTGAAAATTCAACTGTTTTATAGAAAATTTGTCTATTTGGTAAAAAATGCAACATTTGCTACAAACTTAACTAGTTTTTGTTAAGAATTGAACTATATTGGTACGAAATTAATATTTTCGGGTTAAAAATTGGACATCTACATTCGCATGTGTGTGTTTGTGTTAGCCAATTTATAAAAAACAAATTTACAAAGAAAGTACATTTTTTAATTATTTTTTTCTCAGCTGTGTGTGTGGGTGTGTTAAATGGGTGGGTGGACGGTTGATAAGAGCTGCGAAAAAAATAGATATCTTTCTTAAAAAAATGCACTTTTTGATAAATTTATTATCAATAAAATAGCTGAAAAGTTGAAAATATCGCTTTGTACGTTTGTTAAGAATTTAATAATCTTTAATTATGAAGAAAAACTTTGAAATCGATTAGAAATTAAAAGCTGTAGATTAGGGTGGCGTTCAAAAATGAAAAGTTCAATTTTCCAAAACGGTAGCCTTCCAATTTTGTTCTTAGTGAAAGAAACTCACTGGAATTCTTCCAAGTTTTCAAAAAAAGTTTTAATGGTGCCGGAAAGTTTTTAAATCTTCTGAGATTTTTGAAATTCATTCTGTAGGTGCAAAAATTGTAGAAAAACTTTTTTCTGTACTTTTTTCGGCAGCAAGTAAAAATATAAATCTAAAAATGATGAAAAAAATTCCTGCTGAATACAGAAATTATTTTTTAATAAAGAAAAAATGACTTTTCTGGATTCGGCTGGATTAACATTTATTTCTGAAAAGATAAAAAATGTTTGACCTGATACTTATTTAGTAGAAATTAGAGTAATACGCCATCAGTCTATTGTTTCACTTTTAATTTTTTTTGAATACGAGTATAGACTGATGGCGTATTACTCTAATTTCTACTAAAAATTTTCTAAATTCTACTAAAAAAAATTTGTTTCACTTATAATTTTTTTTTAATTTTGCCATTTTTAGTGACTTTCAAACTGTTATTACCAAGCACAAAAAATTTGTTTAAAAAAATCAAATAATGGCTTGCTATTCTAATTCATACTAAACAGGTTTCAGGTATAAAAGTTTTTTAACTTTTTAAAAATCATTGTTAATCTAGCCGAATCCAAATAAGTCATTTTTTATTCATTAAAAAAGAATTCCTGTATTCGGCAAGAATTTTTTTCATCATTTACAATTTTTTAATGTACAAAATTTTACAGTCTTGGGCATTCATAATATTAAATTGTTTAATTTTAAAGACTAATTCTAAAATCGTCTAATTTTCAAAGCTAGAGTTTTAATTGAATTGAAGAATTTCGAGAAAAACTTCGAATTCAAAGTGTTCAAAGTTGAATAATTTTAGTTCGAAGCTTGATAAACTAGATAATTTTCTATAGCGCTTGAAATTAAAAAATTGTAAATTGAACTATTCTAGATTTACAAATTTTATTTCAAATCAGAAGAAATAATTTGAAATAGGAAGCATTGAAATAAAAACAATTTTTAGAATTAAATTTGATTATTTTTTGCTACCATATTTAAATTTGAACCATTAAAATCTGATTGAGAATATAAATTGTATAATTTCCAGTTGAAACCCTTAATAGTGGACAAATTTCAGTGATACTTTTTCAATCTGTCGGATTTTAAATTTTGGTTGCCTTAAATGTAATATTGTTCAGTTTTGAATGTTTTTAATTTTTATATTTGAAGAACCCAAAATAAAAATTATCCAATTTTGATGCCGTCTACTCTGGGGTTGTACAATTTTAAATGGTTTTTATTTTGAAATTGTCTAATTTGGATAGTTTCGAATTTCTACAATATTAAGCGTTTGATTTTGATATTGTTCAATTTTTAATGTTTAATTTGAAATTTTATCTTCATGTTTAGAATTGTTCCGCATTAGATTCGTTAGTTTCGAGATTCTTTTTTGAATAGTTTAAATTATAGATTGTTGTTTTTAAAGGTTTGAATTTGAAAATTTAGATAACCGGGAATTTTGTCGAATCTTGAGTGGCTGCCCTTAAAATTCGAAACAACGTCCTCGAAATTTTATTTTCCTTACTATCTTTAAATTCAAACTTGAACTGAATATGAAAATATCCATAGAGTTCTGATTAGGTTGAGAAAATGCAGGGATCATAGTCCGTCCTCTTTTTATCCCCTTTTCCCCTTCAATTTCAAAAATCCTCTAAAATACCAAAAATCGAGAATTCTGACCCTTCTTCACGTTTTGTTCACAAAGTTTCGATTCACTTTTAAAGAATCATAAATAAAAATTTAAGACATTAAGAAACAAGACGTTTTCAAAAAGATTCTCTTCGATAATACTGATTTTAAGTATTTCTTGAACGATTTATTTGCTAATTTTATTGATTTAAAGAACGTCGACAGCAAAGAAATGGCTAACGATTTAATCAAGAAACTAAACCCGAAAGATAAGTCAATTCTATAGTTGAAAATAAAAAACATCTTATACGAGGTTCGTTTGATAAGTTTGGTAAACAAGCAAGTAAAATTTTGTTTTGAAAAGTTTACCTTTATTTCTCAACATAGTCTCCTTCGACGGCTACACACTTAGTCCAGCGAGATTCAGATTTTTTCATCCCTTCAGAAAAGTAAGATTTCTCGAGTGAGCAAGTGCAAAATACGCACTTGCGGCATCGATTATGATTGCGTTTGCGAAGGTGTGAGCCGGTGCGTTGTCGTGATGAAACAGCTCTTTTTTGTGTGCCAATCGTGGCTGTTTTTTTCGTAGCTCGGCTTTCAAACGGTCCAATCACGATGCAGAGTGCGTTCCTGTTATAGTGTTACCCTTCTCCAAGTAATCAATGAGGATAATTCCTTGGAAATCCCATAATACTGTGACCATCACTTTCACAGCTGACAAAACAGTCTTCGCCTTCTTTGGCGCACTTTAGCCAGGCAGTACCCACTGGTTTGACTGCTGCTTTGTCCCGGATGTATAGGGGTTCGGCCATGTTTAAATCCATTTATCCAAAAGTAAACGGTTTTCAACGAAGGAGCAGATCCCCCGTGAACTTCGTCTAACTTGGCTTTGATCTGCGTGGCCGCCCAATTTTTTAAATAAAAATGTTGTATCACTGCACGGAACTCTTCTTTATCCATTTTTTCGAAAAATGCTGACACGATCACTTCAAACGTATGCCAAACGCAAACTAAGCATCGGTTTTAGCTGAAGCTTGGTAGAGGTTAGTTTGAAGAGTGCTATTTCTTGGTCATATACTACAAAGTTAATTTGGCGCCATATAGCGGGAAATTTACCTTACTTGTCAAACGACCCTCGTACTCTTAAAAGTTGAATTCTTAAAATTGGAGTATTTCTAAAAAGGTCTTCCTCCAGAAAACATCAAGAAAGTAAAAATATGAAAAGTCAAAACAGCAAAAGTTGAAACAGCAAAAACGTTAACTGTTAGTGTAGACTGTAATTTGTAGAAACAGAATTTTGAAAATCGAAAATAATATGCAAAACTGTAGCGTGTTCGGAGTTAAGGCCCTGAAAAAGTATAATTAATTTAGAGCTAATTGTTATATGGCTTGCTACCTAAAACACTATGCATAAAAAATGTAATACAATTTTTGCGCCTATAGAAAAATTAAAAAAATTTCGAAAGTTTTAAAAACTTTCCGGCACCATTCGTATCGCTAATGACCGAGATGCAAACTCACCTCACCTTGGCTTTCCCCAGCTTCCAGAAGAGACGAGTTTTCAGCTAGGGTTAAATATTTACGAGGCTAAGAAACTTAAGATCCAAACTTTCAAGGAAACTGTCATCTTTCCTTTTTCTTGCCTCCAGACTTTGCAGAAAGTCTGAAGAAATTTACCTCATATTTCGCTCATCTGCTTTCGGTTTACTAAGATATTTGTTCTATATTGAATTTTTGGTGTTATGTTTGTCAACTGGGGTAGTGAAATAGTTTTTTGTCGATGTCTGAAAAGAAAAATGGTTTTTGGTTCTTGGCTGTGGAAAAATTCCTCTCTAGCTCCGCTGGGATTCAAACTCAGGTCTACAGATTGCCGGTCTGGTGGAATCGGGTGACCGGCAGTTGGAAGACCTGGGTTCGAATCCCAGCGGGACTAGAGAGGGATTTTCTTACAGGCAAAAGGTAAATACCATTTTCGGTTTTGGACTAGCCGATCGAAAACTTTCATTCCATCGACAAAAAACTTTGTTCTATATTATTTAACTGTGGGAATAAAATATCTCAATAAATCGTGAAATTTTTTATTTCAGGTCCAGAGGAAGAAAAACTTCTGGGCTCAATCCTCTTGCCGTCTTATAGGGTGACAGTTTGCAGACCAGAGGACAAAGTCACCAAGAAGTTCGCTTTCAAGGCCGAGCATGCGAACATGAGAACCTATCATTTTGCAGCTGACACCAGAGAGATTATGAACCAATGGGTTAACGCTTTAACTCTTGCTTCTCTTCTTCAAGATCCCAATCCGTAAGTTGCCAGGTGTACAATAACTACACTGAATTACAAGATTACAGGATTACATCAGATCACACGCGATTACATGGCACTACAGAAGATTACATAGATTTGCAGAAGATTACATGGGATTGCAGAAGATTACATGGGGTTACACGATATTACATGAAATTACACAGGTTACATGGGATTACAGGAGATTACATGGGGTTACAAAATATTACGTGAAATTACACAAGATTAAATGGGATTACACAAGATTACATGGGATTACAGAAGATGCATGGGATTACAGAAGGTCACATGGGATTGCAGAAGATTACGTGATGTCAAAAAATATTGCATAAAATTACACAAGACTAAATGGGAATACACAAGATTACATGGGATTGTAGAAGATTACATAGGGTTACAAAATATTACATGAAATCACACAATATTAAATGGGATTACAGAATATTCATGGAATTACAGAAGGTTACATAGGGTTACAGAATATTACATGAAATTACACAAGATTAAATGAGATTACACAAGATTAAGTGGGATTACAAAAGATTCATGGTATTACAGAAAGTCGCATGGGATTACAGAAGATGACGTGGGGTCACAAAATATTACATGAAATTACACAAGATTGCATGGGTTTACAGAAGATTACATAGGATTATAGAAGATTACATGGGTGTGCAGAATATTACATGGGGTTGCACAATATGACATGCAATTACACAAGATTCAATGGGATTACAGAAGGTCGCATGGGATTGCAGAAGATAACGTGGGGTCACAAAATATTACATGAAGTTACACAAGATTGCATGGGACTACAGAAGATTACATGGAATTATAGAAGATTACATGCGAGTGCAGAAGATTACATGGGGTTACATAATATTACATGAAATTACACAAGACTAAATCGGAATACACAAGATTACATGGGATAATAGGCGATTACATAAAGTTACAAAATATTACGTGAAATTACACAATAGTCAATGGGATTACAGAAGGTCGCATGGGATTGCAGAAGATAACGTGGGGTCACAAAATATTACATGAATTTACACAAGATTGCATGGGACTACAGAAGATTACATGGAATTATAGAAGATTACATGCGAGTGCAGAAGATTATATGAGGTTACATAATATTACATGAAATTACACAACATTGCATTGGATTATAGAAGTTTACATGGGATTATAGAAGATTACATGGGATTACAGAAGATTAAATGTGGTTACACAATATTACATAAAATTACACAAGATTAAATGGGATCGCATAAGATCACATGGGGTTATAGAATTTTACATGATATTACACAATATTAAATGGGGTTACAAAAGATTCATGGGATTACGGAAGGTTCCATGGGATTGCAGAAGATTATATTGGGTTACAGAATATTACATGAAACTACACAAGATTACATGGGAATTTCCGATAAGAATTATAATTTTTATTTGGGACAGGGAATTTTTATAAAAAATTATAATTTTGAGTTTGGGACAAGGAATTTCAGAAAAGAAATATAATTTTCAGTTTAGGACAGAGAACTGATGTAAAGAATTAAAATTTTTACTGTGGGGCCTGAAATTTTAGTAAAGAATCATGATATTCACTTTGGAACAGAGAATTTTAGTAAAGAATTATAATTTTGACTTTGGGACAGGGAATTTCAGTAGAGAAATATAATTTTAACAATTGGAACAGTGGATTCCCATAAAGAATTATAATTTTGATTTTGGAACAGGGAATCTCGGAAGAATTATAATTTTGAGTTTACGACAGGGAATCTCCGTGAAGAATCATCATTTTTACTTGGAGATAGAGAATTTTAGTGAAGAATTATAATTTTGAGTTTGGGTCAGGGAATTTCAGTAAAAAAAAATATAATTTTGAGTTTAGGACAGGGAATTTCCGTATAAAATTATAATTTTACGTTGGGACAGGGATTTTTAGTAAAGAATCATAATTTTTACTTTGGAACAGGGAATTTTAGTGAAAAATTATAATTTTGACAACTGGAAAAGGAAATACTAGTAAAGAATTATACTTTTAAGTTTGGGTCAGGGAATTTCAGTGAAGGAATATAATTTTAAGTTTAGGACAGGGAATTTCCGTAAAGAATTAGAATTTTTAATTTGGGACAGGGAATTCCAGTAAAAAATTATGATTTTTACTTTGGGGCAGGGAATTTTAAGTAAAGAATTATAATTTTATTTGGGACAGAGAATTTTAGTAAAGAATTATAATTTTGAGTTTGGGTCAGGGAATTTCAGTAGAGAAATATAATTTTGAGTTTAGGACAAGGAATTTCTGTAAATAATTATGATTTTCAATTGGGGACAGGGGATTTTATTAAAGAATTATAATTTTCACTTTGGGACAGAGAATTTTAGTAAAGAATTATAATTTAGACTTTGGGACAGGGAATTTCGGTAAAGAATTATGATTTCGACTTTGAGACAGGAAATTTTCCTAATGATTTTGAATCCTGAGTTGAAACAAGGAATGAATAAAAGAAATATACAAAAAAATCGCCTAAAAAATTACAATTATCCTCACTTGGAACAGGGAATTTTCGAAAATAATTACAATACTAAGTTGTGACTTGGAATTTCAGTAAAGAAATATAATTTAGACAATGGGAACAGGGAATTCTCGTGAAGAATTATAATTTTGATTTTGGAACGGATAATTTCGTAAAGAATTGTAATTTTGAGTTTAGAACATGGAATTCACGTGAAGAATTATAACTTTTACTTTGGGACAGAGAATTTTAGTGAAGAATTATAATTTTTTAGTTTGAGACAGGTAATTTTAGTAAAGAAATAAAATTTTGAGTTTAGGAGAGAGTACTTCCGCAAAAAATTATAATTTTTACTTTGGGGTAGGGAATTTCGCAAAGAATTACAATGTGGCTGTGGCTACCCTGCTTATAATACATTTTCCTGTTTAGAATACTCCAGAGAATAAGAATCAGCTACCATTTTTAATATTGTAAAATTTAAAGACCCTCTTACGGGGGGCCAAAGAATATCTTATGGGGCCCCAGAAGAAGGTTTTAAAATTTTATAATAATGTAAGTGATGACCGATTCTTATTCGTTGAAATATTCTGAACAGGAACATGAATTATAAGTTATGATAGTGTCATAATTTCACGTTTAAATTACAAATTAAGAAGTAGTTGCCTATTTCCCATGCTAAATTAATGGGAAACTTCATGGTCTTTGGGGTATGGGTTAATATTAACTGATTTCGCTCAAATTTATAGTTCATTTCTTTGGGCATTCGAATAAAACTGGGAGGGGGGGGTGAGAGTTTAAAAAATCTGATTTTTTTAAATAAGGGCCAAAATAAAGGCCAGTGGTTAACCCCTTCGCCGGGTGTCTAAATTCTAATTCTCAAAACTAACCCTAACTTCTGATTGCTGAATAAATACCAACTCTCCCAGGAACGATCATTGTTTCTCGACTTCGGAATTTCCCAGCTTCCTCCAGTTTCAACTTGTTCTAATTGTTCTCACACCTTACTTAAACTGAGAGACTCTCTCAATTGGGATATGAACTCCTTCTTGTCGAGGCGAATTTGCATTCTTGGTTTCAGTTTTCATTAGGAATTTTTAAAACAGATGAGAAAGATTCATAAATTAGAAACACTCGCTATCAAAGTCAGATTGTAACTCCCAGAGAAACTAGTTAAACAATCTGGGTGTAACCAACTCGTTAGTTAGTTAGTTGAGTTTAGTTGCCAGAAGTTCTCGAAAACCAATTTATGGAACTAGTGGAATTGTTCTTGTGTCCAAATTTATGGAGATGGTTTCAAATTATGACGTTGATTGTGTCCCCAGAGATCACAGTCCATCCCCTTATTTTCTTTTTTTCCCCTTAAATTAAAAAAAATCCCCTAAAATACCTAAAATTGAGAATTGAGACTTGAAGATTTAAATATTTTAGGAAAATTTTACAAAAATATTTTAAAGAATACACAAAGATATCAAAGATTTCAAAGACCTTAAAAGATTTCAAAGCTTTAAATCTTTCACCAGGATATTAAAGAAATTTCTCAAAGATTTCAAAAGGTTTTAAAGATTTCACATAGACTTCAAAGATTTCAAAGATCTCATAAGATTTTAAGGATTAAAAGATTTTACCAAGATATTAAAAAAAAATCACAAAGATTTCAAAAAACTTTAAAGATTGCAAAGATTCTAAAAGAGTTAAAATATTTCAAAGATTTTAGATAGATTTCACAAAAACTTCAAAGATTTCAAACGATTTGAAGATTTAAATATTTCAGGCAAATTTCACAAAGATATTTTAAAGAATACACAAAGATTTCACAGATTTCAAAGATCTTAAATGATTTCAAAGAATCGAAGCTTTCACCAAGGTATTAAAAAAATTTCTCAAAGATTTCAAAGATTCCAAAAGATTTTAAAGATTTCACAGATGTCAAAAATCTCAAAAGATTTCAAAGATTTAAAGATTTCACCTAGATATTTAAACAATTTTACAAAGATTTAAAAAGATTCTAAAGATTTCACAAAGAGTTCAAAGATTTTACAGATTTAAAACGTCTCGAAAGATTTCAAAAGATTTCACAAAGATATTTTAAAGAATTCTCAAAGATTTGAAAGGGTTCAAAGATTTCAAAAGATTTCAGAAGATTTGAAAACTTTCAGAAATATTTTAAAGATTGCACAAATATTTCAAGATATTTCAGAATGTCTCAAAAGGTTTCAAAAGATTTCAAAATCTTCAGAAATATTTCCAAAATTTCAAAAAATTTCGAAAGATTTCAGAAATTTTACAAAGACTTCAATGATTTCACAAAGATTTCAAAGGTTTCAAATATTTAAAAATATTTCAAGAGATCTCAAAGACTGCAGCTTTTAGGAACAAAATTTTGAAAATCTAAAATAATGTGCAAAAAGGTAGCGTATGAGGACCCTCAAAAAGTATAATTAATTTAAAGCTAATTGTTATATAGTTGGGTTTTACATGTTAGCAAACTGCATATTCGAAAAAATTCTTATCGTCATAATTTTGTGATTTTCGTGAATAATAATTTTTGTTACATTTTTGTTTTTTTAACACTATAATATTTTATAAGCTGACATTTAAAAAAGTTTTGAACATCTGAGAGTTTTCAACCGATGAAAATACATTAGGAAAACAATGTTAAAGCTCTATGAAAACAAAAACAGAAAAATAGGAGGTTTCTCAAATAGTCATTTTTGTTTCTTCAAATTATTTCTTTCTAGCTTACAAAGAAAAAAACTTTGAACAATTCAGGGTTCTATACTAAAAAGAATGCATTAGAAAAAAAATTTACAAAAATAAGGAATCAAAAGCTATTTACTCATAAAAAAAATTAATTTTGAATACATATCAGCATTTTTCAATTCTATTGTTTATCTATTTTTAAATCTTTGATTTTTAAAAATTTTTTTCTGATGTATTCTTATCAGTAGAAAGTGTTGAGGCTTTAAAAAAAATTCCGAAGCTAGCTAAAACATTTTTTAAACACAAATATGACTATACATTTTGTGGAAAAGTTGCTAAAAAAAGGCGCGATTGTTAATTGGAGGGCAATTTCTGCAGTTTACGAGATACCCATATGATATAAAAATTTTTTAATAATAAATGATATCCCCTTTTAATCCCCTTTTCTCAGAAAAAATCCCTTTTTTACCTAAAATTAGGTTAATGAGCCGCTGAATCCCTGATATTCGGTAATTTCAAATTGAGTTTAAAAATCAATTAAAAAATTCTTTGTTTCAGAAGAGGAGGTGAGGCATCACCCCTGGACATGGCAGGACCAGCTGATGGCGATCGCAGCGCCAGACCAAGTGTATCCTCAATCTCATCAATTCTAAACCAAAGTGCCGACGACAGTGATTCTGGTTTCCATGGCTTCCTATCTCGAGATGATCCCAGTCACACTTCCAATAACAACTCGAGTCCAAATAGTGTGAACACAGCCTCCTTCCCCAATCTGAATAACAACGGAAATGAACCTGGAAACGGAAATTTAAATCAGAATTTAAATCAAAATGGGAACAACAACGGACCAAGTGAAGTTCAACCCCAGCCAATGGTGAACGGCTGGATGCAACAGTCACCTCAGTACGGACAGCCAGGAACTTCCCAACAATATGGTCAATTTCAGATGCAAATGGGCCATTCTCATCAGCACCAGGCTCTTTTACATCAGCACCAACTTCAACACGTGCCTCAACCCCATCTTCAGTCTCACTCCCAAACTCTCCAATCTCATTCTCAAGTTCTCCAATCTCACTCTCAAGTTCTCCAATCTCATTCACAAACTCTCCAATCCCATCATGTTCTCCAATCCCATTCTCAGGTCGTTCAAACTCATTCTCAAGTTCTTCAAACCCATTCTCAACCACTTCACAATCAACATCCAGTTCCTCCTCAACAACCCGGACCCAGCAAAAATAATGTTCATACTGTTCAGCCAATGCCAAGAAATTATGGCCAGCCAGTTTATGTAAATACACCCCCGAAACCCAGAAGACTGACTGAAGATTCCCAAACTTATTCTCCATCTCCTGATCCCGATTTTAGAAAATCGCCAGTCTCGCCAGATGTGAGAATGATGAGCAAGAGTCCGATGAATAGTGACTATGATAGGAGTAGCGCTATTTATGGAACGAGAGTTCCAGCTCAACAGACACAGAGTCTAAGGACTGACAAATCGGGCTTGAATTACGGATTAAATTACAGTCAGGAGAGGAGAACGCCCGACAATTATGGAAGGAGTGCTAAACCGAGATCTGGGAGAGGGAATGGAGACTATGAGGATGTTTATGGAGCACCTCAGCTTTATCAGAGGCCTGCTGGTCCCGTTGGGTATACCAAAGCACCTGCTCCAGCACCTATTCCGATTCCAGTCTATGCACAGCAGATTCCGCAACAGCAAGTTTATAGTGTCTCACCGCAAGTTGGTAAGTTTAATTATATATAAAATGCTTCATTTTAGTCTCTAGGGCCTAAAAATATGCAGACATTTCTGTATACGCTCTTTTCAATATTTCCTTAACGTAATCCTTGATGTTACCATTTTTCTTAACAGAGTTGCTACCAGTCAGGGAATTCCAGAAAGTCAGGGGATTTAAAACTGGCCAGGGAAAGTCAGGGAAAACCTGAAAGAGTCAGGGAATTTTCGCAAAACTAAAGTTGAAGTTTATAAAATTCTGTATGACTGTTGTCACGAAAAAGGTTGAAGATAAATTTGAAAACAGACTTTGTATGGGCATTAACATTATTTATCTCCTAGATGTAAAGTTGCCTTTTTGTCTGAAAGAAAAATTTATAAAGGTCAGGGAAAATGAAAAATTGACCAGGGAAAATTCAGGGAAAGTCAGAGAATTTCGAAATTGGGATTTTATAGCAACCCTGCTTAAATAGAAATCCCAGATACGTAAATTGCCTCACTTAAATTCTTTTTTCCTTCTACTTCTCCCAAAAACAAGTACCATAGACTTGTCCACATTCAAAATAAATTTCATTTCTACTCAGTACTTACTAGTATTTCCATCATATTTCCCAAAACGTCCTCCTCTTTCGCTACCAATACAATACTGTCCGCATATACCGACGACCAGAATATGTCTCCTTCTACCAGTAGTCATCCCTCTCATCCTTTTTTAAATACCTCCTTCATGTCTGCTATAAACACCTCAAACAGCAATGGGCTCAGCGGGCACCCCTGTCTCAAACCACACTCTAACCAGAATTCTTCTGATGTTTCAGGACCAACTTTTACCCTATCTCTCGTTTCTTTATAATTCGCCCTTACCCTTTCTATTAGTAAGATCTTGATTCCTCGTTTTTCCATTGCTTCCCACAGCTTTTTCCTGTCTACCGACGGAAATGCAGCCTTTAGATCGACAAAGAAAGCAAAAACTTTTCCTTCTTTTCTCCTAACTCTTTCTTTACAACATGTGACATATGAATGTTATCTATCTTGCTTCTATCCTCTCTAAAACCTGTCTAACTTTTCGGTAGCATCTCCTTTCTTATTACTATTGACTACCATATATACGTATATACCATCTCCTTTCCTCAACCATCTCTAGTAAGTGTCTACTCTCCTTCTCCACCATCTGATCTTTCGATTCCCTTACCTCTTCCACTGCATCCAAGTACGTAAAACCTTTCCTTCCTATTCTTGCGTTTGTTGACCTTTTCTAAAAATCTTTAGTTTTCTAAATTCCTTACTCCTAAGAACCTATTTTTGAATTCCAGCTCCGGTAATGAGACAACCTAGAGTTCAACCGCCACCTCGACCCCACAGTGCGGATTTCCTCGAGTACGAAGCAAATCGCAGACCAGATCAGCAAACTCTCATTCAGTCGGATAGTCTTCAGAATCAACCCAGAAGACCGCAGAGGCCCAAGTCGAGTTTGGATATAGTTAATCCTTCCGATACTATTACCAACGACAACTATTTCTACTCAGAAGAGAGGTAAACTTTGAATTGATTTGATCAAATTTCAAACTCCACCTTCCTTAGGATATCAACTCTCTCTCCTCTTTAATTTTGTTACAATCTTTGTGCTATATTCAGGCTTTACAGTGATCCTAAAGAATATTTTAGGGGAAATAGGGGATCTAAAGCAGAAAAATAGGGTACTTTTAGGTACACAAATTACAATCAATACACATATTTGTAAAAAAAGTATGTTTACTATAAAAATCTGGAAACAATGCGTTACTGTTCTCATAATAAATCTTTTATAATTATTGATATTATAAAAATTAAATTGACATGACAACATTATTCACTGGCTTTC
This sequence comes from Melikaiella ostensackeni, assembly GCA_032362435.1. NCBI lineage: Eukaryota > Metazoa > Arthropoda > Insecta > Hymenoptera > Cynipidae > Melikaiella > Melikaiella ostensackeni. Next base: position 20,522,360 of record JAUMHM010000072.1, read on the forward strand.
GCCTCTTTGCTATACTTTCTTAGTGAAACAATAATACAATAAAGACATTTTTAGCGTCCTTTTTAAAGTACAATTGATCCTTTTCGAAGGGATGACAACACGACTTTTGGGTGTACACGAGATTTAAATATTTCAAAAGATTTCAAGGGATTTCTCGAGATCTCAAGAAATTTCACAGTTATTTAAAATATCTCAATTTTTATGCAAGAAAAAGAAAAACTATACATATTAGAACTTGAAAATTTTTAAATTATCATTTGTTTTCTATAATATTTAGTTAGCGTATTATAATAATGGTAGTTTGTAGTTTTAATTTATAAGAAAGGATTCGTTAATCCACTGGAAAAAAGTCATATTCAATTCATAATTAATTAATTAATCCAAATAATTAAATGTTTTTACTTGTGAATAATAAATTATAATTGAACAAAAAGAAACTGAAAATTTGGCGAACGTAAATATATAGATTCAACATTTTGAAATGATTTTAAAGATTCCAAAAGATTTCAAAAGAATTCCAGAGTTTTTAAAGATTCCACAGTTATTTAGACAATTTTTATTTTTATAAAAAAAGAAAAACCATATTCGAACTCGAGTTTATTAAAATTATGATTTGTTTTCGAAAATATTTAGTTTGCTTATTATAATTATGGTATTTTGTAATTTCAGTTTATAAGAAAAGATTCGTTAATCCACTGGAAAAAAATTCATATTCAGTTCATAATTTAATTAATAAATCCAAAGAATTAGTCGTTGTTACTTGTTACTAATAAATTATGATTGAAAAAATAGAAACTTGAAATTTGGCGATCGTGAATGTATAGATTCAACATTTTGAAAATATTTGAAAATATTAAAAATGTCAAAATATTTAAAGATTCCACAAATATTTCAAAAGTTTTCAAGAGATTCCAAAATGTTTCAAAAGATTTCAAAGGATGTCAGGAGATTTCAAGAGGTTTGAAAACATTTCATAGATTTCAAATAATTTCAAAGATTTCAAAAGGTTTTAAGGGATGTCTTGAGATTTCACGAGATTTGAAAAGATCTCAAAGATTTCAAAAGATTTCGTTTTTCAGACCATTTCTATTTTTATTTAAAATAAAAGAAAAACTATATCAGAACTTGAAATTCTCAAAATTATGATTAATTTTCTAAAATATTTAGTTTGTTTATTATAATGATGGTATTTTACGGTTTCAACTTATAAGAAAGAAATCTTTAATCCATTGGAAAATATTTCTGTTTGATCTCGTATTCGATTCATAATTTAATAAATCCGAGAATAAATCATTTTTACTTATCAATAATAAATTATGATTGAAGCTATAAAAATACATTTTTAAATAGAAACATAAAATATTGCGAACTGTGAATATATAGATTCAACATTTTGAAAGTACATAAAAATAATAAAAATGTCAAAATATTGTAAAGCTCTCAAACAAATTTCAGAAGATCTCAAGGGATGTTAAGAGATTTCAAGAGATTTGAAAAGATTTCCAATGATTTCAAAGATTCCAAAAGATTTGAAAACAATTCTAGAGATTTCAAAGATTCCACAGTTACTTAGACCATTTCTGTTTTTGTTAAAAAAAAAAGAAAAACCATGTCAGAACTTCAGATTCTCAAAATTATAATTTGTTTTCTAAAATATTTAGTTTGCTTATTATAATTATGGTATAGTATTCTGTAGTTTCAATTTATGAGAAAAGATTCGTTTATCCACTGGAAACAAAGTATATTCAATTCATAATTTAATTAATAAATCCAAAGAATTAGTCGTTTTTACTTGTCAATAATAAATTATAATTGAACAAATAGAAACCTACAATTTGGTGAACGTGAATATATAGATTCAACATTTTGAAAATATTTGAAAATAAAAAAATGCCCAAATATTTCAAACATTTTACAAAAATTTCGAAAGATTTGAAAAAATTTCAAATATTTCACAGTTATTTAGACCATTTATTTTTTTTTTTTAAAGAAAAACTATATTAGAACTTGAAATTCTTAAAATTATGGTTTTTTATCAAAAGTATTTAGTTTCTAATTATAATTATGGTATTTTGCAGTTTCAATTTATAAGAAAGGATTCATTAATCCACTGGAAAAAATTCCGATTCAATTCTTTATTTAGTTAATAAATTCGAGAGTAAATTTTTTTTATTTGTTAATAATAAATTATGATTGATGCTGCAAAAAATATGTCTAAATAGAAACTTAAAATTTTTCGAACTTGAATGTCTATAGGTGATAGATTCAAAATTTAGAAAATATTTGAAAATAATAAAAATGCAAAAATATTTCGAAGATTTCACAAAAATTTCAAAGGGTTTTAAGAGATTTCAAAATATTTCAGTGGATTTCTTGAGATTTTAAGAGATTTGAACAGATTTAAAAGTTTCCAAACGATATCACAGTTACTTAGACCTTTTCTATTATTAGAAAGAAAAGAAAAAGTATATTAGATCTTGAAATTCTTGAAATTATGATTCGTTTTCTAAAATAATTAGTTTGTTTATTATAATGATGGCCTTTTGCAGTTTCAATTTATAAGAAAGGAGTCGTTTATCCACTGGAAAAGACTTCTGTTTGATCTGGTATTTGATTCATATAATTCAATAAATCCGAGAATAAATCGTCTTTGCTATCGTTTTTACTTGTCAATAATAATTATGATTGAAGCTATAAAAATATATTAAGATAGAAAATTAGAATTTTGTGAACATAAATATTGGAAATATTTTAGAATACATAATAAAAATGCCAAAAGATTTCAAAGATTTTCTAAAATTTCATAAGACTTCAAAGATTTCGAGTGATTACACAAAGATTCCACAGATTTCCGGCAAGAATGTACGAATTTTAATAAATAAATATATAAATAAATAAATAAATTATATAATAAAATAAATAAATAAATAAAAAATTTCACGAGTGATCAACCCTCGAGACTTTTTTAGAATTTTTATCTAAAATAGAGGACTTTTAGCGGACTTGTATGCAAATTAGGGGACATTTAGGAAAAATTCTCCAAATAGTGGACTTGTGTGTGTCAAAAATAAAAAACGGGACTTTTAGAGGAAATAGGGGACAGGCTGTGAAGCCTGTATATTCTCTATTCGCTTTAATTTATTGTTTTTTCTTTCTTTATACAGATACGCGGCTCAAATGCGACAAAGTGCTGTTTATATTCATCAAACACCTCAGCACCATCAACAACAGAGGAATCAATCACTCTCGAGAGCAACGACACCTTCCAAATCGACGAATAGAGATCGAGATGTCGAATCTGGAATAGGAACGCTTTCCGAAAATTCCTGCTCGGGTAACAGAAGGTCGAAAGGAGAACATATTCCATCTCAACATATCATCAGCAGTCAACCTTTGCAGAGGCATAACGAGTAAGTTAATTGATTTTATAAAAATGAATCTATTGTGTAATCCGTGACCTCATTGAAACTTTTTTTGGAATATTTCTCCAATCGAGAGAAGAAAATTCATTCGGACATACGTTCATACCAGATTATTATGGTGATGTCAGTGTCAGTGTCATTGTCAATAAAAAAAAAATAATGAAAAAAAAAAAAAAAATGTATGTCGTATTTGATACTACTCTTGTATGTTTTTGAATTTGCAACGTGATCTGAAAATAATAAGCAAAGTTTTTTAAGTTTGTAAGCCTTTTATTTTGTAAGAGATTTTCTTATCATCTTTTAAACAAATTCTGAGAACCATAATGTTTTATGTAAAATTAGATGGGATCAATAGATAGATCTAATAACTACGATGTTTAGAACATAATCATTTTTAGGGTTTCGTAGGATACGCAGGAAACCCTTATAACGACGGTCGGATGTCCGTCCGTCCGTCGTTATAATATTTGTGCTCCTAATATTTGTGCTAAAGGGTTGAAATTTGGAGGGCTCGGATCGACTAGAAGGTTTTAAAAAGTCGCATTAGTCTCGTAAAAGTACGAAAAAAGTTGCATGAAATTTTCAAAAAGTCGCATGACATTTTTAAGTATAAAAAAACAGTGTCAGTCTAAAGGACTAAAATAAATAACTTTATTTGTTTAGGAGTACAGAATACATAATTCTTATTGATTCTCAAATGTCAGGCCTCGGGCTCATTTGAGAAATTCAAAATAGTTTTAGTAGTAGCATAAATTTTGAAAAATAGTAGCAAAATAGTTTCATGCAATTTTTAAAATAAGAAATCGAGGAGTTTACTATTTTTGAAATCTGGTATACAATATGCAACTTATACATCCCCCATAATACCGCATTAAGTCCTTTCAAATCGTTTAAAATACCCTAAAAGCATTGAAACCTCTTGAAATCCTTGAAAAACCCTGAAATCTATTCAGATCCTCTAAAAATTCCCGTAAAACTCGTCAATCTTTTTAAATCCCATGAAACCTTTTAAATGTCATTGGTATGCTGGATACCTTTTTAAAATCTTTTTAAGTTTTCCGAAATCCTACGAAATTCTTTGAAAACCCTCAAAGATTGAAAAATGTCGTTAAATTCTTTGGAATCTTTTGCAGCACCATAAATTCCTAAAAATCCTTTGAAATTCTCTGAAATCCCACGAAATCTAATAAAGCCTCTTGGAATCCCTTGAAATGTTTAATATTTTATGAAATTCCTTGAAATCTTTTAGAATACCCTAAAAGCTTTGAAATCCCTTGAAATCTCTTGAATTCTACAGAAATCTATTAAAAATCCCTGAAATCTGTTGACGCCCTCTGAAATCCCTGGAAACTCTCCAATTTTTCAAATCGCTTTAAATCTATAAAAATTCTTTACAATCTTAGGAAATCTAACATCGAAATTCTTGGAAATTAAAAAAAAAAGAATTTAATAATCAAATTTGGACATCACACTCTTAAATGCTTTCATTTGAATAAAAAGTAAATAAATCAATTAAAAGTAGAAAGAAAAAGAAAGGAACCTCCGAATCCCCTTCCTCCTTTTTTTCTCTCGTCTTCTTTTATTTTCATTTTTTAAGTCACAATCAAAAAACATTTACGAAAAATCTACCAACATTTCGGTGCTCCTTGGTAGATTAAAAAAAAATGTTTCTTGATTGTGATTAAACAAAAAAATAAAACAAGACGAGAGAAAAAAGAAGGAAAGGGATTTGACGGTTGCTTTCTTTTTCTTTTTTCTTTTTTTATTTTTTTTTTTAAGTTTTAAGTGGAGACATTTAAGAGTGTGTTGTCCAAATTTCTTTGTTAGGTTCTTGTTTCTTCTTAATGTCGAAGAATTTTGAAGTTGAATTTGTCTATTGGAAGTTGTAGAGAAATTTAATTTTTGATTTATTCTTAATTTAATTCCTTTTTTTTATGGAATCTCTCAATTTCTTTTCAAATTCCATGAATCCCTCAAATATTGTCAAATTCCGTGAAATCTTTGAAATCTCATAAAATATATAAATCATTCGAGGCCTCAAAAGAGGGAGGAATCGAAAGGTGAGCGATGAGATCGAATCTCGAAGAGAATTTTTTTGAAGAGGAAGGTCCCTTTTATGAGGCAGGAATGGCAGATTAAGGGTAAGAAGCTTAAATAAATCTTTCACTGAAACAACTAGTACCAAAACTTTAAACGCGTTTTTCTAAAAACTACGTTTTTCAAAACGATATACACGATTTCTCGAGATCTAATTGATGAATCGACTTGAAATTTGGTACACTTATTCTAAGGACTAATGTCTTTCGCCTGACGGACGGATTTAAAATTGTCTAATTATAAACCTCTAATGTGAAATTATTCCATTTTTAAAGTTCCCAATTAAAATGGTACAATATTTTATAGCTACTGATTTTAATTTTGTAAGTTACAATTTAATTAAAATTGAAACTAAGCATCGAATTTCTGAAAAAAAAAAACGGAAAAAGTCGATTAGTTGCATTTTTTTTCAAAATGTCGAAAAATGTCGAAAAAGCCGCACAATCCGAACCCTTAATTTTATATGGATATTAGCCAGAAGATGGCTCAAATTGAAGCTCTTGGTACGTAGAATTGCGATAAGAAATAAAATTTGCTATGTTATATTCTTTTTTTGTATATCAGTGGTTAAAAAATATGGAAATGAGGAAATTTCTTTTTTTTATCGTTTGGAATGAATCGAATCCTGTAGCCTATGAAACCATTCTTCGAGGGCGCTTTCCGACCTCTTTGACCTGATTTTTATACCTTGATAGAGGCCCAAAGGAGGTGCCGAAACGTCGCGTCGGTTTATTGACACTGACATCATAATAAACTGATTTGAGCGTATGACTGAAAGAATTTTCTTTTCCCCATTGGAGAAATATTCCAAATCAACTACAACGTTCGAAGCGAGGGGTTAATTACTTGGATTTGTGGTGAACTCTAATTGCAAGATTGCAAGATTGCATGAGATTGCAAAACATTCCATATATGTGACTGAAAAATATTGCATGAAATAGCGAAAAATTCCATGCATTATAGGAAATTCATTATAGAAAATCATTACTTAGAAAACGATTGTAGGATAATCAGTATCGAAATAAATAATACACAAATATTGACGGAATTAATGTAAAAAGTAGAGAAACTACAAAGAAACGATTTATTGTAGACCACTTATAATCTCATATGAATTCCATACACAAGAATAGCGATTCTGCACAAATGAACTTTACAAGGCAAAAATCTAGAAAATATTTTTGAATCCATTAAAATCTTTGCAATCTGTTAAAATCCGTAGAAATCTCTTGAAATCTTTTAACCCCTTTTGAATTCCTTCAAAATCTTAGAAATAGCTAGAAATCTATAGAAATCATTTAAAATCTCTTAAAAATAAAATGAATTGAATTTATTCCCTAAAGTTCTCTAGAAATCCCCTGCATTTGTAAAATTCCCTAAAATCTTTGAAATACTTGGAAGTCCAATAAAATCTCTTAAATCTTGTGAAATTCTTTTAAAACCCTTGAAATCTTTCAAAATCCTACAAAATTTTTTGACGTACCTTGAAATTTCTTAAATCTCTTGAAATTCTTTTGAATCTTTAAAAATAACTTGAAATCTTTAAGATCCTTCGAAATTTTTGTATGTCAAAATCTCCCAACAAAAGGTAAAATTGACGATTTTTGAACGCTTGAAATATCACAAAAAATTTTTGTTTCGAAAAAAAAATAATAGCATTATCTTTGATTAAAGCTGAAGAAATTTTAGGTTCGACATACGCAACTTTTTCCAAAATGTGTGCATAGGACTCAATCCAGAAAAACATGTTTTTTGTCCATTTTCCAAAAATTCTAAATTGGGCAAAATTTTTTTTTTAATTTATAATTTTTTATTATGATTCACTAGCAAAAACTGTACATATAAATAATTCGCCATATTTTTTGAAGCTATAGGAAATTTTGTTGAATTTTCAAATCAAAAAAGGTAACAGAAGATATTAACCGTTTCAAATTTTTTTTTTACTTTTTAAAATTTTTTTTGGATGTCAACCCACATATTATTCCCCTCAGCTCAAACGATTCGACTGATTTGACGATTTTCACTCCGCCCTAATCTTCATATCTCTTGATATCAGTTGAAATAGAATTTAATTTAGTCCCTAAAGTTCTGTAGAAATTCTTTGAAATCCCTTGAATATAAATGAAATTAAACTTATTTATTAAATTTCTGTAAAAAAAACGCCGTTCAAATCTCTGGAAATCTCTAGAAATCCCTTAAAATCCTTCAAATCCTTGGAGATTCAATAAAATCCTTGAAATCTTTTGAAATTCCTTGAAATACTTTAAAGTCCCTTGAAATCTTTGGAATCGCTATAAGAATCCCTTGAAATTCAATTTCATTTCATTTTTCTCCCAAAGTTCTCTAGAAATCTTTCGAAAGCTTTGGAAATACTACAAAAATTCTTTTAATTTCCTTGAAATCTTTCTAATCTCTTGAATTCCTTGGGAATCTGTTGAACTCCCCGAAAATGTTTGGAAATATTTGAAATCTTCTAAAAGCCCTTGAAATGTTTCGACATTTCACGAAATTCGTTGAAATCCGTGAAAATATTCTTAAATCTCTTGAAAACCGATGACATCCTTTAAAATTAGTTGAAATGTTTGGAAATCCCAGAAAGTAATATTTGAACATTATTTATTTCTATACTGATTTTCTTATAATGATTTTCTATAATGATTTTTCTAGAATCGCGAAGAAATTGTAAGCAATTCATTACAGGAAAATCATTATAGGCCTGTACTGAATTTCCTATAATTATTTTCTTCGTACGAGGCGATTACAAGTGTTTTGAGTCATATTTAATTTGTTGCGAATTGACACTCGCGCTAATTTAATGAACAAAAAACATATACGACAACAT
>JAUMHM010000072.1:20536972-20572793 GCA_032362435.1 Melikaiella ostensackeni
GGTTCAAAAAAAAAATTTGGTACACCGAAAAAAAGAGGTCGGTAATATAGGAATTTGACTGTGTCACATGCCCTTAACCCAACATATGCAGAAATGTGATTAGGATTCTCAACCCTGAATCAAATTTCCAAGACTTACAAAAACTTCAAAGATTTTCATAAATTTCCATTACCCTGCAAAAGCTTGAAAGATTTCCAAAAACGTTCAAAATTTTAATAAATTTCCCAAAGTTTCAAATATTTCCATAAATTTCCAATATCCCCATACATTTCCGAAAGTTGCAAACATTTCCATGAATTTCCGACAATTTCCCAATAGTCTTGAATTTTCACTACCTTGATTGTTTTTTTAGCAACATAAAATGCACTTTTAATAAGTTTCTTTTAAAAACTTAACCATTAGGGAATATTATCTTTTCTCGCAAATATAATAGTGCAAAAAATACTCATCGTTAATCTTGCTGTCATTTTAACAGTTTACAGTCACTAAGTTAAACTAGCTGTGAATTCGATCTCGGGTATTTCCACTTTGTTTATGTTTATAATTTTATGGTTCTCACTTCATGAGTACTTTGCTTCCACATCATGATTAATTAGCAAACATATTTGCTTCCTCATAGAGGAAGTAAAAATATAAAAATACAAGTAGTTCAATCAATTCGTCTTGAAACAAGGAGTACATATTTTATATTTTTGTATCAACTTTGAATTATGTTGATGAAAAAAATTATACTATAAAAAGCATATTTTTCAAATATTGTAAAGGGCCATAACTTTCTTACTCTTCAATAAAATGTATTAATATGTTAAGTCAATCGATCCGCCTGGAATCAAGGAATCTTTTCTATTCTTGCATCAACTTTGAATTATGTCAATGAAAAAAGTTTTACTATAAAACCGATTATTAAAATATTATAAATGACTATAACTTCCTTAATTTTCAATGAAATGTATTAATATTATGAGTCAATCGATTCGTCTAAAGTCAAGGAATCTTTCATATATATATTCTCAAAAAAAGCATTCCTTTTGTACAGTAAAATGAAAAAAATTTCAAATTTTATTTTTACAAAAAAAAGTAATAAACAATAAAAAGTGAAGTTTAAAAGTTTCCTATTTTGAAAATGATTAAAATTAGAAATCTCTCCCAATCAATAACAATTCAAATAGGAAGAAATCGAGTTTGGAAAAGAATGAAGTTGAAATTAAACGGAACAGAAAATTGAAATTTTTCGACTTTGCAAGAAGTTCAATTTCTGAAGAAAAACTAAAACCTAGAAATTATTACAAATTCAAAAAACATTTTTTAATTCAAGTAACTCAAGTTCAAAATTCATGTGAATTATAAATTTGCCTCATTTGAAACAATGCGTTTCAAAATTTTAGAAAGAAATATTTTAGACGTGGATCAATCCCACGGCTAGCCTGGATTAAGTTCAGCACAAAAGTTCTATAATGCTATTTTTCTCTTCCTATAAAAGTCTCTAATTTTTCTGGAATGGAACTATCAGCATGAGCACGGCAGCTACATAGTCACTCAAATCACTTTTAGTCACTTGTTTTAAATCACTTTTTAGTCACTTTTTTCAGAAAAAGTCCTATTTATTCACTTTTTTTTTAAGGAAAAGGTCACTTTAGTCATATTTCTTCATCTCATTTCAGATTTTATCTAAAATAAAATCTAAGTCATTTATGTATGGAATCTATATAGTAATCTATATTATACTCGTAAGAAGGCTATTCCGTATTAAAACTTTAATTATTTTAATTAATCATTCTCTGGTTTTATAGTTCCCACAGTAAAGCATCACACTAAATCTGAAGGCATAAATTTGATTTGCAACAAAACCATCCAAGAATGTAACAGTCATTTGTTATGGATACAGATTTTCTTATCAAAATTGAATACCATTGCAGCAAAAACGAAACCTTCACATTCAGTGCGGTTGCGACACAATTAAAAAAATTTGTTGATGCTCAGCTATAATAATACTCATTGCTCTTTTAAGTTATTTGTCATATAAATGTATTAAATTACATTATTTTCATTTAGATATTTGATTTTCAAAATGCAAAGGAACAGAATAATGTCACATTAATTATGTGCATTATCGAATAGAGAAAAACTCAAATTCTTCAATGTTAAATTGAATTGAATCAAATCAGATGTATTCTGCAGTCTTTAAAAGTTTATTTAACATGTGAAAAAGTAATTTTACTGTGAAATAATGAACAAATATTGTGTTTCAACAAAAACTAAAATGTAACTTTTTTTTAGTACTTTTATATCCTTATTTTTGGTTTGGTGAAACGAGGTATTGACTAAGTTGAAGTTTGCTAAATATTAAAAAATTAAATTTTCAGGGGGATAAAATGAGGACCTGATTTATATATACTGCAAACCCTGAATTTTTTCATTCTTCTCGCCACGAGTTATTCATCCGCGAAAATGCGAAAAACCTACAGTGCCAAAATTCAAAACGAAAATTTTCGAATTTCAGCACAAAAAGTTGAAAAAAGGGCTACAACTATGAAAAATCTGACCAAAACTAAAACTTACGAGATAAGTTTTAATTTAAGAACACTAAACATAACGATTTTAATAAGGCTATGGAAGTGCTGAAAAATGATTATGTTTTAGCTGTTGCTAAAAGACAATTTTTGATCATTATTTTCCAGTAAAGTTACTTTTGCAGTTTAAAGATTGTTGAATACATCTTATTTGATTCAATTCAATTTTGCATTGTAGTGTTTGAGTGTTTCTCTATTCTATAATGAACATAATTAATGTGACATCCTGTACCTTTATATTTTGTAAATTAAACTTGTAAATGAAAATGAAGAAATGTTTTAAACTGATGTGATATGTAAGTTAAAAAAACATCGAATATTAATTAGTATTTATCAAAATTTTTAAAAATTGGGCCGCAACCGTCTTCGGCGAAATAAAATGGAATGACTGTTATTTAGCTTGTATTTAATAGAATTAATTATACAGCTGGTCTGAACATTACTTGCAAAATTAATTATAGCAATTGTAACCTTGGTATTCAACCCCGAATTCAGCAATAAAATTTCATCTTAATTTTTTGTGTGAACAGTAATTACTTTTAGTCACATTTTTTGTTCAAAATTAGTTAGTTTTCATCACTTTTTAGCTAAATTAGTCATTTTTTGCAGTTTTTTCAAGTAAATTAGTCTAGGACAGTCCTGCGTGAGTTTTAGAATCTTTTTTTACCTTTAAAAAGGTCCAGAAAAGACCTGAAATTTGGGAATCAAATTTTTCTAGCAACCCTGATATAAGAAATTGAATTTATAACTTTTATACAAAACTTCATCAAATGATAACAAAATATCGAAATAGAACTTCTATAATGCAAAATTTTCAATATAATTTTATGGAATTTCTTTGGAATACGGTTTTATTCAATTTTTGTATGCCTTATGACTTAAAAAAATGGATGGGTTTAACCATTAATTTCATTTCTACAAATATAATTTTCAAATTCGTAGAACTTCATGTTAGAAAGAATAAAATTCAGTTACTACATATTGTTTAGTATTTTATGTATTTTCTATACGTATATCGTTTGATCTAATTTTTTTCAATAAAAAAAAGATAAAAATATTACAAATTGTAGTTCTCTATCTGTAACTTTTACTTTTTATTCCTAAAGGAAGAAGTTTTTTAAAATTTCATTCGACTTATGTCAATTACGCTATTTTCTCAAAAACCATTAGTCGATCCGAGGCCTGCGTGATCTATATTATAAGTTTATTATTTGAGAAAATTCATCCGACAATTTTGCTACTATTTTTCAGAATTTATTCCACCATTGACACTATTTTTGAACTCTGAAGTGAGTCCGAGCCCTAAGAATGCTCGACAATTTAGAATCTCTAATTTGACATGTTATTCCTTTGAATAAATAATCGTGCAATTCATTCATTGATAGAGTTTTGATTCTTTAAAGAGATGAGAGATTCAAAGTTTGATCAAGATCTTTCTTCTTTGTAGAATCGGAGATTAAAGAGCTTGAATGGAGTGTTTTTATCTGCCATTCTGATTTGGTACTGATATAGAATGATATTGAACTGTTAGTGATCCCTAGAGTTAAGATATAAAACTATTTTCTAGACCAGTCTCCCGATAATGCAAAACCACTGCCTTGGCATTAAGAAGCACTTATAATTAGAATCGATCTTATCTCGCAAGTGATAGCAACACTCTGATGTTTTTACCTGAAGTTTAATGCCGTGACATTAGATAAGGGATATCATTTTGCAGTATTTTTTAATGATAGTTAATGTTTATCTTCACAGCATGGATGTTAAGAATATGTTTCTGAATCTAAGTTCTCAATCTACTTTCCTGATGTGCAAAATTTGAACAAGTTTTGTTTTGTTATTTGAACTGAAAAAGAGTTCTGGTTATAGTTACTAGACGGATCTGCTTAAGAATTTCTTGTTATTTTAATCAGAAATTCTGGTTAAAATGACTAGAAAATTCTGGTTAATTAACCCTGGATAATTTTTTTTGGTTGAAACTATTCTGGTAAATATTTCTCGTGAAAGGAGTAGCGTGAACTTGTGTCGGTTTCCAGAAAGTGAGCTTGTCGCAAAGCAGATATCCAGAGAACACCTCGTGAATGCGATTCAATACTTAGCAACCGCATATTTTTGCTTCGCATTCAATCGCATTCAATATCAGTGAACAATATTTGAACTCTCGCATCAACTCGCATTGAACGCGAAATCTCTCACTTCGCATATTTTCTGCTTCGTATTCAACCGCAATCAATATCATTGAGACAAATTCTGTTTCGCATTCAATATCATTCAATAGCATTGAACCATATTCGAACTCTCGCATTAACACACATTGAACGCGAAATCTCTCACTTCGCATTCAGGCGTATTCACAGGGCTGCCACACAATCACTTAAGTTCCTTTTAGTCACTTTTTTTCTTCAAGTCACTTCTTAGTCACCTTTTTCAGGAAAAGTCACTATTGGTCACTTTTTTTGAAGTAAGAGGTTGCTTAGGTCACATTTCTTCATCACATTTTAGATTTTATCTAAAAGAAAAAAGAAAACCTCTGTAAGTTATGTGTGGAATCTATAATATATTAATCTATATTATGAGAATGCTACTCAATATTACAACTTATATAAAGCGTCACTCTAAATATTCTAAACCTGAAGGTATTTTGATCTGCAACACAATCATTCAAGAATGTAACAGTCTTTTGTTCCGTTATATTGATACAGATTTTCGTATCAATTGAATACCATTGCTGCAGAAACGATACCTTCAGATTTAGTGCGGTTGCGGCATACTTAAACAAAACTGTGATGTTTATCTATAATAATGCTAATTGTTTTTCGAACTCATCTATCACATAAATGTATTAAATTACTTTATTTTCATTTAGATATTCGATTTTCAAAATGCAAAGGTACAGAATAATGTCACATTAATTATGTGCATTATAGAAAAGAGAATAACTCAAATTCTTCAATGTAAAATTGAATTGAATCGAATCAGGCATATTCTACAGTCTTTAAACCTTTATTCAACATGTGCAAAAGTAATTTTATTGTGAAATAATAAAAGAAAATTGTGCTTCAATAACAAGTAAAGCTTAACTATTTTTCAGCACTTTTATAGCCTCATTAAAATCGTTGTGTTTAGTTTTTTAAATCAAAACTTACCTCTTAAGGTTCATTTTTGGTCAGACTTTTCATAGATGTAGCTCCTTTTTCAACGTTTTATGCTGAAATATGAAAATTTTCGTTTCGAATTTCCACACTTTGGAGGTCTTGTTTATTTTCGTGGATGAATAATAACTGATAAGGAGAAAAATGAAAAAATCCAGGACTTACAGTATATGAAAATCATTTCTTCGTTTTATCTCCCTGAAAATTTTACTCAGATTCTGAGTTTTTTTGTTCCGAAATATCAATTTTCAAAATATCCAAAAAGATTGCTATTTTGAGGTTCGGTTAAACGAGGTAATGACTAAATTGAAGTTGATTAAATATTAAAAAATTCAATTTTCAGAGAGATAAAATGAGGATCGGATTTACATACACTGTAAATCCTGAAGCCCTTTAATTTATAGAGCATTATTTTTCAATTATCATCTATTTTAGTGATTTATAACTCTGTTAATAAAACTCTGTTAATAACTCTGTTAGTGAAACTGTTAATAACTCTGTTTTTATAAGTCTGTTAATACCAATAAATTTTTTTCCACTATAGTTTTGATAGGGTTTTTCATAACCGTGATTGATACAGAAGTCGGGTTTCAAAATTCCATGACTTTTCCTGGTTTTCCAGGTCTCATATTATTTTTATTAGTAAAAAAATCATTTCGCATCAGTTCGCAAATTTAAAAATCGCCGTAATGTACGACGTAAAGTAGACACGGAAGAAACTCCTGGTGATTTAAATTTTCAAATTTAAACCTTTAAAACTAAACAACTTATAATATGAAGTACATATTCAAAAATGAATCTTGAAATTAACGAATTTAATGTGGAACAACTCTAAACTTAAAGCTAAAATTGAAAATTAAACGTTCAAAATTGAACAATTTCAAGAATCAAACATTCAATATTGTACAAATTCGAAACTTTTAAAATTAAACAATTTCCTAACAAAAAAAAAACATTGAAAATTGTACAATTTCAAAGTAAAATCGTTTTTATTTCGACGTTTTCAAACATAAAAATGAGAATGTAATAATTCAAGTTGAACAATTTTAACGCTCAAAGTTTGAAATTCTTTCTTCTGATATGATACAAAATTGTTTAATCTAGAAGAGTTTATTGTTGAATTTGAAACACTATAGAAAATAATCTAATTTATTAAGTTTCGATCTAAAATTATCCAATTTTGAACATATAGAGAACCAAAAACCGAAACACTAGCAGCCTAAATTAGTATTTGAAATTCAACAATTTAATTTTAGAAGTGCCTTAAACTTCAATTAAAATGGCAGTCATTTTAAAGAACTTCAAAACGAACTCGTTCAGTCTCACATTACATATTTGATATTTTTAAAGCAATTTCAAGTAAAGTTATATTTCATCCAGGAATAACTTCTTCTACTAAAACTAAGAATTTAAAAAATTCCCGGTTAGAAAAAATATCCCCGAGCATTTCCTGGTCCACTATCCAAGCAGTATTGTAAAAATTGTTTTGAATGAAAATCCCTTTGTTTTTAAAAGTATAGAATAAATTGAAAATTGTAAATTATAATACAAATAATGAATAGATGACTCATGATTTCCGAAGTCAATAGAAGAGACTCACATCTTAGCCGTGTCTAAAATTCCGTGGCTCGTGGTGAAAGCTACGAACGACGAGTTCGTGACAATATTGCTAATGACGCGCAACGAATGCACTTACCTGTCCCAGGTACTATGAATCATGCCTAAAGAGTACAGACTACGCGTTTTGCTCATCACGGGAAATGCTCATGAATCATTTTATCACATTCTAATTCCAGATTTATCACAAATCAAACATTTAAAAATTATAAAAAGATCAGGAATCTAATTTAGGATTCAAAGTTTAACATTTTTAGACGCAAATTTTTAAGCATCTAAATTTAAAGGGTCGGAACTTGGGACCAAACAAAATACCAATATGAATTTGGAAGCATCTTATTTAAAGCGCCAGAATTTCAAATCTGTTTTTATTTTTAATTCGGAAGGGATTTTGAGTAAATTGAGTTTGATTGAAACATCTAAAATCAATCCATCCTAATTGAAATCTTTCCGAAACTGTAAAGGGTTTTAAATCAATTGCAGTGTTGGGAAGTAAGGAGTTAAAAGTAACAACGTTCATAAAAAAGTTACAGTTACAGAAAATTGAACTGTAACTTAGTTACTTTTTTAAACAATTAACTTAGTTTTATGAAAAAGAAAACAATGAAAGTACACTACCGCCACTTAATGTGTGGAAACTCATTTTTCAGTAGTTAGTTAATTTTGGATTGTTAATTTTATGAATTCTTAGTTAAAATAGTTTTCTCTTGAATAGGTTAAAAACTGTGTGAATTCTGAATAAAATGAGCCCGGGGTGAAATCATTTTGTCAATTTCCCTACAAATGAGATGACTGCAAATTTGTCTAACTTTTTTATCCCAACTTCAGTTTCTTGCACAATTCAAGAAAAAAATTGTACAATTATGTTGATAGTTGCTGAGATTCTTTAGAAATTTACCTTCAAAATGAGCCCCAGAACATCGAAAATTTTTTATAATTTCAGATTTTATTTGAAATTTAGGAAAAGATTACAATTTGCACTATTTTTGAAATAACTTCTTAAAAAATTACAAAATAACTTCACCCTGGGCTCATTTTATTCAGCACTTAGATAGCCTTTAACCTTTTTAACAGAACAGATTGTAAACTCTGAATTAATACAATTAACTAATTTTAAATGCTAACAAGTGGATGTGTCCACATACTAAGTGGCGGTAATATATTATGTTTTCAAATGTTTTATTTAATTTACGATCACAGGTTCAAGGAATATTAAAATCAGTTAAGAGCTTTATTTTATTATTTGAATGAAGCTCTTCAACTCATTAATTAAAAAATTGAAATCGTTCATAATTGTGCAATTGAAACTTAAACCTCTTTAACACTTGTAGGATTATAAATTCACTATATTTGAAATGGACGTGATTAAGATTGAAATTTCGAGAACTGGTCAATTTCAAATAAAAAGGCCTTCAAGTTATGCAATTTTTAAATTTGAACCATTAAAAACTGATTGAGAATATAAATCGTTTAAAATTGTACAATTTCCAATTGAAAAACTTAATACATAGTTGAACAACTTTTAGTGCTTCTTTTTCAAGCTGTCGGCCGTGCAATAAATATTGTCCAATTCTGATGGCTTCTACTTTTGAATTATGCCATTTTTAATATTTTTTATTCTGAAATCGTCTTATTTGGAAAGTTTCTAATTTGTACAATATGGAACGTTTGATCTTGAAATTATTCAATGTTGAATGTTAAATGTTTGATTTTCAATTTTAGCTTCAAGTTTAGAATTGTTCCGCATTAGATTCGTTAATTTCGAGATTCTTGTTTAAATACAAATTACAAATTGTTCAATCTTAAAGATTTGAATTCGAAAATTTGAATAACCGGGAATTTGAATTAACAATATCTGAATGAAAATTTTTTAATATTCAAGTTTGAAACTTTAAAGTTTAAAAGAGTTTCACTTTGAGTGCTTTAATTTGCAGTTCAGTTTTGATTACGTCAAATGAAAAAATTTTCAGTTTTCAGAGTTCGAATTTTTCAATTTCAATGACCGGTTAAAGCGGCCACCCTGTTACTTTATTCGATGTAAAAAATGGAATAAACTGAATAGATTGGTTCTGAATCAACTAAAAAGTTCTGATTAGGTTTAGGAAATGTTAAAGTTGAATTTTGAAAAAAGTCTACAAAATATTTTTTTTTAGCGCGAGGAATCGATGAAGCGTCTCTTAGAATGGAAGCAGCGTATGCTGCAGTCGCCACTGACGAGGAAACCTTCTGGCTCCACGAACAGGGGAACAGCTCAATCCGAGCTGTCGAGCTACTATAAACAACAAGCCCTACTTGACTTGGCTGCTCACGAAGCTTCTGTTGCAGAAGCTCGCCACTCCAGGAGAAGAGAAGAATCTCATCGTCCTCATGTGAGGAGTAAAAGCTCCGACGGGAGACGATCCGTCACAAATGTTTCGCGCTACAACAGTTACTCCAGCGATGACGAAGGTAGGGAAACCTCCTCTCCTGAATTAATAATCTAATTGTAAATAAAAACTAAGTCATCGCTTCATCCTCCATCCTCGAACAATTCAAGCAATTTGGAACTCATTTTGATTCAGTTTTGGTAGAGTTGTAAATTCCAAGATTTAAAATTCCGGAGATTTCAAATATGAATGACTTCAACCCAAAAGGGTTTGCACCTCCAGGTTTTTATCTTTTTAAACTTCTGGAATGTCTCACGATCATTCTCAGCCCAAAAAGAAAAAATCGCGAGAGCCTTTTTTGTGAAAACTCACTTTTTGATTTTTTTTTAAAAGAGGTTAATCTTCTTTATTTTGTTTATACTCTCTGCCTTTTACGAGTTTGAGAGTCCTTACAGAACCATTACATGCTTTCTTATCGACAATCCTTATGTACTACCTTACCGACTATTTCTCGCTTGCGACCTAGTCCTGCGCTTCTGTTTCCTCTTACCACTACCAAACTGAAAATTGTAGCTGTATTCCGCAACACTACTTCATTATTCTCCTTCTTCAGGAGTCATTTTTTGGCTTTTCCTTACCCCATGCAACCAGCTCTCTCTCTCTTTCAACTTTTCCAGCTTCTTCATCCATTCCTCACCCTGACCATTCTCTTTCAAAATCCACTTTATTCTCTCTTCCGCACTCTCTCATCCACCTTCGTCACCTATAGACCTCTCTAACCCATGCAACCATGATTCCTGCTTATACCTATACATACTCTACAAGGATTCTCCTCTTCCATTCTGAATCTCGCCACACTGTTCCGTTTGCTCTAGTTGTTAATCTTTTTCAGTTATTCCGGCTCCCCCTCAATCTTAAACATCCTGTACCAGCTGTTGTACTTTGACTCCGAGATTTTTTCCCATCTTTCCTCTCCTTGCCTTGCCTTCATCTCTTGCTCTATTCCCTGCCATTCTCTACACCTCACTTGCATACCACATTCAAACCTCATTTCGCATCACTCTTCCTCCCATTTCAAACGTCCCACGCTACCCCTCCTCTCTTTGTCCATAATTTCCGGGGCACACGCTTGTATAATCTTGCATCCCTTCCCCCTTATCAGTTTCTCTTCAAGATTCCAGGATCTTTCCAGTTGCCTGACCACAGTTTCTCTCGTTTATTTCTTCCCTCAACGTATAACCTGGGCAGCTCCAACTCACCCCCATGACCCATCTCAGCAATCTCTCATGCAGACTTTCCACTCTCTTATGCTCTTCTTATCCCCAAATTTCCACTCCCTAACTTAACATGGACCACACTAGCACATGGAGCTTTCACACTGTCATCATCCAGTCGTCCTTGAACCTTTTCTTCCCTATACCTCACACTTGTTCCACTACTTTACTCGCGCATTCCAGTCTCTTTCTTACCTACAGCTCATTTTCCTGCTTCAAACCAAAATTCTAAGTAGCAAAGTTCGGACTCTTGACACTTTTTTACACGCTACTATTTTGAAAAAAATGACACTAATGCTACTATTTTTTCAAATTGCTCGCTAATGCAACTTTTTTTTTACTTTGTCTTCAAACACATCCGTCATCTCAAAAAATCGCAATATCAAAATATTTCAAAATATTTCAAGGGGTTCAAAAAATTTTTAAAACATTTCAAGATATTTTACAGATTCTAAAAGGATTTTGTAGGGTTTCAAAGTTTTTAGAGTATTTTACAAGATTGTGAGGAATTTCGGAGAATTTCAAAGATTTCAAGGGACTTTAAGAGATTTCAAAAAGATTCATCTGATTTCAGAAAGAAACCGAAAGATTCCATAAGAAAAAGCAAATTCAGAAATTAAATTCAGAATAAATTAAAACTTTAATTTTTCTATAACTTCCAACATTAAAATTTAATTACGAAATTCTTGGAAATTAGGAAAAAACAAGAATCTAACGATTTGAGATTTAAGAGTGTGTGGTCCAAATTTTATCGTTAGATCCTTGGTTTTTTTTCTAATTCCCAAGAATTTCGTAGTTACAGTCTATAAAATTATGAGGAATTTTTTTATATATAAGGGATTTCAAAGTTCTTAGAGTATTCTAAAAGATTTCATGAAGTTTCAGAGAATATCAAATATTTCAAGGAATTTCGAGGGACTTTATCAAATTGTATGGGGTTTCAGAGGATTTCATCACTTTTGAAGAACGTTTGAAAGAAGTTACAAATATCAAGATGTTTTACGGGATTTTACTCGACTTTTTTGGGATTACTAGGGGTTCAACAAAATGTAAGGGATTTTCTAAAATTGAAGGGATTTTAAAGGATTTTAAGAGTTCAGGGTATTTAAAAAAATTCCGAGGAATTCAACAAGATTTCAAAGAATTTCATAGGATTTCAGAAAATTTCAAAGGATTTTTAGATTCCTAGAGAACATTAGGAAAGAAATAAAAAGGAAATTTCAAGCGATTTTTAAGAATTCCAAAGGATTTCAGAGATTTCACGCGATTTTATGGGAGATGAATATTGTTTACTAGATTTCAATTTAGTTAACCTCTCGATTTAATTTTTAAAAAATTGCATGACACCATTTGGCTAATACTTTTCAAAATGTATGCTTCTATTGACACTATTTTGAATTTCTTAAATGAGTCCGTGCTGAATATCTCAAGAAAACTGACACCCTTAAATATTTTTGAAAAATGGTGAAAAAAGTGGGAAAAAATTAGTTTTTTGAAAACTGTTTCTTTCTAGTCCATGCGAAGTCCAAAGTACCTGTACAAGAATTAAATTTCATGAAATATTTTGTAAAAAAAATTAAATGTTCTATCTCTTAAATTTTTGGAGTTAAAGCCTGCAGAAGTCGATTTTTAGCGAATAATTTTTTTTTCTTAAATCAAAAATTCTAATTTTTGTGAAATAACTCATTTCCTATACATTGCTGGTGAAAGTTGCAAGTTGAATAAAGTAGACTCAATTTTGAGTCGATGTAAATGAAAAACATTGCCTTAGCACTAATATCACCAAAATGATGTATGTTCTTCTAAAAATGAACCGTTTTTTAATGAAATTTTGTTAAACACAAGTATTTTAAATAAAATTTCACGTTTTCCAAAATAACTTATTTCCTGAGAATTGCAGGTGAAATTTGCTGATAAATAAATTAAAGAGGACTCAATTTTAAGCAAATCTAAAAAAAACAATACTGTGACTCTAACAGCAAAGAAATTATGGCCTTATGAAAATTACCCTTTTCATGGATTTTTGTTGAACATGTTTTTTTTTTAATTTCTCGTTTCGGGAGGATGAGGCATAGAAAAAAGTTCTCATCATGTTTTTTATCTTGTGCTTGAAGCAAATGAAGATGTAGTTAACTTTTTATAAAAAAAGACATTTTCAACAAAATTCCATAAAAAGAGTAATTTTCAGAAGGCCATAATTTCGGTACTATTAGAGCAAGAGCATTGTTTTTTTAGATATGCTTGAAATTTAGTCCTCGTCAATTTAATTCGTGGCAACTTCCACCTGCAATGCTCAGGAAATTAGTTATTTTTGAAAACGGACTTAGGCTAAATTAGAAAGAAGCAACTTTCATAAAACTAATTTTTCCCCTTTTTTTCACCATTTTTCAAAAGTATTGAAATGTTTCAGTTCTCGTAAGATATTCAGCTCCCAGAGCACTTTGTTGGATGCAAAACTAAGTGGTTCAAACCAATGAAATTCCACTTTAAACTTATTTTCATGAAAATATTTTGATAAACCTCTTTAAAAAAATCAAAAATTGAGTTTTCTTAAAAAATACCCACACGATTTTTTTTCTTTTTGGGCACAGAATGTCAGTCGAGACCAGCATGCTCCAAATAATCTGCTTTTAATGGGCTGCTATCAAATAAAAATAAAAATTATAATCGATATCAAACTTACCACTCAGTGCCAAGAATTTCCCAACCAGAGTTCCAAGTTCCTTCCATTTTGTAATCTTGCGCTCATCAGTAGAGTTAGATAAGCTTCCTGTAATGTACATAATTACATGTTACGTAGTGAAAAGTTTTAACAACGTTCATCAAACATTAAAGTCTTGCACTCAATATTCGGAACGAAGTCTAACTAACTTTCATCGATTATTGTCCTGCAAAACAATTAAAAGTTTAATTTCTTACTAATCCTGAGACCAATTTCAAGCGAAAGAATCGGGACTATACAAAATTTAGTTGAAAACTTCATCAAAGTCCAATTAGATTACAGTTGAAGTTATAATTAGAATTTCCTCTTATTTAAATTTCTATCTCGATTCTTTTCGCTTAATTATTCGAAACTTAATAAACCTCTCCCCGGACTAACGAGGTGCACGAAAAATGTATTAAAATATGTATCATATTTCGAAAAGTAATCGCGTGATATTTTTCTCTATTTTAAAAATATTTTCGTTTTGATAAGTCGAAGAAAATATAAATAATTGAAAAATGAGATTTTAAAGAACGATTCGACAGAAGATTTTTTCTCCTCGGGGCTCCTTCTCTCTGGCGATGGTGGGTCTGGTTTGTAAAAATTAACACCTTAGGAGCTTTTCAAGGTCTTCGGAAGCATGGCATGTCGTAGATCAACTAACACTCTCGTCCTGCGAACGTCATCGCCTCAAGCTCGTTGCTCAAACTAATATCATCCAATTCCAACTATTCCAATCTCTACATCGAGAGAAAATTGTAAAAAAGTCAAAAATTAATGTTGAGACTTCCAAAATAAGGGAACTATAAAATAATATTTAAATCTGGCTTTCAATTTCTTGATTTTATGCGAATTGTCGACATTTCTTAGCTTAAATGATTCCAAAATGGGACGCTTTTATAGATTTTGATACTACCAAATTCGGCCGTTTTTAAGTTTAGACATTAAAAAAAATTTTGGTGAATTTAAATTTGGATACTAACAATTTCAGGGGCTTTTAAATGCGGGTGCTATCACTTTCTTCAAAATATCTGCACTTTTATATTTAAATTCTATAATTTTTTCAAATTTCGACGCCTCTAATTTTAATTGTAACCAAATTTAAAATTTAAATTAAAATAAAATATGTTTGTGACTTGACGACTTCTTCTGCGCCCGGGATAGCACTTCAATTTGGATCGTGATTTAAAGGCGTTTCCAGAATTCTGAACAGGGAGATTCAAGTAGAGGGTGAAATTTCTATTAATCTAGATTATATTTCTTTTAAATGGGGTTAGCAAGGCTTAAAGCGATAAACAGAGATTTTGGAATTTGAATTTCGCGTCAGAATGATGAGAAGCCAGACATAGAACATGAGTTTGATGTGACATCATTTTAGCGCGAAACTTAGATTGCGAAATTTTCTTTAGTCGCCATAAAAGTTTTGACCAGCATTTTCTAAAATCCAAATTCGGGTGCTATTATTTTCTTCAAAATATGTGTACCTTAAAATTTAGATTCTATATATATATTTTTTAAATTTCTGTGCCTCTAATTTTAATCATAACTTGATTTAAAATTTAAATTAAATCGAAAGCGTTTCTGTTTGAAAAAGATGCTATTTTGTTAAAAAATATGTATTAAAACTTTATGTGCTAGAAATTTTTTAAATAAAAGTTTTTATAACATTATCAAAAATCTAATGAGAAATACTGTCGCGAAATATATATTTTACATTCGGATACATTCCTATTTTAAATTGTATCCAGTCTAGAAATCATTTCAATAATGAATTAATGTATTTTTTCTGAAATTTTTTAAAATATTAATTGATTTATTTGACTTTGAAATATTTTTTTTTCAATTCAGTGGTTCCCTGAAACATTAAAAATTGCCTTTTTCAGTTTAAAACTTGAAGTTATTCAATTTAAAAGATGTTTCATTTTAG
Source organism: Melikaiella ostensackeni (assembly GCA_032362435.1). NCBI lineage: Eukaryota > Metazoa > Arthropoda > Insecta > Hymenoptera > Cynipidae > Melikaiella > Melikaiella ostensackeni. The sequence continues at coordinate 20,552,580 of JAUMHM010000072.1, forward strand.
ACGACAGATTTTGCAGGTTTCAAATTCAAGCTGCTTTAATATTCAAAATTCAAATTTGTCGAATGATAAATCTCACAGTTTTTAAAGATTGGCAAATTTCGATAACTAATTATTGAATTATTTAAATTCGAATTTTGATATTATGTAAGATTTTTAAACGTTCAAATTTATAGGTGTTGAAATTGGAGATTCTTTAGCATATTTAAATAAAAAATGAGGCCTTAATGACACCTTCTTTTTAAATGTGTCAACATTTCTGAACTAAAAATCGACTAGATTGAATTAAACCTCTCGATGCAGAGATTCCCGCTTTTCCTGGTTTTGGGTACTTTAAAACATCCCGGAAATGAAATAAAGTAGATAGGCAGGGGGAGTTCTTATTATAAATTCCTACCATTCCAACATCGAAACCTTTCTACACCTCAAGTGATTCGTATCCGTGTTAAGTTTCTAGAATATTCTTGTCATCAAGAATATTCTAGAAACTTAGAACGGACACGAACCACTTGAGCTGTAGAATGGTCTCGATGTCGGTAAGGTAGGAATTCATAATCAGAATTCTCCCTGCCTATCGACTGAGAAAAGTCACTTAAAAATATATCTGTTTGGTAACGAATCAGAGCTGGGCGATGTCCGGAAGAAGCGCACGCGTAGACCCTCGCATGCAGGGAGGAGCCCCCGGAATTTCGGGGAGGATCGGTCACCCACGACCCCCGTCGACAACACTCACAAGTCCAGCCTCGCGGGTATCGTAAGCCCCTCGACCTTCTGCGGAATTCCACCAGACGCCGGCTACGAGGAAGTCACCTACCTCGAAGGAAAACCAACCACCACCAAGGAAACCACTGCCCCGAAGAAGGCCATTACACCAGAGCCCCTCGAGCCAAAGAAACCATCTGGAATTCTAAAAACACCTAGTGTCTACTCCACTCAACCCATAACTCGCAACGAAGCCGGAAAACTCAGCACTCTCGCCGGATACATTCCCGGAGAAACCTGGCAAACACCAAAAAACGTCCAGTGGGTCTCCAATGAAGAGGAAGAAGAATCCAAGAGTTCGGAAAAAAATTCTCCAAAGGAGAAGACAGAAGAAGAGACAACGGATACTGTCAATTTGGTTAAAAGTAGGATCAAATCATTTGAATCGTGTTCGAGTCCAGTTAGGGAAACGCTCACGATGCAGGAACCCTTAAAAATTTCCCCACCACAAGCGACAGAAGCTCACGTTTCAAAGTTGGATAGGAAGGTACCTGTTCGGGACTTTGTTTTGACTTCTGAAAGTCCTACTGAAGAAAGTAGTAAAAAGGATAGAAACAAATCTGTTAAGGATTTGCTTGCGGATTTTGAGAGGAAGTCGCAGCAGGTTAGGCAGCAGGAAGATGATGATAAGCAGAAGGAGGTCAAACATCGTGGTGTTTTCAGCGACACTGAGACTCTTCTGTATGATACTGGAAGTGATTTGGACCAGCCGGGGAAAAGCGGAGAGGAGGATTATATGGAGTATCGGAAGGAGCAGGAGTATCAGAAGCTTCAGGAGTATCAAAAGCTTCAGGAGTTTCAGAAGCAGCAAGAATATCAAAAACAAGAATATCAAAATCAAGAATATCAGAATCAAGAATATGAGAAGCATGAAGAGCATCAAAAAGAATACCAAACTCATCAACCTGAGACCTACACTGGAACCATAAGGAGAAAACCAGAAGAACGAAGAAGAAGACGCAAAACCTCAAAAGGAACCGAAGATTTAGAAAATTCCCCACCATGTCACACTCGTCTGAGCATGACCGAATCTTTAGTGACCCACAGGGATCAATTTTCAGGAGAAAGCGAGGACACTTCCCCAATTCCAAAGGACGACGCCTCTCCGGAAAATCACTATCTACCAATGGCACCTCGCAAGGCAATTCTGGATCCAAACGCAGACGATGGTCCTACACCAAAAATGATGAAGAGTCTCTTTGCTAACCTGGATCACGAAGAAAGTTCCTACGTCGAGATGACACAGAACGGAATCTCGCATTCTTTACTTGCCCCGAATTCCGAAGGGAAACAAGACTATGGAGATTATTCGACTCTAGAAACTCCACACTACGAGTTCGTTTGTGTTTCTGGCAACAAGATGGAGCCAGTCTACATGGAGGTTAATCATCTCGAAAGGGAGGAAAAAAAGAGCAGCAAGAAGTCTGAGAAAAGGGACCAGGAAAGATCAGAGCTTCCGGATATTTTGACTGCTCTGAAGTCTGATAGTTCTGATGCTGATGACGAATCTTCTAAGGATTTGGACTGTATCGATACACCGAGACATCCGAGGTTTAGTCTCTCTGATACTTTTAGACCTGCTTCGTATTATTTGGGAGCGAGTAGAACTCTAATAGCCGAACTTCATGATTCTTCAGATAGTGAATTAGTGTCTCCACCTCCAATTCCAACATCTCCACCTCCAATGGAAGATTTAGAATCTCTCGAGATGCAAGATTCGCTAGAATTGAAGAAGGGATCGCCCCAAGTTCCTCTTTCGAGAGATTACTCTAGGGATTCTCCAAAATGGAACAAACCTGCAGGTCAGGTCGAAACACACCGTTCGCCTTCCAGATTCTCAGAAACGACGATCAGCTCTACTTTCAGGGACAGTCGAGTATCCCTAGAAAGTGCGGGAAGTGATTCAGCTGAGCTGCGAAACCCAGAAGAAGAAGCTAGACACCGGCAAATGAAAAGAAGACCAGTCAGTGATGAAGTTTGTGAAGTTCTGGATAGTTTGGATGAACTGGAATCCCTTGGTAGTCGATTTGATGGCGCAAGTATCGATCTGGATCAATATCTTGAAGAATTGCAGGCGAGGGATGCTTTCAATGTTGATCTCTACGCGAAGGATCTTAGTTACAACAGCATCTATGGCTTCAACGAAAACATGCTAGTCGCTGACAAGCTTCAAAAAACGATCTGCCAGGATAAGATGAACCTCGATCAACCTTTTAGCTATGGAACAAGAAGTAAAACTAGTTCCGCGAGTAGTCTGCCTTCTATGAGAGTTAGCGATCTTCCTCCTTCGCATCAGCACTCACAATCTTTCACTGGGGATGCACATTACGAGAATATTAATAGTTTCTCTCCATTGAGAGGTTCTGCTCTGAGAAGTGAAGTAGAGAATTCAGCAATTAGACCAGGATCTGTACAAGGAGCTGGAACAGGATCTAGACCAGGATCTGGACCAGGATCTGTACAAGGATCTAGGTCAGGATCTGTTGGTTCGCACTCGAGGGATTCAAGTTATTCCAGGCCTCATCGAATCTCACCAGTTGGACACCAAACTGACCCTCGAATCCAACAACACTCTCGGTCAGCGAGTCAAGATTCCGCCAGATATTCTCTTTCACCAAACCATAGATCATCCTCGAGTCAGGATTCTAATCAGTATCCCTTGATCAAAACTACTCAAACTCAATATTTGCCTTCCTCCTCTTCAGCAACCGAATCCGCTCCTTACTACTATTCAGACCTGCAAGCTGGAGTGAATGCAGAAACCCAACCGAGGTCTTCCCTATTCCACACCTCAAGGCTGCCTCAACTCAACAACCAACGAGGCGACACTTCAATCAGCAAACGAAATGATATTGGAAGGATGGTGAATCCGATCGTCAGACAAATGCCGAGGCAGATTCAAGTTGACGACATCGACGAGGCTCGGAGAATCGCTGCTGAATTGAGGAAAACAACATCTCAGTTCCTTGCAGAAGATAAAGCGGGACTTGTTGATAAGAGAAACTTCTACGAGGCGGACACACTTAGAAGAGTTAAATCCACTGATCTGCTTCCTGATGTTTCGCTTCCGGATATCAACACCCGGAATTTGTATCCTCATGGGCTGAAGGACAAATCTGGGAGTCAGCAGTTAGAGCTTCCGGAGTTTCCGGTTCAACAAACTTCGCATAGAAGGTCTAGGTCTTTGGAGGGACTTTTGGACGATGTGGGACTGCAGAACTTAGTGGAGGAGAGAAATAGGGCGAATAGGGTTTTGAGTGAAAACAGAAGTGTGGAAAGTAGAACTTCGGAGAGGAATGAAAACCAGGAACCAGTGAACATTAATCAAGTGAGCAACGATCAGGGAGCTTTTGAAGGTGAAGATCCTTGGGAGCAAGACTCTCTCTGGAGAGAGAGTCTCAGAAGAGTGAGTCTCAGGCATGCGAGGTCTTTGGATAATCTCGACAGTCCTCCAAGATCTTCAAGACCTGAGAGGCCAGAGTCGAAATCCAGGGCGAGGATAACTCGAGGTGCGACCTATGTTAATGACACCGTCGTTTTGAGAGAAGAGGAGAGACCTAGAGTGAAAAGAAGATCCAACGAGGATGAGAATCAAAATCCGAATCAGGTTCCAAATGAGAGTTTTAATCAGAATCAAAGCTTGGACCAGAATGATGATGACGCTTACGAGACGTTGGCGATGGACAGAATTGGTGCAGGTGGTTATGTTTGGGACCCGGAAAATGAGGCCTACAGGAAGCCAGGCACCCTCGAGAAGCATTTTTTAGTGGAAGGCAACCTTCCCCCGACTGGGTCGAACGCGGAGACGTCAGCGACCTCGGCGTCTTTCGAGCTCGATCGAGAAAAACTCCGACAATGGGACCTGCTGTCGAGCGCCTGCTTACTCCAGGAACAGCAGCGCACCTCGATGGCGGACTCGGGGCGAGGGTTGCCAACCAGCGAGCGAGTGTCCACAGGCCCAGAAGGCCAAGACTCGAGGATGATGACGACGAGGACTTCTTGCGAAGAGATCAAAAGAAATGAGACGATGGAGGGGGAGCTGCAGAAGGAGTCCCCGAGGGCAGGTGAGTGGCTCTTCAGGACTGGTGGGGTGGTGTTCAGGAAGTGAGAAGACCAAGGCCGTGTTCCAATTCTGACTTCTGACTTGACGACTTCTTCTACACCCGGGATAGCACTTTAATTAGGATCTTTAGAGGCGTTTCCAGAATTTTGAAAAGGGACAAGTAGAGAGTGAAATTTCTACTAATCTAGACTTTGTTCTTAAAACATGAGGCTCGTAAGGCTTAAAGCGAAAGAAAGAAATTTTGAAATTTGAATTTCGCGCCAGAATTATGAAAATCTACACTTAGAATATAACCTCTGACTTGGGATAATTTTAGCACGAAATTTAAATTGCGGGATTTTCTTCATACGCCTGAAAAGTTGTATCCAGTATTTTTCACAAGTCTAGTATACATAGAATGAGTTTCAAAATTTTGGAAATCTATAAAACGGAAGCTGCGATCTAGAAGGCGACGCTAAAGTGTATTTTGAGTCGAGTTTAATATTAAAAATTAACTTGGGGCGATTTCAGGAATATTTTTTCAATTTCTTTTGAAAATGATCCTGAAATCGCTCTTTTTTTCTGAAAAAATCTTGACTTAGAGGCGTTTCCAGAATTTTGAAATGGGAGATTCAGGTAGAGGGTGAAGTTTCTATTAATCTAGATTCTGTTTTTAATAAATAGGGCTCGTAAGGATTAAAGCAAAAAAAAGAGTTTTTGCAATTTGAATTCCACGGTAGAATTATGAAAAGCCACACTCAGAACGTAACCTCTGATTTGACATCATTTTTGCGTGAAATTTAAATTGCAAGATTTTTTTAGTCGCCTAAAAAGATGTAACTAGTATATTTTTAAAGTTTTTAAAAATTTTGGAAATCTATTAAACGGAAGTTGCGATCTAGAAGGCGAAGCTAAAGGGTATTTTGAGTCGAGTTTGAAATTAAAAATGAACTCGGGGCGATTGCAGGAATTTTCATTCAGTTTGTTTTGAAAATCATCCTGGAATCGCTTTGTTTTTTCTGGAGATTAGAGGTTAGAGGCAGTTACGTAGCTTAGGTTTCTAATTTTCCGCAGCAGCGTACAAATAAATTTTATGTAAAAGAATCAAGTTTCTGGATTCTTGAAGCAAGTACAAAGTAGGAATGTAAATTTATATTTTTGAAAGAGTTGTTTTGCGAGAGATAAAAATTGGTAAATTGATTTTAATTCTGAAAATTGAGGATCTTTATTGATTAAATTAAAAACTTGATCTTTATTTTCCTGTCTGCAAACCGATTCCAATCATCAACCTCACTAAAGTCTAAAAAAAAAATCTTTCCAAAAGCTTAAAATTAGTTCCGATTTACCTTTCCTCGAAATTACTTAAAACATTAAATCTGTATTGTAAAGAATAAAAAACAACGAAGCAGGGGAATATTTCCAAGCTTGACAAAAAAAATTATGCAACCAATGTTCAGCTTTGCTGATTACCAAAGTACCTGCGAAAACGCCATTACTAGCCATGAAATATAAGAAAAAAGTCCAAGGCCGCTTTCCAACTTGCGGTCGTGCTTCAGAAATAAAATCACCAGAAACAGAAATTAGCTAAATTTTTTTTTTTTTTTTTTTGATTGATAAATTATTCTCGGGACGAAAATTAATGAGTTTCATTTGAAATTCCAGAGTAAATAAGTGATTTAATGAGAATATCATTTACTTTTTTCTTTAAAGCTGAAAATGAGATAAAGTTGATATGTTTCTGTTCCCTAGCGACTAGATGAATATTCATAAAGATCCTTATTTTCCCTGTCAACTTTCATATTTTGAATCGAGTCTTTTCCAGAAAAAGAGGAAAAGTTAGAAAACTCGATTCGTGAGTTGGAACACGGCCTGGGATTGCGTGCGAGTTAGCGTGTATGATTTTGTAAACTGTATTTAATTCTCGATCATTAATTATTAATCATTTATCAATGATCAAGTATTACAAATACTATAAATATTTATAGAACAATTGGTTTGCGGGATTTGAAATCAGACTCCTGATATTTGAACCTCCTTTATTTTCCACTTTTTGTGTATAAATAGTATTTTTTGGAAAAGGAGGTCTTTTATAAAATGGAAAATTGCTTTCCGAGGAAAAATATGGGAGGTTCTATCGTGAAGAATTTTATTTCAGAGATTGTACTTCGCATTTTCATAACTTAGAATTAATTAGAATGATGTAAATAGGTCAGTATTATTTACTAGGGGAACTAAATGTACATACATTCTTATAGTATTGTTATCGTGTCTGACTTAATCCAAAAGGGGATTGCAATAGTTTAGGATTTATATGAACTTATCAGAAAGAAAGCATTTTTCCTCGATGCCTTATTTTCCAGTTTCTTTTATTATTTTGAAAATATTTATATTTTTTCAGTTTAAAATAAGAGATTTGCCTTGATACTTAACGCTTCTGATAAAAGACTTGTCCCGGTTAGAATCTGGAAAAATTGGCTTCACGGAGAAATTTGCCAGTAAATATTTGACACGTCTTTATGCGACGATAAACTTTTGGTTTTTTCTTGTTTTGAAGAAAATTCTTTTAAACTTTGGTGCAATCGGGTTCAGTCTTTGTAGTTCGTTGATCTAGGCTATGATTTGTAAATAGAGAAGTTTTCGAATTCGATTAGATACTTTTTAATGCATCTTAGACAATCAAGAGTTGTATACGATCTTGCATTTATTAAAGTTTTGTATTATCTTTCAATTTTTCCTGGATTTACTTTCCTTACTTTATTTTTAATGGAATAAGTAATTTTACATCAAAAGGAATTGAAATAATTTATTCTTCTTCATTTATAATATTTCCCCTTAGGGTTTACATAACTTCTGTTCCTTAACATCTTTATTACATCCTTTTTACATTGCTTATTCTAAATCATTCTCTTATTTGATACATATTAAGTAAGTGAGTGTGAGAGAGAGAGAGAGCATCTTATTCTACTTAATTCTACTGAAAGGGATAAATTTAGAACAAGGGTGGGAAAGAGGGCATGGAAATTCGAGGAGAAACTAAGGGAGAGAATGGAAGGGAAGTTATCGAGAAAGAGTTACAAAGAGGTGAAAGAGAGAGAAAAGAGGGCGGTAGAGTTAACGCGATGGGAAGAAGAAAGAAGAAAGTTTTTTAGACATCAAGGTATAGGAGAAGAAGAAAATATACACTATAAGGAATTGGAAAAGAAGAGATAGAGAAAGGCAGATAATAGATAGATGGGAGAGGATAGGGGAATCAAGATGCAATAAATGGTGTAAGGTGATAAAAAGAGAAGGATTTCCAAAATATCTGGAAAAAGGATGCGGAGAAAAGAGATGGAGAAGAATAGCTAGGATGAGAAAAGAAAATGCAAAGTATGTGAATGGGTAGAGGAGACATGGGAGCATGTATGGGATGGACGTATGAGAGAAACGTAGGAGAGGGGAGGATGGCAAGAAAATGTTCAGAAAATTTTAGGGTTGGAGGGACTGAGGGAATAATGGATGAAGAAGGTAGACAAAGCTAGAGGAGTTGAAGAAGAATGAGGGAGTATGGGGAGAGAGAATGAAAAGCATGAGTGGGAAGGAAAGGAGAAGAAAAAATAAATAATTTATTCGATTTTGTATTTTTATTTATTATGTTATTTTATTTTATTGTGTGAATGTATTTTGAAGAGAAAAGAAATGGAAACTCATCCGCTGAATAATTTCTCCCGTTATGGATATTGTACGTGATTTGTAGCACTAATTCATGTCGTTTAATGGATTTTGATTCATGGAGACCCAGGTGGTCCGCGAGAGAAAATTATGTATTCTGATACATGAGTGGAGGACATTCTGGATTCTGCTTTCACCCACTACAGCTGCATTTTGGGTTAATAAGTTCGTTCACCTTTTCGGAGGACCATGTTTTGTAGAAGACGAATCTTGAAATGGAAAAAGTTTCTCCTTTAGTTTGGATTTTTACGACAAAACAAAGTTCGATTAAAGTCTATTGAATATTTCATTTCGTTAAAAGTAACAACAAATATCAGAGCGAATATTTTTATTCCAGAATACAATTTTAATTTTCAAAATTTAGCACGGACTCGAACCCTCGAGGCTTTTTGAACTTTTGAAGTCCGTAAATGTCGGTAAGAGGAATCTACCATTCAAACTATTTTCTATATTCAGGCCTCGGACTCATTTGAAATATTCAGAATAATGTCACTAGTGGCATAAATTTCAAAAAATACTAGTAAAATAGTGTCATGCAATTTTTTAAATATTAAATCGAGAGGATAACTATTTTTAAAATAAAATCGCGTGAAAGCTTCTCGAATCTTCTAAAATACCCTAAAAGCTTTGAAATCCATTAAAATCATTTAAGAACCTGTGAAATCTGTTGAGATCCTTTAAAAAGTCCTGTAAAACTTGTCAATCTTTTTAAATCTCATGAAATCTTATAATATGTCAAATCCATGAAATCCTTAGAAATCCATAGAATAAAAAATTTCATTTTATTTCATTTATTCCCAAAAATTCTCTAGGAATTCGTTAGAATCCCTTGAAATCTTTTAAATATTATTGATATCCTGGATACCTTTTCAAAATTCTTTGAAATTTTCTGAAATCTTGCGAAATTCTTTGAAAACCCTTGAAAATTTTGAAATTTCGTTAAATTCCTTGGAATCGCTTGGAACACTCTAAACTCTTTTAAATCCCTTAAATTTTATAAAATCCTTAAAATCTTGTGGAATCCCAAAAAAATCAATCACAATCCCGTAAAACATATTGAAATCTGTAATATTTTTCAAAATTCCTTCAAAAATTATGAAATCTTTGAATTCCGTTGAAATCCACTAAAATCAATTTGAAACCCTTGAAGTCTGTTGAAATTCTCTAAAATCCAGGGAAAACTCCCAATTTTTTTTTATTCCTTGAAATCTAATGGATTCAACTATTTTGTACTCTGAAGCTAAATCCACCAAAAACTACTTTGCAATTTTAAAATATCTTTAAAATTTCTATGGGCCAAAAAATTATGTTAAATTTTTTGTAAGTAAAGTTTTTGGTAGTGTATAATAATAAAATAAAATTATAAATTGAGAAACTAATTTTTTCTCAAGTTAGAACTTTTTAAAATGTGAAAAAATTAGGTTTTTTGATTGTGTTAACTGCACTTTTTTTTGAAAAAAAGTAAGCATGTGCTTGAAATTTCTTTAGCTTGAAACAAAGCAACATGCTACTACAGAAAAAAAATTTCGTGACGTGCAAGATCTAAAAATTGTTGAAAAAAGCCAAATTCATAATTTTGAAACTTAAGTTGAACTTGACTTTCTCGATTTTATACTAGATTATTTCGTTCAAGTATTTGTCATCCTAGGTCGAGAACAAAACAAATGTTTTGATGCAAAAACTGTTAATTCTTGTTACTGTCTTGCAAAATATTAAAAGTATAATAAAATACAACAATATACAATAGTATGCAACAATATACAAAAAGTGCTAAATTCGTCCAAATAATAGCCACTAGTTCTAATTTCTTGTAATGTTTGTTGTAATTTATTGTATTTTTGTTGTTGTAAATCTCTATAAAAGTGTTTCAAGTTTTTCGTACTTACATACTAGCAGAAAATTTTCCGCCGGGGATTGAAAACCAAATTTTTAATTTGATTTTCTTGCAAATTAATTTTTGTGAAGTTTTAAATAACAAACAAAAACTACCCAATCAGGGTTTCTAAAGGTCGAAAATGGTGATTTTTATTTTTTGTAGAGTCCACTAGTATTTCATAGAGATTTACAAGTTTCATTGAAATAATTTCTCAATGCAAGTAATAATTTTAAAGTAAATCAAGAAAAAAGTTTTTTGTGGGTTTTTCGGGTTATTTTGACACAATTCTTCAGAAATTTTTGATTGATCGGGAACAAATTTTACACAGTTGCTTTTTAGGCAAAAAGGAAAAGAATGGGACCTCGGGGTCTTTCATTTTCTGAGATTTGTATTTGACGCTACGCCCTCATCTATAATTATTAGGCCGTGAAATCTAGATGTTAAGTTTCATAATCCAGGATTTGAAAAATTAACATCAAATTTGTACGGCTTAGTATCTAGATATTCAACCTTAATATCTTTAAATGGCTCTCCCATATTTTAACATTCGAGATCATAAACGGTTTTCTCAGTGCAGATTACTGGAACGTTTGTAAAAATTCTCAAATAGAATTCTTAATAAAATAAGAGTGCAATTTAAGAATGATTTATAAACTTAATGCGACATTTGGAAAATTTAAAAAGAAATTTCTATGACCAATAAACTGTTTTTTTATAGGTAAAGTTCTTGGTATTGAATAATAATATAAGATTACAAATTTAAAAAAAAAATCCGTAGCAAAAAACGAAGTTTTTTTTGGATTGTGTTAACTGCACATAATTTTGAAAAAAATTGAACATCTGTTTGAAATGTTTTCAGCTTGAATCAAAGGAACATGCCATTGTTTTGCTATTACAGAAAAAAAATGTCGTGGCGTGCAAGGTCAAAAAATTGCTCAAAAACAGCCAAATTCACAATTTTGAAACCAGGAAATTTTTTTTAACAATAACAAAAAAATAGCATGTTTCTTCGATCATCGCTGAAGAAATTTTAAGCACATGTTTGAAATTTTTCAAAACATAATCCAAAAAACATGTTTATTTTGCCCTTGTTAAAACAGTTCTAACTTGGCCTACAGGGAAATTTTCTTGAATTTTCAAAAATTTGAATTTCAGTCCGTACCCAGGACAAAAAAGGGGATTTTCAGTCCATTCTTCTGTATATTCTTCAAATTCTATAGATTGAGTCCATTTCAAGCCAGGCAGGTTCTACACTTCAAGTCGCGCGTATTTGAATTTTGAAGTTCATTTTAAAAAAAACTTATTTCTTCAAAATTTTCTAGTTTTTGAGCTAATTTATATATTATAACAATAAGGAAGACATCCTGTGAGTTTTATGCGGGCTTAACCATATATGTGGCCAGAAAATTTTTTTTTTTATAAAATCAAGTTTTTGCATATGACTCGGAAACAACGAAAGATACAAAAAAATATCACGATTAAATTTTATACATCTAGAAAAGATCTACAAAAAATGTCTCTTGCTCTTTGATGATATTTTGCATCGTTTACGAGAAAAATTCGAAAATTTTATTTTCAGGAAAAAAAATTCTCTCGGCCTCAAAAATGGCTTTGCCCGTATAAAACTGATAGGATGCCTTACTCATATTGGCAGAAAATTTCAAAAATTTTGCAAATAAGAAAAAATTTCTAATGAATATTGCAGAAATAAAATCCTATACAAGAAAAAAAAGTTTTATTTTAAGAAACACGGTCTTGTTTTAAACCAATCAATAGGCTAAGTTTCTAGTTTTAAGATAAACATGGGCTTCATTCTAGCTGTTGGATAAAATGTTTAATTAAATTAAATTTAGGATATAAAAAAATTAAGCTGTAACAAAAGTACGACTTTTTTCTGTATAGGAAATTGAAAGTTGAACTTGAATTATCTATGATCGTACAATTAGTCAATGAAAAAAAAATTTATGATTGCATACATTCCAAAAATGAAATTTCAGAAATTTGGTGACAAAAAATATGATTACACAGTTAAGAAACTCAATTGTGGATCACTGAAATTACGTACATATTGAAGAAGTGAGATTGTAGAATTATTGTATATTGAAGAAATTAAATGATGTACATTTATATATTAAAAATTAAATAAAATGTAATTTCATATTTCAGACATGAAATAATGTACAAAAGTATTGTACAATGAAAAATTATAATGGTGTAAAACTGAAATGTATAGTGCATTTAAAAATTATATATTATTTGGAATTGGATATATTGTGCAATTATTTTACAGTGTCATCGTGTATATTGAAGAAATAAATGATAAACAATTATAGTATAATCGAAATAAAATTCTTGATAACTGAAATTTTACACTGAAGAAATTAAACTTTATAATTACTGAACTTTCAAGTACTGAAATTGTGCAATTATTGTACTTTTAAGAAATGATATTGGGTACAATTAAAAATAAAAAAGCTGCTGTTTTGCAGAAAATCTTCTTCAATTGAAAAAAAAAATTTGTATCTTTCGTTGTTTTTGAGAAAGATGAGAAAACTCGATTGTATGAACAAAAATGATCCTGGCCACAAAAATGGCTTCGCTCGCATGAAACTTTAAGGTTGTCTTTCTTTTAAGAGACCAAATTTTTCAAAAAATATAAGTGTGGCTTTTTTGTGAAAATCGACTTTTCATATTTTCAAACAAGTCGCTGCCACTTTGTTCATTTTAAACTTTTTTCAAATTTTCCCACGGATTTCGAACGAGGACGGTAAAACTCACCTGAATCCAGTAAAAAATTAGAATATCTAAATGAAATCAAAAACTATAGAATTTTATAGATCAAATTTGTTCTTGTGAAAAATAAATGCCAAATTTCTTTTCTCAAATCGGAAAAATACTTGTCGCCTAATTTCCTCTAAAAACAAAATATGGGTGCAGTTCCGAATGGCTGAATCCTCCGATTTCCTTCATGCTTCGTATACTTACGTATTTTGACGTGCTGATTACGAATATGATAGTGAAAATTGGCGCTAATGTGATTTCCATGGTGAAACCACGATAAAACCATAAAAATTAAGGTTTTTTGCATTTATCTCAGCCAATACGCAAAATTTCGCAAAATGATCGAAACAAAAGTTGTAGATCTCATCGCGATACGCATTTTTTGTTGCACGAATTTTTTTCTACGAGTGATAGTTTCCGAGAAAATTAGTGATACATCTCATGAAATGTAACAGATTTCAGAGCAATAAACGTCAGATCTTTCTTTACCGTCCGCGCTCATGTTTTTTTTTGGAGCTTCTCACCTACTTTCACTTTTTTTCGTCTCCCGAGTGCTTATCAAGATGGATTATCAATATAATATTGTTAGTTTGGGTATGATCCTGTAGAATAGAGAAAAACGCTTCAGTTTCCAAGAAAATGAGCGATACATCGCTTTTCACGAAACCCATAAAAATCATGGCTTCTTGCGTTTATCTCAGCCAATACTCAAAATTTCGTAAAATGTTCCAAACAAAAGTTGTAGATCTCATCGAGATACACATTTTTGCCACATGCATTTTTTCTATGAGTGATAGTTTCCGAGAAAATTAGTGATACGTCGATTTTCATGAAAAAAAATGGTCATCGAAATAATATAAGTCTCACAGCTACCCCTTTCCAATGTCTCGTGGGGGCGGGAAGGCATCCTGTGACTGGTGGCAGAAATAATGTAGGTCACATCCTTACCCCTTTCCAACGTCTCGTGGGGGGCAGGAAGGCAGCCCTGTTACTGTTCACAGAAATAGTTCAGGTCACACCGCTACCCCTTTCCAGTGTCTCGTGGGGGGCGGGAAGGCACCCCCGTGCCTGAGTGTCATCCACCCCTCCTGCAAGCTTACCGACCCTGTTACCCACACCCGTTTTATCAGTCACTAGTCCCCGAGTGTCACTCACCCCAAATGTCATCCACTCTTCCTCCAAAAGATTTTAAGTCATCTTCTTTTTGTACTTGAAGCAGAATAGCTCAGTTGGAATCAGTTTGAATTGACGCAATCACTTAAGCAGCTTTTCTCTATTCTGGAGGATCATACTCGAACTAAAAATATTATATTGATAATCCATCTTGATGAGCACTCAGGAGAAGAAAAAAGTGAAAGGAGGTGAAATACTCCAAAAAAACCATGAGCGCGGACGGTAAAGAAAGACCTGACGTTTATTGCTCTGAAATCTGTTACATTTCATCAGATGTATCACCAATTTTCTCGGAAACTATCACTTTGAAAATGGATTGTTTGAAGAAATTGGTGTTTAAAATGGTTTCGATCTATAGCTGAATTATTGGAATTGTTTGAATCTATAGAAACAAGGAAAAATTGCACCTGATTTATTTTACAGATCCCTTATGATTTTCAAAATAATTTCATAGTAAGTGGAGTAAGATAATGCAATAAGTGAACAGTCGGATGAGTGTACGTTGCACTTTGTCACGAGTTCAATAACATTAGAAGCCACGAAGCCAAGTTCTGGTCTTGTGACTGGTGCATATGCAACACGTAGGATTGTAGGTTATTGTACTTCTAATGGGTGTAAAAGTTACATGTCTATAGTCGATACTTGAAGTGCAGAAGACCCTAGGTAACATCGACTAAACCTCACGGCTCGAATTGCCGGTCACTAGTTGTTGGTCGTTACTGAGACGCCACACTCGATCATTAAATATCAATGAGCCTACCAACAACGACCTCTTAGGCAATAGGTGGCATCAAACCCGGACGATCGATTTGAGCCAGTAGTTACTCAGTTAACCACAAATATGAGACAAAGCTTGAATTTCGCGCCAAAATGCTAGAGCCACACTTAGAATATAACCTCGAAATTTAGGCGCGAAATTTAAATTAAGATGCACTGTTCTTGTATCTATTTTTTGTTTAAAAATTTCACATCAATAAAATCGATATGGTCTTGGCCAATAGCTGGCACTAAACCCTGATGATCGGTCTTAGCCACTCAGTCAACCAATAAGATGAAACAAAATTTTTCCCAAATTAAACCTCCAGAGCTGCTGATTTACTGGTAATTTATTTTTAGAGCTATTCTGTATTTTAAAAGAAGGATACAGGGAAGGAAGAAAGTATTGAAATTTGAATTTCTCGCCGAAATACTCAAGCCACACTTAGAACATAACCTTGAAATTTAGTCGCGAAATTTAAATCAAGATACACTGTTTCTTTATCTGTTTTTTGTTTACAATTTCACGTCAATTAAAATTTGTATGGGCTTGGCCAATTGCTGGAACAAAACTCTGACGATCGATCTTAATCACTCAGTCAACCAACAAGATGAAACAAAATTTTTCCCAAATTTAATCTCCAGAGCTGCTAATTTACTGATAATTTATTTTTAGAACTATTCCGTATTTCAAAAAAAGGATAACGGGGAGGAAGAGACTAATAAAATTTGAATTTCGCGCCGAAATGTTAAAGCCGCACTTAGCACATAACCTCGAAATTTAGGCGCGTAATTTAAATCAAGATACTTTTTTTCTGGATCTTATTTTTGTTTTTCACGTTAATTAAAATTTTTATTTTCAATAAAAAAATGATTGAAGAATTAAGGATTAGGAATGGAAAGCTCAACTCCAGGAACTGACATAGATAAACCATAATGGAAATGCACGTTTCAAGTACCTTGTTTGCAGGTTTGTCAATAAAGATAAAACTTTAAATGTCACTCGTCATTCGAACCATTTGCCATCGTTTTTTTTTCTCTTTCACCTCCATTAAACACTTCCTTAATTCTCTATATTCTCTTAAAGATCAGTTGTTAAATAAAGAATCCAAGAATAAAAAAAAATGTATTAAAAAAAATCTTCCCGGATATTATTTTGATTATTTTACTTCAAATACATTTTTTATTAAAATTAGTAAAATTTATGTTTAAAGGGTAGCATGATATAAGGACTTAACTCATATTTCCACGATTTTACGGGACAAAAAAAGTTCTCAAAAATCGAATTTTTAATTACCTAAAAAAATAAGGAAGTACTTTCGAAATAAATCAGTGCTGAATTGAACACTGGAAGGTTTGATTGAGAAATGTTATTAGGTTCCGAGAAAATGAAAGGAGAAAATTTTTTTTCTCGCTCGAGGCGCACTTTTTTTCAACTTTAGAATTTAGATGGTGATAAAAAAATCCAATTTTCAATTTAAAATAAAGTGAGAATTTATTTCTAGCTAATGAGTTGCTGAATCGATAAAAGAATAGTTTGATTAAAAAATATTATGTTTTGAAAAAATGGAGAAGGAATTTTTTTTCGCTCGAGGGGCATGTTTTCTCAACTTGGAACTGTTATAAAAAATCCAATTTTCAATTTTGAAAAAGTAAGAATTTACTTTGTAGCTATTGAATTGCGGAATCGATACTAAAATAGTTTGATTAAAAATAATTATTAATTTTCGAGAAAATGGAGGGGAAAGTTTTTTTTTGCTTGAGGGACACGTTTTCTGAACTTTGGACGGTGATAAAAAATCCAATTTTTAATTTAAAAAAAGATACATTGCGCACAATATACATGCACGAAAAGGCATACTTTCGGTGTAGGTTGGACAAAAATTTTTTTACCAAATCACAAAAAATGAGAGTGTGAGATCTTGAAAAATTAAAAATTCTTTTTTTCACTTTTTATTTTATTTTATTTTTTATTTTTTTCAATTTGGCTTTGATTATATTTATTTATTGCAAAGTGTGGTAGAAAGGGCAATTTTGCAGTTTTTGTTTTTTTCCTTCAGGAACGGTTATCATATATTACAAAACGTCTTAAATCCATGCGGTTGCACTTCCAGGTAAAGAACAATTAGCATAATAATCAACTTCATTGTTATAAACAAGTTAAGTCAACAAATAAACAATGGTGTGGCTTAATGAACCAAAAATTTTTTTACTAAAATTGTTATATCTTATATCTAGCGCTACATTCAATGGTAAACACGTATGAAGAATATAAACAATTATTAATATTATAAACAATTATAAAAAAATTAATAGATTCTCAGTTTCCTGCAAATTTCACTCCTTTTTCAGTTTCATTGATTGATATGCTCATAGAGGTTGAAAGTTTTTATTATCAGTTGTCAAAATATAACAACTATTTTTACAAACAAAAGCAAAATTTTGTCATTTTCGCATGGAATCTTTGGTTTTTTCACGCTAGTCTGCCTCTGAATGCGTTAACGGAGAGGCCCAACTACAGGAAATGGATGAGTTTAAACGTTTGTCATTTTTCGTAAACAAACTGGATGAACAAAAGCAAAATTTTGGCATTTTCGCGCAGAATCTTTGGTTTTTTCACGCGAGTCCTCCTCTAAACGCGTTAACGGAGGGGTTTAACTACAAAACATTGTTAATTTCGTTGAGATTCTACTTTATTGAGTTATTTCAAAGTGAAGAAGTTGAAAAAAATATAGTTTTTTACCCTGCAGTGTTAATGCAGTATTAAAAATGGGTTCTCGTTTATTATATTTATTTATGAAAGTGAAGGATATATAAAAATGTGCTATTTTGTGTGAAATTTGTTTCTGACAATTGCAATTTTTATTAATTAACAATATTGTGTAGTTCAGCCTCTCCGCTAACGCATTTAGAGGCAGACGAGCGTGAAAAAAACTAAAGATTCTGCGCGAAAATGCCAAAATTTTGCTTTTGTTCATCCAGTTTACTCATAACAATGGCAATTGTTATTAATTAATAACGTTCTGTAGTGAAGCCTCTCTGTTAACACATTTAGAGGCAGACTCGGGTGAAAAAACCAAAGATTCTGCGCAAAAATGCCAAAATTTCGCTTTTGTTTATCCAGTTTGTTTTGGCAAATATGTTACGAAATTTGTTAAAATGAAAGGCTTGTGATTGACAGGGGCATAATTCTCTTCAGGTTGTTTGAGTGGTTGATGGGGCGTCAAAATTGATTTCCATACAAAGTTATCCCTTGTCGATTAAATGCCGACGCAGTGCCGGCCATTCGGATAATAATATGCATTTTGTGGGTTGATTTAGAACCAATCTATTTAGATCATTCCATTTTTCAAAAGAGAAAAAGGTAATAATCCAAACCAATAACAAATTTCTAAAAAATTGCTAACTTCTTCAAATTTGTAAGCTCTATTTAAGTAAAATAGATATATTTTGATAAATTGTGTTAACCATTAAAACCTCAATTGAAAGAAATCTTAAGTATTCATAGGCGACCCTGCAGATTGGAACAAATCCTTGCTAAATGTCCCTTTTTTTTAATTTGTTGAAGATCGAAATAAAATCTACTTTCTTATGAAAATTTTTTGTGTGCTGAAAAAGGAACACCCAAAAAGTTCACAAATCAAAACTAGACAAACAAGAAAGGAAAAAAGAGGGACAAAAAGGAAAGAGTCAACCAAAATCAACCTCACAATCTTACTTTTTTTCGTTTTTCATACTACTCGTACTTGGGACCAACATGTTTCGAAGCCAATTTAGACTTCCTCATCAGGGGTAATTTAGAGGATAACTACAGTTATAAATAATGAAAAATATAATAATTAGATTCAAATATCACCTGAAAGTATAAATAAAACATTTTTTATTATCAAATATTGTTTGGTCAGTCTTTCCATTCTCTTATTAAAATCAAAAATCTTTAAGATCAATGTGAAATTCAATTTTGTATGAAGATGTTTTTGATATTTTATTTTTTATGGTTCTAGAATAGAGAACTGTATAAAGTTACGTGTATCTGTGCATGACAGCTTTTTTTAACCAAATTCAAAGAGACTTTTTAAATTTATCGATATTCTCATTAAAAGTTTCTTTGTTATCTTTTTTTGTTGAAGTCAAAACATTTTCTTGTGAGTATGAAATATCTTTTTTGGAAAAAAACCCATGAAACTTATATTCTATCAATAATTGCTTCTGTAATGCATCCAATTAAAGTTTTTAGTAATTGAATTGATTTTTCAATACCCATATACCGGACTTTCAGTAACATTTGTCATAAAATCACATTCTACCAAATTTTTATCAATTACACTGAAACCATATTAACAAAAACAGGAAAATAAGAATCGATAAAATAATTTTTTATATAACTTTCTGCGCATAAAATCCAAAAATTGTAATACAATGCTTTGCAAACACTCCACTACATTAATTGAAGAAACATTTTAATGATTTTTCGAAATTGTTTTTAATGTTGTTGATTTTATCTATAATTTTGAAGATAGAAACATCAATCCACTTTTTCAATATAATTTTTTTAAATTATGAGAAAAATTCTTCACCGGGAAGAAAATTTTTAAAAAAACGAAATGTAGCAATCAAGAGATTGTCGTCGACTGACCGTCTACATAGCCCCTCAGAAAAATGATCATTTTAACATTTTTTTGAGAGAATAACCAGTCCCAAACCCTCGTAAAAGTTATCTTTTTGAAGAATGCTAATAGATTTTAGGAAACTATACAGGAAGTCTTAGCTCCAAATATTAAGAATCAGAATTTATTCCAAAGAGACAATAATAAGATAGTAAAATATTTTTACATTCAATCATGAAATTTAATTTTAATTGTATTCAATTATCTTACCTCAAATTATGTATATACTTTTGGCAATCGATATAATGAAAAAATTTGTTGCATTAAAGAACGTCCATCAAATATGTACGGATGATTTTTCAATTTTTAGACCCCATCCCCCTCTATTGTAAGAATTTATAAGATTTTTGTGCCCCCCCCCCCATTCTTAAGATTTTATATTTGTACTCAATATATCAATAATATATCAATTATTTTCACTGTAAGCGATACTTCAAAAGAATTCAAGG
>JAUMHM010000072.1:20599533-20614837 GCA_032362435.1 Melikaiella ostensackeni
ATACCTAAAATTTTGCTATTACGCCCCCCCCCCCCCCAAATCTTACCAAGATTTTATAAACTTAGGAAACGAACACACATATATATTATGTTAATAACTAAATGTAGAACCTTAATGAACTCAGTTTTAGAAGAGGAACTTTCCAGTATTTTAACATAATATTTTTGAAGTATTAAGAATGAAATTTTTAAGTTTTCAAAGTTAAATATTTTTTTATAATTTTTTAATTCTTCATTGAAGTTAATTCTCTTTTGTTGGAAAATCTACTATTATATTTTTGGTCTTTTTTGGCTGAAAATTCAACAGTATCGTTAAAAAGTCATCCTTTCTGGTTAAATATCTAAATTTTTTGCTTGAAAAATCTACTTTTTGTATTAAAAATTCGACAATTTGATTTAAAATTTTGCAGTGTAAAATTCAAATATTTTGTTGAAAATTCATCTCTTTTGGTAGAAATTTCATCATTTCTGGTTAAAAATGAAACCGTTTGGTAGAAAATTAATCTATTTCAGTCGAGGATTTAACAATTTTGTTAGAAATTAATTTTTTTGGTCGAAGATTCATCATTTTAGTTGAAAATTCATTTCTTTCGTTAAAAATTTAACTGTTTTCTTGAAAATTCCTTTTTTTTGTTGTTGTTGAAAATGTATCTTTTTCAATTCAAAACTCAAATATTTGGTTCAAAATGCATGTATTTTGTTCAAAATTCGTCTTGTTGGTATAAAATCAATCTTTTTGTTTGAAAATTCGTCTTTTTTAGTAGAAAATTAATCTTAAAGGTTGATAATTCATCTTTTACGGTTGGAAACTAAACTGTTTGATTTATAATTGAACTATTTTGTTGAAAAATCATCCTTTTTCATTAAAAATGAATCTGTTTCAGTTGAAGATTCATCATGACATTTGAAAATTCATCTTATTTAATTAAAAATTCAAATGTTTGGTTAAAAATTTATGTATTTTGTTGAAAAATCGTCTTTTTTATTTGAAAGTGGTACTACTTTGTTGAAAATTCACTTTTTTGGTTTAAGATTCATCATTTAATTTGATAATTCATATTTTTAATGAAAATTTAACTATTTTCTAGATACCTGTTCAGTGACATCTTCAGTGGTTTTTCGAAAGATGTCGTTTCTACTCGTAATTGACCCAAGTATTAAAACTGACTCTAACGCCAATACAAAAAGCTTCTAAAAACAATTTTATAGAAAATTCGTCCTTTCGGCTTGAAAATTCAACATTTTGGATGAAAGTTTTTTTCTCTATAGGCTGAAAAATCCTTCTTGGTTGCAAATTCAATTCTTTTGTTGGAAATTCGTCTTTTTGGTTTGAAAATTCATCTCTTAAGGTAGAAATTCAATCTTTTATGCCAATTCATGTATTTTGTTGATAATTTGTCTTTTTTGATAAAAAATTGATTTTTTGTTTGTTTCAGGATTCAACTATTTTCTTGAAAATTCATGTATTTTGTTTAAAATTCGCCTTTTTGGTAGAAAATTAATCTTCTTAGATGAAAATTCATCTTCTTGTCGAAAATTCATCTATTTTGTAGAAAATGCAATACTTTTACTTGAAAATTCAGGGATTTAAGGTGTTTCAAGTTAAATTTTTTTTGGCTTTTAGTCTTACAGAGCGAATTTCTGCTGAACTTCCTTTAAGTTGAAATAATCATGTTTGGGTATTTTTTTAGTGACAATTTTTCTTATATAAGATCTCTCCCCAACCCCTCATAAGAAATATTAAGATTTTACATTATTTGAAAATATAAAATTTCTCATAAAAAGATTGTTTCTTCTTTTCTACATGTAAACAGAAATGTTTAATCTTTCCGCTGTTTTTCCCTTTTTTCGTGAAAAAATTACCCTATTTTAAATATTTTGGAGTAACATAATTCTCGTGTCTTTAGTGTAAACTTGTATCGATCGGGATGCAGATATAATTTAGAAGAACAAATTACTAAACCAATCAAGTTGCATGGCATACAGGTAAATTATTTTCTCGTTTAAGCAATGAAAAATTAGAAAGGTTCTTTAACGAGAAATGTTACTAGTACAGCTTTAAGAAAAAGAAAACACTAATTGAAACAGGGTTTCTCATCTTTTCGAGTTGACTTTTCAAAAATAAAGTTTGAACATTCTAATTTTTATGGCGTTTAAAGTTGAAACAACTTAAATCAGTCGACGCTTAACTTATAAACTCAAGAACTTGACAGTCTGATGTTGAATTTTCAAGCCTAAAAACTTCAAGGTCCAAAAAAAGGTTTTGTTTTCTAAAATGGCTCTCCTACAAAATGTTTCTTTTGGTATCAAAACGTCCTCTGAATTGTGGCATAATTAAAATATATGTATTTAGACGTCTCTCAAGCCCATTTTTGCACAAAAATGCTTATTTCAATTTAATTGTCGTTGTTAATGGATTATTTTAGTTTGGAACGCATTCATTGTTTTATTTTTAGTAAAATACATCAAGCAGATTTTTGACAGAATTAAACGAAACATACTTAGGGGTCTATCAATGTTGTTAATGGATTATTTTACTTTGGCATACAAATAGACTCATTAACAGCGGAAAGTGAAATAAAATAAGCCATTTTTGAGGAAGATGGGTTAGAGAAACCCCTAAATTTTTTTTTCTGAATTCCGCAAAAATTCAGGGAACGTTTCGATACCAAAAAGAAAAATTTGTAGAGGAGCCATTTTTTAACACAAATTGAAGCCTTTTTTGGACCACCCTTATGATACTTTAAACTTGATAAAATTTATATTAAAGGAAATAGGAATCGCAATGGGAGCGGAATGTCTCATCCTTTGAGAACTTTTTTTAAATAATTTCCTTTCGTTTGAGAACGTACTTTTAGATACGATTGCCAAGTGGAACGACTATATTTACTAAGGCACGGCATGTAAACCGACGAGCGTGGAAACTTGGGATTAAATAAGCGCGAGATTAAATTACACTCGAATAGTGTATCCTCTGAGACTCTAAGGTACAAATACGCTGATACTATGGTACAGCTTGTTCAGGTGTAAGTAATCACATCGACAACCAGACGGAAGGAAAAAAAAATTGGTTGACTCATCCAAAAAGTGAGAACACAAGATCTGCATTTTTCTCCTTCGTTTTATATTAGTTCAATCACACTGGAACCTCCATTTAACGACTCTCCATTTACCGTCTAACGAGATTTTCCGCCGGCTCACATTCTTTGATGAGGGGGTCCAAGGACTCGAGAGAGATGCGCGTGAACTCAGCGGAGTTGAGCAGTTTGAAATAGGTGATTCTTTAAATAT
Source organism: Melikaiella ostensackeni (assembly GCA_032362435.1). NCBI lineage: Eukaryota > Metazoa > Arthropoda > Insecta > Hymenoptera > Cynipidae > Melikaiella > Melikaiella ostensackeni. The sequence continues at coordinate 20,602,824 of JAUMHM010000072.1, forward strand.
CACTGGAACCTTCATATAAAATTCAAATTTTTGTTTTTTATTTTGATTAATATCCTTCTAAATGATAAAATATTTTAAGCAAACATATATTTAAAGAATCAGTAGATATTTTATTAACAGGAACGAAAGTAAAATCGTCTAAAATATTGATTTTAATGTTTTTTTTCATACGTATTACAGTTAACCGTAATGACGTAAAATCTGGAATTGTCGACACCCCAGACCAAGTAAAATAAAAAATATTTCTTCATGCAAATGTTTGCTGATTAAAGAAGGGGACGATTAACAGTAGAAATTCCAAAGATAATTTTGGCAAAATTTAGAATGAGAATATTTTAAAATATTTGAAATATCGTTAATCAAAACAGAACTTTTGAATTTCTTATCGCCCACGTATTGACCATATAGTTTTAATTAAATAACTCGTGCTAAAAATTTTTAAATTGGTTTCGCTCTAAATTTAATGAGTTTTTCGTGGTATAAATTGTAGAAGTCTAATGAATGAAATATAACTTTTGAAGTATAAACGATCGTAGAAATGTCAGTGAATGATGCGTGCGAGATTTGACCTCAATCGGCAATGGAACATTAGTTTCATTCTAACGGAAAAACGCTCTAACTTTTCTCTCAAAAGCGCCACTCTCGAAGTATCTCGGGAATTCCATAATGTATTTTTCAGAATGGCCATTCCCCTGACCGAGAAAAATAAATCTCATCGAGTCTTCGTGGCCTTTCTCTCGAGGAAAATTGTAAAAGTTGAAACTCATCGACGCAGTGCGACGAAGTCCAAATAAAAATGTCATACACTTTCACGTTAAATTATACATTTTCTCTAAGAAACCATTCATTTTACATGTACAAAAAGTAAACTTAAAACTTTAAGTATCAACTTCTAATGAAAATAGAAAAATTAAAAAATACACTAGTGTCGGAAATTATCTACATGTCTAGCGCGAGCGGTACTAAAAATCGCTGATGACTAGGATCTAGGAAACTGGTAGCAAAAAATCTGAAATTTACAGGACGAAATTTTTGAAGCCTTATCTTCAATTTAAGCCAAGAAAACTTGAAAAATCTTCAGGGGTTTCCGAGATATGACTAAAAATGTCCAAAAATGTGTCTGCGTCGAATTTCAGTCGGCTTAACAGCGAGGCCACCAACGATGATAGCAAACACGCTTCGACATTTTTAGTCCTATCTCAGGAATCCGTGAATATTTTTTGAATTTTATAGGCTTAAATTAAAGATAAGACTTTGAAAATGACGTCCTGATATTTCAGATTTTTTTCACAATTTCCCCAGATCATGACACGAGTTTAAGTGGAGGTAAGAAATTCGAGAAATTCTGGAATTTTGTAAAAAGTTTTCACATGATATATCTGATATATCTTTGTTTCGTAGCATCATTATTTTCAGAGATATTCAAGATTTAATGTTCAATATAATATAAACAAATGAAAAAATCATATTCATGTAAATATATACATTTTCTTATCAACGAAATGAAATGATGCATCACAAATATTAAAAATTTGATGAAATAATACATTATAAATATTATGCATGGGACAAGAAATCATGGAACATATAAATGTTTGTTTTCAAAATGAATATCCGAACGAGATTTTTGTTTGTGTGATTTGTCTTCGCTTCGAATTGAATTCTATGCGTAGTCACCCACCATGGTGTCATCCCATCTCCCTTGATACCTTTTTTCCATTTGCATGATATCCTGGTGAAAACGTTCACCATGCTCTTCAGTTACATCTCTTAAATTTTCAGGAGAGAAATCTAGGCGAGAGTGCAAATAGTGTAACTTCAAGGACATTCTACAGCCAAGTTTCCTGTACATCTTCATCAAGTTTGGTATATGGTTTTTATTAGTTTGAGACTTTTCGTTTCCCAAAAATTCAGTTACGACAAGGCGCAATGCTTGCCAAGCACTTTTTTCTATAGAAGACATTTTTTCATCCAACTCATTGCATTCCGACATTTTCTTTACCTGCGGTCCAACAAATATTTCACCTTTGACTTTGTCTGTAGACAGTTTAGGGAACATAGAGCGTATATGTTGGAAAGCATCACTGTCAGTACTTAATGCTTTTACAAATTGTTTTATAAGTCCCAGCTTAATGTGAAGTGGTGGAAGGAAAACTTTTCCCCGGGAGACAAGAGGATTGTAACGCACGTTGTCTGCACCAGGAATCAATTTGTTTCTAGGAAGTCATTGCGTCTTAACATAATGTTGGGCATCAAGCAAAGAAAAAATGAATATTTAGTGTAGCCCCCCTGTAAGCCAAGTGAAAACCCTAACATCTTGAAATCTCCACATACATCCCAATGGTGGCGTGCATAGTTGATTTTAAGCAGCAAATATTTGACGTTTTCATAGTCTTCTTTCATATGTATGAACTGAGTGACCTACGGGAATCGAAGGAAATTGGTTTCCATTATAAAGCAAAACGGCTTTTTTTGTTGAACTGTCAATGAAAAGACGCCAATCGGAAGAGTTATACAAAATTCTTATTTCACTAAAAAGTCCATTTATGTGAGAACAGTAACACAAGCAGTTGGTTTCAGAAACTTGAAAGAAAGATGAAAAAGTTAGATACAGACGTAAGGTGTCCACGGGTTGTCTTGATTACTTATTTGCATACCAAACTACGCATTGTGTGCGATGAAAAATTTTGTATCAGCCGTAATTTGATGGCTTACCTGTTTGAGGGCGATGTAGTATCCGCACACATAGCAGAATGAGTCCGTAGACATTCGACAAGCTCTTTTAGGAGCCATAAATATGATAATAGCAATAACCACACCACTATCTTTATGCCACAATTAGATTATTTTAACCACAACATTAAAACACACAAAAGTTTTTTTACCTGATAAATGATATTTATCTCTACAGAAAAAACATACTGAAATGTCCCATCAATTGATGATAAACAAAATCTTGTTACCTAGTGTGAGTTCTTCTACCGTAGTGTGAATTCTCAGTAAAATAATTTTTAATGTCAGCTCCAACATTTGAAAACTCGTTTTAGAATCATTTATTTTTCCACACTGAAAAGCGAGTTAACTGTGTCACTCTTGTGATGAACATCCTTGTCGGATATAATCAGAATAATTTTTTGCCATCTCGAGGACACGCGTACGCGGAATTGTAATTAATTCATGAGACATTTAATGATGAAGAGTACCATATAATGAGAGGCAAGCAAACCGCGACACACGAGAACTGTCCTCATTTCAGAACGCACAAAACGGGTAGGAGACAAGGCACGGTGGACCGGAAAGGACAATTTATTGCGTGGAATTAGCGAACAAAATGGGGCCACCGCTACACAAGTGGACAGTCTGCGGCCACAAATTAGTTCGTCTCTGTTTATTATTCCTCGAGGACAATTAGCGATGCCCTAATAACACAATTAAGATTGAAATTTTAACTTCCGATGACATTTAAGGATCAATCTTTCCGAATACACAACAAATTTAGATTTTTTTCACTATTATTATACCATTAAACCAAAACCCTTTCGGGGTAAGCGCAACTTGTTCGGTTCTAGCCTCGTTATACCACCGGGCATCAAAGAATTTATATGGTAAGAGTAAGTATGAGGGTCGTTTAATAAGTAAGGTAAATTTCACGCTAGATGGTGCCAGAATGGACTTTGTAGTTTATGACAAGAAATAGCACTCTTCAAAATAACCTCTACAAAGCTCCAGCCAAAACTGACGATTAGTTTACGTTTGGCATACGTTTGAAGTAAGCGTGTCAGTAGTTTTCGAAAAAATTGGGAAAGAAGAGTTCCGTGCAGTGACAAAACATTTTTATTTCAGAAATTGGACGGCCACGCAGATTAAGCACGAGTTAGACGAAGTTCACGGCGAGTCTATTCCTTCGTTGAAAACCGTTTATTTTTGGATAAACGAATTTAAACGTGGCCCAACCACATCTACAGGTGAAGTGCACTCCGAACGCTCAATTGAGGTCATCACATTGGATACGGTGGAAAAAATTCATCATATGATTATGGAAGATCGCCGAATCAAGGTGCGTGAGATTTATAAGGCTGTAGGCATCTCCACTGAATGAGTTTATAACATCTTGCACGAAAAACTGGAAATTAATAAGGTGCGTGCAAGAAGGGTGCCGCGATTGCTGACTCCCGATCAAAAGCGTAGCCGAAAAGATGTTTCAATCGGAATCCGCAGGACTTTTTGCATCGATTTGTGACAGTTGACGAAACCTGGATCCATCCATTATATACCCGAGACAAAGCAGCAGTTAAAGCAGAGGATACTGCTGGTGAAAGTGCGTCAAAGAAGGCGAAGACTGTTTTGTCAGCTAGGAAGGTGAAGGCCATAGTATTTTGGGATCCCCAAGGAATCATCCTCATTGATTACTTGGAGAAGGGTGAAACTATAACAGGAACGTACTATGCATCATTACTGGACCGTTTGAAAGACAAGCTACAAAAAAAACGGCCACGATTGGCGTGCAAGAATGTGCTATTTCATCACGACAACGCACCGGCTCACTCCTCCGCAATCGCAATGGCAAAGATACCAGAACTGGGCTTCGAAATGATTCCTCATCTACCCTATTCTCCAGACTTAATCCTTGCAACTTCTTTCTGTTCCCCAACTTGAAGACCTGGTTCGGTGTGAAGAGATTCTCGCCCAATGAAGAAGTAATCAATGCCGTAAATCTGTATTTTGCAGACCTCGAGAAAGCTTACTTTTCTGAAGGAATGAAAAAATTTGAATCTCGATGGACTAAGTGTGCAGCCCTTGAAGGATACTATGCTAAGAAATAAAGGCAAACTTTTCAAAAAAAGAAAAAATTTACTTGCTTTTTTACCAAACTTATTAAACGACTCTCGTAAGTTACGTCTAGAAGAAGGGATAGGTTTTAGATCAATGTAGAAGTTGCGTGTTGCTCATTCAAACAACACACTCGTCCCATAATACCGCTACGAGAAGGATCGCTGATCAATCTCTCTAGCAATCAACCCAGGTGAAGAGTTTCACAGAGCCATCATACATTACGACTCACGCATAAACACTCAAACTGACTGATAAACCCACAGAAAGATCCATCATACGCTTTACCCCAACCACATCCACTAAGCAAAGCTTTTTACAAGGCCCATGAGTATCAAAAATCTTTCGTTTCAGGTCTTCTTCTTCTTATCAACTATTCGAAGTGTAGATCACAAGTCTTTTTTACGGCAATCAATAAATTTTATTGCCTTTGCAACTACTTTTTCATTTTCACGATTCAAATTGTGGCGGCAGATAGCCATAGAGATTTATAGTCCAATAATAGGAAAATTGCCATTTTTCACACACGCTGGAATTCAAAATTTTCGAAAATCTATAGAAACACAGAAAGAAAGAAAAGTTGATCCCAGAGTTAAAAATTAATTTTTTTGTTGTTCAAAATTAATTTTTCAACTGAAAATGCAGCTGTTTTGTTGAAAAATCGTGTTTTTAGGTTGAAAAATCAATAATCTGGTGGATTCTTTTTCTATTTTGACTGAAAATTCAACTCTTCTGTTGAAAATTCGTTTTTTGTTTGAATTCAACTGTTTTTTATCTAAAATTAAAATCTTTTTTGATTGAAATATCAGTTATTACATTTTTCTTTGAGAATTCAATTTTTTCGTAGAAAATTAATTTTTTAAACTGAAAATTTAACTATTCTACTTTTTAGTTGAAAATTGTTCTTTTTTGATTGAAAATACAACTATTTGGTTGAAAATTCATCTCTTTGATTGAAAATTTAACTATTTTGCTGAAAATTCGTTTTTTTTTCGTTCGAAATTAGTTTTTTCAACTGAAAATTTAACTACTCCATTTTTGGGTGACAATTCATGCTTTTTAGTGGAAAATTCAACTTTTTGGTTGAAAATTTATGTATTTTGTTGAAAATTCGTCTTTTTTGATAGAAAAAAAATCTTCTTGTTAAAAATTAATTTTTTTGTTTGTAGATTCATCAATTTAGTAGAAAATTCGTCTCTTTGGTTGAGAATCCAACTATCATCGACTGAATTCATCTTTTTTGGTTGAAAATTCGATTATTTGTTTGCAAATTTAATTATTTGTTCAAAATTGAACAATTTTGATAGAAAGTCGTTCGATTTGGTTTAAAATTTAATTGTTCTGTTAGATATTTGTCTTTTTGGGTTGAAAATGAACTTTTTGTTGAAAATTCTTAGTTGCGGGTTAAAACTTCAAATATTTTGTAGAAAATTCGCCTATTCTGCTCGACAATTCAACAATTTGGTTGATTTTTTTCTCTCTCTTGACTGAAAATTCAACTCTTTTGTTGAAAATTCGTTTTTTGGTTGAATTCAACTGCTCTTGATTAAAAACTAAAAACTTTTTTAGTTGCAATATCAACTATTACATTTTTCGTTGAGAAATCATTATATTTCGTTGAAAATTCATTTTTTCAATTGAATCAATTGAATAAAATTGTAAAATTCCTTGGAATATCTTAGAATCCATTGAAATCTTTGAAATGGTTAGGAATCCCTTGAAATTTCATTTCATTTCATTTATTTTCGAAAGTTTGCTAGAAATCTTTCAAAATCTTTGGATATCCTACGGAATTCTTCAACACCCCATGAAATTTTCGAAATCTCTTGAAATTCTTTGGAATCCCTTAAAATCCACGGAAATATTTGGAAATTTTTTAAAATCCCTCGAAATGTTTTGAAATCTTACGAAATTCAATTAAATCCGTGAAAATATTTTTAAATCTCTTGAAAACCAATGAAATCTTAAAATTAGGTGAAATGTTTGGAAATCCCATAAAATCTTTTTAAGAGCCTTGAAATCCGTTGAAATTCTTTGGAATCCCTTAAAATCCAATCATAAGTATGGAAATCTTTGAAATCATTTCAAATCTCGTGAAATTTTTATGAAATCTGACGAATCGCTTAAAATTAGTGGAAATTCTCTGTAATTCCTTGACATTTCTTGAAATTCGTTGAAATCTATTGATATATTTGAAATCTGTTAAATCTTTTGGAATTCTGTAAAATTTCTTGAAATCTGTGAAATCCTCTGAAATCCCTTGGAATCATTTTAAATCCTACGTTAAGCAAATAAATAAGTCAATTGTTTGTCGATTCTCTATTTTTTGCATCAATTCTTTCAATATTTTAACATTATTTTTGCAACACCCACCTCTAAAGTTGCAATTTATGTTGCTCTAAATAATGTGTGAAGTGACTCTTTCAACAATAATGACGTCACCGTGCGTGAATTATTACTTCACACACCAGCGGCCATTATCGCGCATGCGCGCTTTGAAAAAGCTACTTCACACGCGGGTTGCCAATCGTGAAATCGGTGGCGCCCTCTGGCAGAGCAGAATCCTCTTCAGTCTTAAAGCGGCACAGGTCAGACGTACCTGTCACTATTTTGGAGCAGCAATGCATAGGATTGCAAGAAATTTTATAGAGATCGCGTGAGATTTTATAGAGACTGCATGGAGTTACAAGAGATGACATGAAATTCCACGGAATTGCAAGCAGATTGCAGTGTATATGATCGCACGGAATTTTAGAGAGATCGCACGAGATTTTATAGAGATTGTATGGGATGACAAGAGATTGCATGAGATTCCACGGGACTGCATGCAGATTGCAGTGTATAGACTTGCACGAAATTTTATAGAGGTTGATCGAGATTCTATAGAGATTGTATGAGACGACAAAGGATTGTATGAGATTCCACGGGATTTCAAGCAGATTGCAATGCATAGGATTGTACGAAATTTTAGAGAGGTCGCGAGAGATTTTATAGAGATTGCATGGGATTACGAGGGATTGCATGAGCATTGCATGAGACTGCATAAGGTTCCATGGGATTGCAAGCAGATTGCAATGCATGGGATTGAACGAAATTTTATAAAGATCATGCGAGATTATACATAGATTGCGTGGGACTACAAGGGAAAACATAGTATTGCATGAGATTCCACGGGATTGCAAACATATTGCAATGCATGGGATTGCTCGAAAATTTATAGAGATTGCGCGAGATTTTATAGAGATTGCATGGGATTACAAAGGATTGCATGAGATTCCACGGGATCGTACGCAGATTATAGTGCATGAGATTGAACGAAATTTTATAGAAATTTCGTGGAATTGCAAAGGATTGAAGAGGATTGCATGAGATTCCACGGGATCGCACGAGATTGCTGAAAGTGTGTACACCAGATTTCAGGAGTAATTAGCTCCTCAAACTGCGCCCTATTGAGCCTAGCGTTAATCTCATTTTATTAAGACCAATAATTATATTTAATATCATTAAATTAAAGCTCGTTGCATGAAGCACATTTTAATTATTCAAGTTCCACAATGAAATGTTGCGAGAAATAATGTTCAGCTATATCAAATGAAGTCTTTAATTTCAGAGCTTTGATGATGCTTTCCCCAGGTGAAAATTGTGTGTGAAAATGTCGGGTTTTGGAGGACGCTCAAAGGAGTGTTTACCGGCAACTAACGACGCAGTCTGTCCTGACAAGAATCAATTAACGAGGGTGGAAGAAGGTGGGATTTCAAGGACCTAAAAGGGTGCAAAGCCCTTTCAACATTTCCTGGTTGACGACCTTAAAAAATATTCACCTTCATGCGACAAAAGCTCTCGAGTCACAAGACATGCATACTTTAAAGTTCGAGTTCAAAGGTATGGAAAAATAAAGGGGAAAGACTATTTTTGTGCAGAAAGTATGTATTACACGATTGGAAGCTTTAAAGCTGGAAAATTTAATCTTGGACTATTCTAAGTTGGAAAATTATATTAACAGGGTTGATTTAAAAAATATGTGCATTTCTTATTAGGTACCATTGAGTACTTAACTTATAATTTGACTAAGTTTTATGCTGTAGTTTTTCTAACTTTATCATTTTTACAGATGGTTATTGTTATTGTATCTATTTTAGATATTTTTCAATCTACTTCACATTTGAGGTTTTGAGATATTATGTTGAAATAATTAAAATGTCATTTCGGTACTTATGAAAAACAAAATAAGTTTGCCAGAAAGATGTACATAAAATTTGAGGTATAATAATTGAATTCGGTTTTCTACCTTATTAATGTTAGATATTAGATTATTATCTAAATCCTGATATTGAATAATAACTCCCATGAAGGCTATTGACATTGTTCAAACATATGGTTTTTACAAGAGGCAGTTTGGACGATATACTCGAGAAAAGCGATTGTGTGGCCCAGCAAACGGTCTTAGTTTGTGGATTGATTTAGAACCAATTTATTCAAAAGTATTCCAGTTTGAAAAAGAAAGAAAAAGGTAATAATCCAAACTAATAATATATTTCTGAAAAATTGCTAAGTTCCTCAAATTCGTAAACTATATTTAAATAAAATAGATATCTTTTGGTGAATTGAGCCTCAATTAAAAGAAATCTTAAGTATTCTTAAGCAACCCTGCTGGTTGGAACAAATCCTGGTTTAATGTCTCTCATTCAAAATTTTTTAAAGATCGAAATGAAATTTACTTTCTTATGAAAATATTTGGGTACTGAAAAAGGAACACCCAAAAAGTTCACAAATCAAAACTAGACTTCGAGACTATCCGCTTTTCCGGCTGATTAGAGACAAATCTACAATTCAAATTTTAACCTGGTACTTTTCATAAAATAAGGTCGCCAAAAGGTTTTACATGCAATTTTTATTTTTACAACTAATTAAAATCTTAACCTGGTCCTTATCAAAGAAATAAGGTTGCCAAAAGGTTTCGCGTACATTCAGGTCAAAGAAATGATACCCTCATTGCGTACAAAAACTGGTATTCTGAGGAAGATGCCATATGGACAATATGTGCATTCTGTTATTATGTACCATTGAATACTTTATTTACATTTTTCTCTAATCTTATGATTCTTACAGATGTTTTGGATTTCAAATATATTTATTATATTTTTTAGTCTACTATATATTTGTTTTTGCTTCCTCATAGAGGAAGCTTTGTGATGGTAACAATTTCGAAAATATTTTAATTCGTTTAATTAAACGTTCCTCATATAACTCAAAGTTGATGTAAGAATAAGAACGAATCCTTGATGCTAGACGAATCGATTGACCTATAATATCAATATACTTTATTGAAAAGTAAGAAAATTATGGTCATTTATAATAGTTGAAAATTTTGTTTTTTACAGTATAACTTTTTTCATTAACATAGTTCAAAGTTGATGCAAAAACAGAAAGGAGTCCTTGATTCGAGACGAATTGATTGACCTACTTGTATTTTTGTATTTTTACTTCCTCTATGCGGAAGCAAATATATTTGCTAATTATAGTCACAATGAGGAAGCAAAGTGCTCATTAAAAATCAGCACCATACAATTATGAATACAAAAAAAGTGGAAACACCCGCGATCGAATTCACAGCAACTTTCTAAATATACTGTTAATATAATTCAAATGTCATCCTGGTACTTATTATAAATATATTAAGATTGCCAGAAGGATGTATATAATTTGAGTTATGATAATTGAATACAATTAACAAAAAATTTCATAATTAAATGTACAAATATTTTGCTATCTTATTATTGCCTCTTTGGACTAACTTCTGAATCTTGATATTTGGGGCTGAGACTTTCTGTATAGTTTCTTGAAATCTCTCAGCATTCTTCGAACAAATGACTTTTACGAGGGCTTGGGACTGGTTATTTTCTCAGAAAATGTTAAAATGATCGTTTTTTTAAGGGTCTATGTAACGGTCAGTCGTCGACCGTCTCTCGATCGCTACACCTCGTTTTTCTAGATTTTCTTCCCAGTCAAGAATTTTTATCATAATTAAAAAAATTTATATTAAAAAAGTGCATTAATGTTTCTATCTTTAAAAAGAAAAAGAAAATCAACAAAATTTAAAAAATTTTGAAAAATAATTGAAATGTTCGTTCAATTAGTGATGTGGTGAAGTGTTTGCAAAATATTGGATTACAATTTTTTGTATTTTATACGCAGGAAGTTATATAAAAAATTATTTTATCTATTCTTATTTTTCTGTTTTGGTCAATATGGTTTTCAGTGTAATTGATTGAAATTTGATGGAATGTGATTTTATGATAGATGTTACTGAAAGTCCGGTATAGGGGTATTAAAGAATTTATTCAATTAGCAAAAACTTTGATTGGATGCATTACAGAAGGAATTAGTGATAGAATGTAAGCTTCATGGGTTTTTTACTAAAAAAGATATTTCATATTAACAAGAAAATATGTTTTGATTTCAACAAAAAAGGATAACAAAGAAACTTTCAATGACAATACCAATAACAATGACATAATTTTATAGTGTTTTCTATTATAGAATAATAAATCAAAAAAAGAAATCTTCATAAGGAAGTGAGTTTCACATTGATCTGAAAGATTTCTGATTTTAATAAGAAAATGGAAAGATTGAACAAACAACGTTTGATAATAAAAAAGATTTTATTTGTACTTTCAGGTTATATTTAAATTTGATTGATATATGTTTCATTATTTATAACTGTAGTTATCCTATAAATTACACCTGATGGAGAAGTCTAAATTGTCTTCGATACACGTTGGTCCTCAGTAGTATGAAAAAGACGGAAAAAAGAAAGAGTGTGAGGTTGGTTTTGGTTGACTCTTTCTTTTTCTCCCTCTTTGTTTTTTTTTTGTTTGTACAGTTATTGTACATTTCTCTCTTAGAAGCCGGAAAAGCGGGTAGTCTCGCAGTCCAATTTTGATTTGTGAACTTTTTTTCGGGTGTTCCTTTTTCAGTACACATAAAATTTTCATAAGAAAATAGATTTCATTTCGATCTTTGAGAAAAAAAATAGGATAAACTTCCGATTAGGGTGTACCTCCAAAACCCATCAAACTACGTATACCTACGTATTTTGACGCGCTAATTACGAAAATGATAGTGAAAATTGGCGACTAGTCGATTTTCATGGTGAAAACCATGAAAAACCCATAAAAATCATG
>JAUMHM010000072.1:20624515-20638375 GCA_032362435.1 Melikaiella ostensackeni
ATTTTTATAGTTACTGTTACTGAAAAAAATGTAACTAATTACCAATTCGTTACTTACTTACAAAAGTAATTTCGTTATCACTATCGTTACCAAAAAAAGTAACTACACTGACAATCCCTTATAAGTCGATCCGCACTATGTCCTTCCTAGAATTCTACCAGCTCGCATTCGTAGGCGACGGAGGTGTGAGAGGATGAGCGGGAGGCGTTGTGAGAGCTGTGGCCTTCAGCAGTTCCGTAGCTATAAAGCGAGCAGTCTCAAAACTCATGTGCATATTTCTCATTTATTTTTAAATACACGCGGAAAATTCTCTTTTCATCAATTCGTCTTCATTATTAACAAAGGTCCATAGCTTATGTTGACAAAAATCTACATTTGTAGAAAATCAAGTTAATTAATATTATATGTTCCTACTGGAAATAGTTCAGACGGCCCTGATTGTTGACACAACGATGTTATTTTGTCGACCAGGGTAATTAATTAATTGATATTTTGATGTTAGTTTTGTCGATAACTGGTCAAAATGATTTTTGGAGAAAATGAGAAAAAATCTACCTCGGCCCTGATTGTTGACATTGGAATCGCTCCGCCATACGTCCAAGGCCATTTCAGGCAGAAACCAAAGTTGGACCTATATGGGATTTTCAGTGTAGTTACAGTAACTATTTAAAAGAAACTATAGTTACTTCCCATCATTGGCCTGTGTTAAACATTTTCAATCATATTTTCAACACTTTTGAACATTTTTAAGATCTTACTGAACGATCCCATCCCATTTCCACACCTTTTACTTTACTATTGCCCTATCTCTTTTCAATGCTCAAAATCATACGTCACGTCAGCGATGCGAAGAAGCTATCATGCGGTTCGTGTCCCGCCGCACAGTGGACGGTTTTGTGAAATTCTGTCTCAAAATCGTAGAACTTCAGATCGAAATGACCTAGAGGGATACATTTTTTTTCAATTGAAGATAAATCTTTGCCAAATTAAGGAAAATTATCGAGAAAGTGGGAAAAAAATGTTTCGACTTCAAAAACATATATTGAAGTTGAAATTTTTCGCCAAAAATATCGTCTATTGAATACCACGGATGCTTAGATTTTACATTTTATATGATATGCTATACATAACTTTATACAGATTTTTGCATGCCCAATCCGAATCTGACATGTAAATTAGTGTAGGTCGAAATCCAAAATGGAGGATCCAATATGATGGACTGCAATTGTAAAACAAAAAAGATTTGACTAGAAATGGCTACTCAGGGGGGTTTTCGGGTCGCTGATTTAAAATCCAAACTTGAAATTTTGAATTTCAAATTAGGGGATCCAATATAGCCAATACAAATTTTAAAACAAAACCGATTCGACTTCACATTGCTACTCGGGAGTTTTATGGGTCGCTGATTTCAAATTTAAAGTTAAGATTTATAAATTCAAAATGGCTGATCCAATATGGCGTATCAACATTGTAAAAACAAAGCCGATTTGATTAAAAATTGCTACTCCGGGATTTTTCGTGTCGCTAATTACAAATTTTAAAAAATCATTCTAAAATTTAAAATTTCAAATCCAATATAGCGAATTAAAATTGTGAAACAAAACCGATTTGACTAAAAATATCTACTCGCGGATTTTCTGGGATGCTCATTTCTAATTCAAAGTCTGAATTCAAAAATGTGGCATTTAAGCAGTACTTATGCAGTATTTTCTTTGAAAATCGCACGAATTTTAAAATTTGTCAACACGTATATTTGTAGTAATAATTTTTTCTGTAAAACAAGATTCAATTATTTGACAAACTTTGAGAAGTTTAAGCAAAAACGAAGAAAAGAAAAATAGAACCACCATGGAGATCAGTAGAGTGAATTAATGTAGCAGTTGAAACAATATATCATTGTAATTACTAATTTAACAATCACAAAATTGTACTTATGTTAGGATGTCACGTGTTCGATAAATTAATAATTTCAAGTCGGTTTCATTTTTCAACCTTGGTCCGACATATTGGACCGGTCATTTAAAATTTTTAAATTTTGACTTTGGTTTTGAAATCAACGACCGGTAAATACCCCGATTAGAAATTTTTATTCAAATTGGTTTTATTTTACGATTCCGGCCCACCTTATTGGATCCACCATTTTGAATTTACAAATGTTGACTTTGGATTTGAAATAAGCGACCTGAAAAACCGCTGTGTGGCAATTTTTAGTCAAATGGGTTCAAACTGTCTTTTGTTTAGAAACAATCTTCAAAAATAATATATAATTTCATGATCTGATCCTGAATGAAAATAATCACAATCAAAATAGTGAAATTATTTAAATAGAGAAACAACATAATTGAAAAGGTTAGATACTTCAAATTACAAAAAACATACCTCACTGAAACGAAGAACCAACATTTTTTAAACCGATGTTATAGTTTAACTGATAAGATTATACATTTTGTTTGAATAAATGGTGGAGCACTCACATTTGCGTCCACAATCCAAGCAGAACAGACTCAAACGCAACATGAACGTAAGGATTCAAAAAGAATAGTTAAGCGGAGTAAAAACAAGAACTATAATAAGCGCAGGTTATATAACTAACAAGGTTGAATCTAGTAGTCTAAAGTAACTAGCAAGAAAAAACAATATGGCGATAGAAACTATACACTTGCAAGATGGCGTTTGAAAATTACAATATGGAGGTTGACATTTGAGATTGAATATGAAAAAACAAACATTGAGGAAATTATTTAAAAAATTGAATGGAGTAAGAATATATAAACTGAATTAATAAAAATTATTTTTCAATCTTAACAATTAAGAATACTTTTTATTAAATCGATGTAGAGATGATTAATATGTTGAGTATCAGATTTTAAATTAATTGAGTTATGGTTTTTAATAATGTGAAATACTTCTCTACGAAGTTTCTTTCTGTAATTAAACTCCATAGCAAGTGTTTTTGCATTTTTGAAATCGAAAAAATGATCCAAATTATGGGAGTGTTGAACAAGAGCAGTACCACGATGATCATGTTTGCAATCATTTTTATGTTCTCTAATACATACTTGAAAATATCAAAAAAATAGTTTGGAAAATTATTATTTTTTAGGGTGTTTTTAACTATTTGTATGTTCCTATTAGTGAAGCTATTATGTGATAATTTAACTGCTCTGTCTATCATATTATTAATTACACTGACTTTATATTGAATATCACAATAAGATAAAAAATTAAGACATCTACTAGACCAAGACGGTTTCCTAAACCAGTTAGTTAAAACAACATCACCATCTCTAATGATAGTGAGATCTAAAAAGTTAATTTTATTGTCTTTTAATTTCAACAGTAAAATTGAGGTTAGGATGGTAATTATTAAATCTAAAAACTATATCATCAATTTTATCTTCAGGAATACATGTGAAAATATCATCAACATAGCGGAAGATGAAAGTGACATGATAAGTTATTTGAGATAGGATTTTTTGTTCAAGTCTTTCAAGAACTAGATTAGCAAGAGCAGGAAAAATCGGTGACCCCATTGGAATACATACTGTTTGTTTATGAAATTTATTGTTAAATTTACAATATGATTTCTTTGAACAAAATTTAATTAACTGTAAAATTTGGTTTTTGGAATATTGGTATGTTCAGAGATTTCAGGCCATTTTATTTGAATGCAATTAATAATAAGAATGTGAGGAATACTAATGTACATTGATTCTATCTCTAAAGAAACAATTTTGTTATTGTTAGGAATAATGACATTGTCAATTTTGTTTTTAAAATGCCAGCTTTTGTTGATGAAATAATACGTTTTTCCTAAGATGGATTGAATAGGTTTAGCTAAAAATTTAGAATGGTTGTAATGAGGAGCATCATAAAATGCAATGACAGGTCTTATAGGAATATTGGGTTTATGAATTTTTGCGAGACCGTAAAATCTAGGAGAATTCCCATAATGGCATTTTAGATGTCTAGCTGTATCAAAATTGAAATGATGTTTATTTAATGAATTTTTAATAAGTTTATTTAAATCATTTTGGATTTCATTAGTAGGATCTCTAGAAATTTCTATATAAGTATTTGTATCATTAAGGATATCTTGACAATTTTTGATATATTGATCTTTAGACATGATGACCGTGGCTCTACTCTTGTTTGCTTCAGTAATAATAATTTCTTCATTTTGTGATAAAAACCTTTTAGTTTCAAAGCCTAAATTCTGAAAAAAGGATCGTTCATAGAATTGACATGATTGTGTAAATACTTTTGTAAACATAAAGAAAAATTTGTTCTAAAAATATGTTGGTCTTTATCTATAATGTAAGAACCAATTTTTCCCTTCAACACTAGCTAGAGCTTTTTCTACAAGAGATTTATCAAGAGGTTTTATGTGAAATTTGTTGCCAAAACTAAGAAAATAGCCAATATTATTTGGTATATTTTTGTTGGTTGAATTTATCAACCATTTTGGATTAGGTTTTCTAAAAATTAAAGGTTGATAATATTTAGATTTTTATCCATTCAATTTTCTTTACAGACTTTTTAATTAAAAAGTTACCTAAATTCACAAGTTTTTTATGATGAAATTCAAAAAATTTAAACGAAGTATCTATATTAACAGAATTACGAATAAGTATTTCAAGTAAGTTACATTTTTCAGTGATGAAATTTATTTCATTATGAACATCTTTAATTTCTTGATTCGCAATTCTAATTTTAAATTGAAAAAATTTTTTGATAAATTCAGAAATATTTTTTGGATGAGAGAAATTAGCATTGTGTTTTAAGTTAATTAAATGAACAGGTGAAATACGTTCAGATCTGCATCTAAGTAGAAACCTACGTTGGTTGAATTTATGCTCTAAAGATTTTCTTGTGTGAATCCAATTATACATGATATGAACAGTATTACTGCCATACTTATTGTTAATTCGTTGAAAATAGTTGTTATACATAACAACATAAACTATCACATCTTTTTAAAAAATGTTGGTTCTTCGTTTCAGTGAGATATGTTTTTTGTAATTTGATGTATCTAACCTTTTCAATTATGTTGGTTCTCAATTCAAATAATTTCACCATTTTTATTGTGACTATTTTCATTCAGGAACAGATCATGAAATTATATATTATTTTTGAAGATTATTTCTAAAGAAAAGACAGTTCATATGTTGACTTTTTACTGATGAAGCTTGCTAATCGAAACAAGCGAAACGTTTAAAAATGTGTAACCATATATGGATTATTTATTGAGCTCAATAAAGAGCTTTTTACAAAGGACCAGATGATCGAAACAACACTTATTTCCACCTGCTACAAGATATCTATTTTACTTAAATATAGTTTACAAATTTGATTTAGTTAACAATTTTTAAGAAATGTGTTTTTGGTTTGGATTATTACCTTTTTCTTTTTTGAAAAATGGAATAATCTGAATGGATTGGTTCTAAATCAACCCGCAATGATGAATTTTCCCTAGATTCTAAAAATGAGACTGGGAGGCTCGTCTTTGTCGCAACTCAAAAGTACAAAAAAAAAACCCCCTAAATACTGAGTTTCATGAAATTTGAACAAAAATTTCTAATTGTCAACCGCCATATCAGATGTACCATTTATGTTTTTGTAAATTTGACTTTGGGTTCATAATCGCATACTTTGAAAACCCGTAAGCATAATTTTTTATAAAATTTTGTTAATGTTTAGACATTTTTCCTCATAGATCGGTATTTGGTCCCACTGTGCGAACATCAGCTCTGCAGTTATGGAATGGCGATTCGTTGAATTCATTATGAATTCGCTAGCCTCAAAACACATCTGCACCTGTAATTTCCGTAATTGTTCGCATATTCAATAAAATTCTCGCTTCGCACACATCGTTCACTGTAATGCGACTTAAACGGAATTAAATATCGACCTTCGCTCATAAATACTAATACCTTTCTCTTTTATACACTTTAGAATAGAATAAATAAGAATAAAAATTTAGTACGAGACGAAATGGAAAAATAATGTACATTAAGTTGAAAATAATTAATATATAATAATAATAATTAATAATAATCAAAAAATTTCATACAAGTCTAGTGTCAGGTCGGGCTCTGGTCTGGTCCAGGTCAGGCTTTATCTAGACCGACTAGTTTGGAAGGTTTGATCTGGTCCAGGTCTGGCGCTGATCAACCTCCAAAAAGGAACAAAATTTCTAAGTTCGATCAGCACATTTGTTTACATACTTCAAAAAACTAAGAGGGTGTCTAAAATGATAGGAAATAAGAAATTCACACTATCATAACGGAACTTTTTTCATCGTCTAGACATTCTGGTCTGGCCCAGGTTTGGTGCTGATCAGCTTCCCAAGAACAAAACAATTTCAAAGTTTGATCACCAAATTTTTCTCACATATTTTTAAAAACTGACAGGGTGTCTAAAATGATAGGAAATAAGAGATTCACACTATCAAAACAGGACTTTCTTTCTCATCACCTTGACGGTCTAGTCTGGCCTAGTTTTGGTTGTGTTTCATTTTGCAAGACATACAAATTTTCAAGTGTCTATCAATAAAATTTTGTGTGCAAATTTCGAAAAATTGATAGGGTGTCTAAAAAATAAAGCCAAAGCAATTTACACTATTGAAATAAGTGTTTTCTTTTTATATCGATTTGGCAATCTAGTCTGGCCCAGACCTGGTGTTGGTCAGCCTTTCATGACATGAGCGAATGAGTGACTCTCTGTTTTAATGACGCGAATATATAACTTACGGTAATTTAGCGGGGCGTGTGCGCGATTTATAACTTGAGCGGATAGGGTTCGATTCTCGGTGCTTGCAAATTTTCTACGAATGCTTTTTTTAAGTGTTATATTTAATATATAAGTGAGGATACTTTTAGAACTAATTATACGTTCAATAATTAGAATTTTTTAAATTTAGATTTATTCAAAATAAATCTTTCGCGAAGTTTGGTCCATACAATTTGGAACACCAGAGTTCTGGAAGAAAATACAATTTTATTCCGTTTTTTGTTGATTATTTATTAATAATTCGCTATTTATATATTTTGTTGATTATTTATTAATAATTTGCTATTTATATATTACTTAATATTTATTTAATATACACTACCTGTATGTACTATTTATTTATTCATTAGTAAATAGATGGTCTAGCTTGCGGCTGACCATATGGTCTAACATGGGGCTAACCAAAAAAACGTTATACTTTTGGCCAGACCCAGGCCAGATCTATGATCCGTGCCAAAACTGGTACCTAGATGGTCTGGACTGTGCCTGGCTAATGCCAGAAGATTTTTCCATTCACGGTGCAATGGATAATATTATACCAAATCAGAGGAAAGAAAAATAAATATTTGAATTAATAAAATCCAGTGTTAACTCCAGTAATCAAATTAAAGAAACTTTAAATTGATAAAGAAACTGTATTATAATTTAAATTCGGTTGAAAACTGAAATGGAATATCAGGACTTGTGACTCGTATGCGAACGCAATTTCTTACAACGTACTGAACAGACTGTGACATCTGTTCATTAGAATCATTAGTATGCAGTACTAATTCACTTACATGCGCGTATTTATGTGGGCTAACGACCTGCAGCCACCGTAGCACGAGTCCAACTACATAATCGGTTTATCGTCTTATCCGCTTATATTATTGATAATTAGGATGGCACGCTCCCTCCTACATACTTTCAGCAAGTTCACTATCAGTTCACTATCAGTCTTTTTAACTTTTAACTTTTAACTTTTAAATTTAACTTTCAACTTTTAACGTTATTTTTGGCCAGCCTCAGGGCACACCGACTGGTCAGCTGCTAGCTATTGGCTGGTCAGCCACTAGTTAATGGCTGATCAGTCGCTAGTTATTAGATGGTCAGCCACTAGTTCATGGCTGATCAACCGCTACTTATTGAATGGTCAGCCGCTAGTTAATGGATGATCAGCCCCTTGTTATTTGCTGGTCAGTCACTAGTTAATCGCTGATAATCTGCTATTTTTTGGCTGGTTAGTCACTAGTTCATGGCTGATAAGCCTCTAGTTAATGGCTGATCAGTCGCTAGTTATTGGCTGGTTAGTCGCAAGTTATTGGCTGGTCAGTCGCAAGTTATTGGCTTGACAGCCACTTGTCAATGGCTGATCAGCCACTAGTTCATGGCTGATCAACCGCTACTTATTGGATGGTCAGCCGCTAGTTAATGGATGATCAGCCGCTAGTTATTGGCTGGTCAGCCACTAGTTAATCGCTGATAATCTGCTATTTTTTGGCTGGTTAGTCACTAGTTAATGACTGATAAGCCACTAGTTAATGGCTGATCAGCCGCTAGTTATTGGCTGGTCAGCCACTAGTTAATGCCTGATCAGCCTCTAGTTACTGGCTGGTCAGTCACTAGTTAATGCTTGATCAGCGACGATGTAATGGCTTATCAGCCGCTAGTAAAGGTCTGATCAGCAACTAGTTGGTGGTCGGTCAACCGCTTTCTGGACTCCCTTGTAAAATAAAATAATTTAACCCGATTGGGAACAATTGAGTAATAAATACCAATTGCTTGGGACGAAACTGGTATGTTTGGGATGTGTGCTGGTCCTGGGCCAGCATACATCTTTTGCTTCCATTATATCCATACATCTTCTCATGCAAGCTCTTGTGTTTCTACGACTCTTTATATCTCTTCGCTTTAGAGTTTCATTCACACATTCCAACGATTCTTTTTGCGGCCTACCTCTGGATACGCTACCATTCACCTTACCTAAATACACTTGCTTTCTTAAACGGCCTTAAAAAATATTGTTATTGTGTAAAAATACTATTTCATCAAAATTGACTATAACTTACTATTTTCTTGAATTCCGACTGGAAACAAACAGCCTTACCGAAAAAGTATTTTTTCATCTCCCTTTTTTTTAGTTTAGACCACGACTGTTATATCTTTTATCGATATCGTTCGACTTTAACGACGGAAAATAGTACATGTTAACTGTAACCGATAACGCCCTACGTGTCAGTTGTACAGCCTGCATAGGTGCATACGTATAATGTATATATTTTTGAATACATATGGCTTCGCCCAATGGTCTCCGGAATTTCGAGGATTACAGATGTGGTGGCAGAGGAATAATTCGGAACGATAACTCGCGGTATTGGATATCGATTGGCGGTATATGTTCCCCCTTTCAATTGCTTTTCGAAAACCAGGCACGTTTGGTTCGTATCGAATGTGTGGCCTGTTTTATGCACCTATATGCCGTAAATCGCGCTCACATACCTTAATATAACTGACCCGTTAGTAAATTATTTCGGAATGCTGAAATTATCCAAATTAGCCGAATCCAGTCAGGGTATCTAGCGATTCCTAGGAACGAAATTCAAGGTCTTCTTTAGATTTCCCAGGTCAACCCTGTGAAAAATTTACCATTAGACCATGCATGGCCCAAGCTTGGGACCCAATGATACCAATGGTGGCGCAAGATTGGCCACCAGTCTTGGGCCATCATTGGCCGAAGCTTGGGATGATAACAACAATGCCAAGAGTTCGCAGCCATTCATGGGTCATGACTGGTAGCCAACACTACCCAATGATCTTGAAAACATGGGTAATTTGGCTGCCATTACTAGACCAATGACCGAACCAAGCATGGGCCAAGCATGAGTCGAGATAGTGAAAAAATCTGACTTTATAAAAAATTATTATTTATATCGTAGAATTTTTTTCCTGATATTGGCTAATGATTGGCCCATGCTTGGTACGATCACTGATTAACAGTCGTGGACCATTACTGCAGGGGGAAAAAATTATGAGAACCGATTAGAAGGACGCGTACCGTCATACATTTCGATGCAATGAATAATTTAATATAGCAGGAATTAAAAAGCTATTTTGAACATGGCACATGATGTAAATTAGGTGTTGAAAGTAACCATAAATAATTATGTGTAGTAGTGAATATTTTATTAAACACTTGAGTAATAGAAATTATCAAGAAGCTATTGACTTTTTACTTTTAAGAAATATTATAAACGCTACTTTGAAGGTTATTTTAGAATTTGGATACTATTTTTCAAATTGTCACTTAACCCCAACTGATGATGTCCAACCTAAGAATAAAAGTGAGTCACTAACAAATTTTAGGTCATTATTAATTCGTACACCAAAGAAGATTACTAAAAAAAACTGCGTGTTCCGAATATAATATTTGAATATAATTTTCAATTTTGCTAGAGTTTTTTTTTTTATTTTCACAGTTTAAAAATCCATTCCACAGGTATGGCACATTTAAATCCTATAACTGAATTAACATCGACATTTTCAACTAATAATTCTGATGATTTGTAACTTGAGTATCACAAAAAATGCGTATACGATAATAACATCCTTCACCATCTTTTAAGTATGCAAATACAAATTTACTCAAGAATTTCGAAGAATTGAGTTGACGTACTCTAAGTCTCATGTGATGTTATTTAGAAAGTATATTTCTATGTGTTAAGCGGAGATAATTTGCACAGTCGTAAAAACAATGCCTTCTTCTAACCGAGAATTAAGGTTTATTTTATAATAAACTAAAATGAGATTTAAATTACTCTTCACATTACAATAAAATAAATGTTTTATAAGCGAAGAATAAAAAAATAATTAGAATTCAAGGCTCTCATGAAAAATTCAAGGAAATTTCCTGGTTTCCAAGGTTATGAAAATATGCCCGCCATCAGCAGGCACATACTCATTGCGCGCTGGGCGCGCAACGCTTTGCGCTTGATTTCGTACGTTTGATGCATGCATTTTGACTTGAATTTTTCAAATATCATTGATATTGTAACTTGAATCAAAAACTAAATCAAAGCTGAAATTGTTATTCAATGTTACTTTAAAGAAGCTTCTCAAAGTACCTGCGGCTTTGACGATTACATTATCATTGCGATGCCCGCGTTTTGCTCTCAGTAATTAGGTTATACAGACGATTCTGTTGGAAGAATGAAACGATATATACAAAATGGAATAGAGTATGAGAAATAGGAGACACACCGACAAAGTTTTATGATTTTTGGAATCTGCGAGTGCCGAAACGTATAGTTCTGTTTCGAAAATTTAGCCGATTTTCGTAAACAAATTTTTGCTTTAGAAAGAATAAATATTTAATACCTTGGAACAAATATTGAATCGGATTGAAATGGGAACAAAGTCCTAAGCAATTTCATAAATTTCTGAAAAGCGATCCGTATTCGTTCATGCGATCAAGGGAGGAATGTCCATGCAGGAAATTGGAAAACGGTCTCTAGCGATTTCCGTTTGAGAGGGAAATCGCCAATGCGATGATGCAAAACCGGATATCAGCGACGTCTTTGAAGGCTCTAACCGAAGGATTCCCATAATACATAAATTCCATTCTTATCCTTCAAATCCAAACGAAGATAGATCCTCCTGTCATATATCCAGCAAAAGTTAAAAATAAAAAGTAACTGCTTCTTTCGAATAACCCACAAATGCAGAAAAAGGATATGTATAATCTACAATAAAATCAGTATCAGTATAGACAATATGTCTATTTATTACATTTTACAACAGGTTCAGTAAAACCTACTGATTAACTGAACATTTCGTTTTTGGCGCGGATGTCACAACCTAAATATTTTGGCTAACCGTGCGCAAGTGACAACTACACTTAACAGGAGATATATTCTGTTATCAAGTTTCGTTTTTTTTCTTTTTTTTTTTTAATTTTTCGAGAACACTGCACGATGAAGTACTCCAAGAACGTCGGCCATCTTGGCTTGAATTGATACATGACCCCGAATCAGATCATTATGATCTCAAAAATCGATAATTCATTCCTGGCGATCAAAATGCTATTGATTTTGGTATAATTTTTGTTACATGTCAAAATGATATTGATTTCAGTTTAATTTTGAACATTATTTTTTACTGTGAACTATTTGTTTTTATTTGAATGTAAATTTTTGCTGAGTGAATGTATTTGATTGCTGTCACTTCCGTGAGCTCAATTCTAAGACCATTTGCAAACCTATTCATTAGCAAGTAAAAGTGTTACTATATTGAAATTGCCTACGCAAATTGATGATAGTAAGCCCACCAATAAAAATCTGCATTCATTAATCACTATTCACTCTTTTGAGTAATTCATTATTCATATTTCGAAGGTGCACCTTCTTTCAGACCATGTCATGCAATTTCGTCCTCGTTTCTGCAACGTCCAGACGAATCCCATTCATAAGCAAATTATTGACTTCAACTAATAGAATAAACGTTGTCACGCCAATGACTCATTGCACAATTATGCAGCTTCCGAACCCAACTATAACGACGATGTATCTCGTTGTAGGTAAAGACTTTCTCTGCGTGCAAAACACTTTTACTTCTGCAGGTTGATTTTGTAATAACACGTAATATCGTGAGATCAGAATTTAACCATTTAACGTTTGTTCTTCTTCACCTTAAAGCAATTAAGAAAATTTGAAAAACAAAGCCAATTCAAAAGTGTTGTATCATTTCCGTAATTTTATGTGTTACGTATTACAAGTTGATGATTAATTTTTATGATTAATGAAGGATGGTACATCCTTTTATATTGTGAGATGGGTTTGAAATTAGAGGTGAAAAAATTCAGAAAAAATGTTTAACAATATTTTGACAGAATTTCTTCAAAATGAAGGCAGACGTTTTTATTAATACCATTATCAATATTAGGGTGGTCCAAAAATCGCCAAGTTTGAGAAGTGCAATGGGCCTGTGGAAATTCTAGTTCTTTTTTGAAAAAAGAAAATCCATGAAAAAAATTAATCCAATCGGATGAAATCTTGCACTTCCTCACAGTGCTCTTCAAGCACCGATAGGTTCGACTTAAATGGATCCATAAATTATTTGGATAGGTTTTTAAATGACTATTCAATATTCATAGTTTCAGAAACTACTTACAGTGAAATCGAAGCTGATGTTTTTCTCGAGATATCATAAAATTACGAGTTATCTCGAGAAAAAAATCAGCTACGACTTTATGGTAAGTATTTTTTTAAACTAAGAATGTGATAACGAAACCAATTACCGAGCGGGATATCCTATTGTCCGAGGTCGAAGATAAAATTCTTCTTTTCAATATTTTTTTATGTAAACTTAATTTTTATGATTTAGAAGCTTAACTAAGGTTCGTTTAAAGTCTTCTATTAGGAAAAAACCGCTGCAAAGTAATTTGGTGGTGGCATTTATTATATGGTGTATCTTTAATTGTTATAATTTCATGAACACTGTGCTTCCTCATAGAGGATTGTTTTATTATAAAAAAATAATTCTTTGACAAGAATCGGGCTGATATATTTTCTATGATAAAAATATTTTGAATCGTAAAAGGAGCCTGAGGGGATGAGAAAGGCGATTTCGCCCGCGTTTTTGATTATTTATTTCTTATTTTTAATGCTTATTATTATTTATTGTTTATTTTTCATAGGCCATAGAAGGCTTTTATATAGTTCAATAGATTCATTTTACCAACATGAATAAATTGTATACTTAAAAAATTAATGTATTTCAAAAATTGAGAGAATTTTTTATCCTTTAAACGTCAAACAAATTAACAGATCTGTATATATCATAATTTTATTTTGTTATAAAGGCCTGTTAAATACATCAGTCGATTTGAGTCATCGTTACGAATAAATTTAGATATTACAATATTGATATATTCCCAAAATTAAGAAAGCTTTACTGTTACAAACGTTAAAAAAATGTACAAATCTGTACATATCATAACTTCATTTGGTCATAAAGTGCTTCTAAATACGTCAACCGATTCATGTTGTCCGAATGAAAAAATTTGGTACTTATTATGTTGCTATATTCCTAATA
>JAUMHM010000072.1:20644358-20666491 GCA_032362435.1 Melikaiella ostensackeni
GCACACGATTGAAACCCGAAACATCTCCTTTTTACTATAATGAATCATCGTGAAAGCATTAAATCTATTATCAAAAACCAAGAAAGATTTTCCGGCCAAGAGAGAGAAAAAAATGTCAACACAAAACAGTTGAATTTTAAACCAAAATAGAAAAAATTTGTAACATAATTGTTGCATTTAAAAACAAAAGAATTAAATTTTCAATTAAATAATAAAATTTTTATTCAGAAAGGTGCATTTTCAACTAAAATGGTAAATCTTTCACTAGAGCGGTTAAATTTTCAGTTAAAAAAGTTAACTCTCATCCAAAAAAAGAATATTTAACTGTGAAAATCATTTTTTTTTCTCAAAAGTGTTTCTACACTTGTACAAGACTTACAACTTCCTTGAACCAATAAGGGATGTCTAAGAAAATTTTGAATTTCAAGTTGAGAGAAAAATTCCAATTTTCCTATACTGGGCTATAAATTTCTATAGCTCTGGAAATTATTTTTTTTACCTTCAAAAAGTGGTTCTTTAGATTTACGTAGCTCAAGTATTCGTCGAAACTTAATGTTTCTTCGTCAAAAAGAAAAATATTGGAAATTTCTTCGAACGCTTAGGTTTCATTGTGCATGTAGACGGTCATGACTTAGTTGTGGCATAACAACTGAAAATGAAATTTAAAATGAAAATTCTTGACAGACAATTGATCTTGAGAATCGAAACATCCTGATGCGCAATTTGTTGATAAAATCGAAAATTCAAAATCTGCATGCATATCATTTTGCTTTAATTGCGGGATCAAATTGATCAACTGCCATTTACTGTGAAGTATTTAGTTTGAAAAGCGATAGACTGACTTCTAGCCTGTGTAAAGTTTTTAGTAATGTACGCATGTAATTAAGATTGTCGATAAAATCTCGATTATAATCATACCTCGCATAAATTGTGTTACGCTAAATTGAAAATGTTGGCAATTAGAGGAGTTCGCCATTAAGATCGTGATCAGTTCCTCACGGTGAATTATTCCAAGAAGTGTTTTTTTTACTTAATTATAAGTGTATCTCAGAATAATGAAAGTATTAGGTAATAATGTAATTTAAATTGAAAAAAATCTCAATTGACACTCTATAATGCTGGAATCTATTTTTATTAGATATTTTTTGAGCTTTGTAAAGTTGCCTCGACGAAATTGATATTTTCTCATGAAAGTGCAGTATTGCAATGATAAGACAAACGAAAAACCTTGCGGGCTTTCTTTTATACAATATCAACGGAAGTGTTTCCCAGCTTAACCGATGCAGGTTATCTGCATTCGATATTCACCCTCGATATCCTCGGGGTGCTTTGTGGTGCACTGTATATAATCGATTGGTGACGTAAACACTGTATCGAAACCTTAGTTCGTCTTTCATTTTCAACGAAGGAAGGAAAATAATAGTAGACAGGAATTTTTATATCATGCGAGTTCCTTTCAGGTCGGTTATTTACCCATCTTTACCTTTTCTCTGAAAAAGGAAATTCCATAGAGCTTGAAAATATTGCAGTTCCTATACTCTTTTAAATTGAATTAATATTAAATTCGTCTATAATTATAATTTTAATAATTAACACAAACAGAAAATCCTGGGGTTTAACTTTCATCTTGAGGTTAGATCAAAGTGATTTGCAGCAGAGTGATACCCAGTCTATTAAAATGATTCAGATTTAGTATCAAATTATAATTGACGAGTGAACGTTGACATGATACATGCATCAAATGTCAAATTTATACATTCGTTATCGTTATCGTCATCTTCAGATAGAATTATCATCAATAATAAGTCAGCAACATCATCATAGACACATAACATCTTCACAGAATATCATCAATTACATCTCTTCATCATATCATCATTAACTTATAACATCATCTACATTACATCGTCTTCCGCCAATACCATTATCAATCATAGTTCATCAACTTATGATACCATCCTCACATCTTCAGATCGTATTATCATCAATAATAATTGGTTATCACTATCATCATCAATAATAGACCGTCATCATCATCATTATCATATAATCATCATCGTTTTGGATCAGCTTTTTCATTTGTTGCATAAGTTCCACTAATGTTTCAAGGTGGGGCTGAACCATCTTTAAGGAACTAGAGACATTTTTTAGATAGCCGATTTTTTTATTCACTTGATAGGATCATTTTGATATTAAATGGAAGATTGAATTTAGCTGCAGCAGTTTTGATACCTCAGGATTTACTGTGAGGTATTCATTTTCTTTCCTTGGAATATTTTCTTTTTTAATTTATAACCTAGATCTGATGTTGAAATTGTACACTTCAGCAAAAAACTGCCCAGAGATATATCGATGAATAATTCAAAAATTGAGTTTCGTCCAAGCAACGAGAATTCTCAAAGAGTGAGAGTTACCTCGAGGCCATTATTTCCGTTGTGTTTTATATTACGATATGTGACAGTTTACCTTCGGACAAATTCTCGAGTCGATTGCCCCGCAAGCCAATTGTACATAAGTGCGAATGGTGAAACAAATAGTAATTTAGATGAATATCGCTCGATTATCGCATAAGACTTTGTCCTGAAAGGTACAATCAGTGAGAAACAATGAAGGCGATCTCTGTTCTTTTTTTAATTCATCCACGCCTCTTGTTTGCTTTCGGTAATCCAAAGATTGATCTAGATTTACGTAAGGAAGAGATCTTGTGGATTGGGTTATGAAAGTTATTTACTAAAGGTTTGTATTCAAGGCAAAAGGCCTAATAAAGCCGGATATTGGGAACATTGGGTATTTGGATATGTTTATACCATGTCAATTTTATTTTATCATCTTTTGTTTCGATGCGAAAAAATGCAACTTCACCCACTTGAAAATTACCCGCAACAAAAATTCACTTCGGTTTTTTCTGTGGCGAGCCCTTATATCGTCGAAACTTTTAATTAAAGAAGAGTTCCCCGTCTAATCTTAGGCATGACATTCTGACACTCGTTGAAAATATACAAAAATGAACAAACCAAATGAAGGAAGGGATGGAAAGCTTTTGTTGACAGAGCTTCCCCAATTCGAAGGAATATGAAATTGGCAGGGACTCCTTTGATACTCATGACCCTGAAGGGTTGTTCGTGTCCCCCAGGGATGAATGTTTCACAGTGAGTGAGTTGGGGTAGTCGATAGTGTTAGTATTTTACTCACTACGGCACACATCAGAGAAGGTTAGGTCGGGGCTTTAGCCCGTTTGGTTGGTGTAACAGTAATCGATGGTCAGGATCTTTTGACGTAATATAATGGCTCGCAGTGAGTGTTTGTTCGTCCCTTTGATACTGTTCAAACGAGGCAGAATCCGAACAAACGACATTGAGAGGTTGGGTCATTGCGCCATTGCGTGTGAGAATGCACCATTATTGTATTGCTAACAATCAACGAACTGGCTCCGAGCCAGGAACTGGAAATATTAAAATCTGATTGACAGTCAATTTGTAACTTATTATATATAACTTGTATAGAAAAGAAAAGAAAGTTTCATTTTGAACCAAAAAACGGTGACAAACTTACTTAACGGCTAACGCGTTTATACATAATTTTGGTATAGACTATGCTTTATATTCAGTATTTTATAAAGAAATGTTTTAGTAACATTATAATTAACATACATCACTTAGAGATTGATTGAAGATGTCGACATTGTAGGATACATTGTTTATCTTATTATAATTACGACAGATTTGGGATGGAGGTGCGTGTGATCCATATTCTGTTCTACGAAATGGTATTTGGAACAAGACAGGATCTTCATTCCTTAACTCTGTCGAAGGATTATCGAAAGAAATTTGTGGTAGTAAGGATCCTATCTAAAGAAGCATTTAAGAGCTTGTACAAAAAAACTTGTCCACTTGTCCATCCATAATGATGATAAGATGTAACTGATGAGGATATTATGTGAAAATGCTATGTGTTGATGATGATGCTGCTGACTTATTATTGATGATAATTCTATAAGTGAGTCTAGATGTAATAATTCAGATATGACTTCTAAGTAGCCTGTTTCCTTAGGGTTTCTTAATCTGAACGCAATTGACCTCAAGAACCTCTTTTGCACTGATTCTAATTTTTCCATATGCAAAGCTAGGTTAGGGTTCCAAAGCACTGACGCATGTTCAAGTTTTGAACGAACTATGGATATGAAGAGGGTTTTTAAAGTATTAACTTGGCGAAAATCTCTTGCTACGCGTAAAATAAAACCTAAAATTTTTTAAGCTTTCAATACAATGTTTCGTATCTACGGCGCGGAAGTTATACTGTTGTCTATGAGAATGCCTGAATCATTGATCATTTCCAAAACCTGAAGGAGAGACTCTGGCTTATAATGAAACTCGATGTTTTTAATTCTGCGCAAGAAGGTGATAACTGAGCATTTACTTACGTTCAATGAAATATCATTGACTTGACACCAATGGCTCACTTTATCTAGATCTCTTTGCAATAGTTCTGCATCTTCGATTGATTTGATCACGTAAAATAATATCAGTGTATATTGAATCTACCTGATGACCCTTACCCATAGTTTCTGTAACAGTTGTTCTGTAATAATTGGTTCATTTCGAGTGATACGAGCATTGAAAGCAATTCAATTATGCATCGGCTTTGACATTGATCATGAGAGCGAACATAGCTGAAGTTCAAAATGAGTTTGTAACAAAATGAGCTAAAAGAAAATAGAAATCCTAATTTTTCTGCGTGAGTGGAATCGGCTTGGAAATAAAAATTTAATATAAATCCAAGGGTGTATGCCAGGGAGTACATCCTTTCTGGATCAGACATTATCATCGGACTGGGTTTATCAGCAAGAGTGCCATAGCATCTACTTCTTCCGGTTTACGAGAACCCATAAATCATTCTGCCGGTCGAGCATGCGTCCGTCTGTTCATCCTTCCGTGAATCCCACATATGGTCAAACTTGCTCGTAATAAGCGTTTAAAAGTCTTTCGTGCGCTACAAAATGACCATTTTACGATTCCGTAGTCCGTAATTCATTGTTTTTCGTCCCACGAGGAGAGTGCCATTTTTGCGAGTCCCCGGAAAGAAATGAAATAGGGGTGAAGTGAAGCTTGACCCCTCTGATTTTTTCATTTTCTGTTTTAAATCTTATCTTATTTAGAAATTAAAAATAAATGAAAAATTGCTACACCGCCGGTAAAAACGCATTCTTTAACCATGTGGAATTATAGTCTAAATGTAATAATGCATCGTCATACTATGTTATTAAATCTATCATTATATCTGGAGCATTGATTTGCAAAATCAAAATTAAACTATGACAAAACATTTTGATATTTTTATATAATATTTATAGAGGTACACAGTGTCGAATCCAGAGAGGGGCGATTGGGGTGGTCACCCCTCCTCCCCTCCCCCTCGATTTATGAAACCAAATTAAAAACTTGAAAATTTGTATATGAAGTACATAAAGTACTTAAGGCCTCTTAATTGCCTTGACAAATCTGAGCTCCCTGATTATCAGACCTTATTTTTAGTTCCTGGATCATGGCTATAGTGGTTGTTGATAGTAACACTTTTCAACCGAAGTTCGATAATAATTGAAAATTTCAAATTTGGATTTATCGCACTAAATTTTATTTAAAAAAAAAATGTTTCAAGATATTGTCGGGCTTAGAATATGAAGATTTGGAATTTCATTACGATTAATGGTCTGAAGTGGTCCCGAAACATTTTTTTTCCTGGAATAATACATGCAGGATTTCTTCTACAATATAAAGAAAATATTTTCCACAATGAATAAAATAAGTCTAAATATTTAAACCAGGTGACAGAAAAAATCTTGAATTTCGGAATACACAAAAAATATACATTTTTTATAGTTTGAAGATTCCTTTGTATTTTGAAATGCATTTTAGCTATAATTTTCCAGAAAATAATGTAATCTATTTAATTATTGTCTAGTTTGGTGCAATGTTGCATTTTTATAAGTTTCGAAAGTTTTGCTTACCGCCTTCAATACATTTTTAATTGCTAAAAATAAGGCTTGATATCAATGAGAAATAGAAGGTGTGCCTCATGCTATAGAGTAAGATTATATACATTACGTATAAAAATAATAATAGAATTGGAAAAATACAAGCCAGAGGGTCCAACTTTTAAGCTTTTTTGCTTGTATTATTTTAATTCTATTGTTATTTTCACGCGTTATGTATATTTTACCCTATTGTCCAAGGCACACCTTTTTTTATGATATCAAGTCTCATTTTCAGAAATTGAAAATTTAATGGATCGGTAAACAAAATTTATCGAAACTTATAAAAACGCAGAAAACACAAAAAGTGACGTATTTAAACCGAAAATGTGACCAAAAATGAGGAATTCCAAAGATATCAGGGTGAATTTATAGGAATTCAATAGAATCGAAAGGAATTCAAAGGAATTCAAGAAACTTCAGAAATAGGTATAATAGACCTGGATTAAATAGTGGTTAACCCTTGGGTAAACCTAAAGTAAACATACACCTGAGTAAGCTAAACATACATTTTAATATATGAAAGGAATTTTTAAATTATTTTGTAATGAAATTACAAGTTTTTGTATTCTAAGCCTGATAATGTCTACAAAAATTTTTTTTCTGTTTCATAGAATTTAGGACGTATTCCTCAATAGATACCAAATTCTTTCAAGGGATGAAAGAATTTTTTAACTTTGAATTGGTATTTTTTTAAATTGAAAACTTTTGGATGATGAATTGGCGATGCATTATTATATTTCGACAATAATTCCATCTAGTCAAAAAATGCGATTTCACCCGCGGGTTCGCGATTTTACAGCCGACTGTAATTAAACGCAAAAACATTTCTTTCCAGTGTAACGTTCTTTCGCCTCTTTTATCACCTCCTCGCATGTAAGCCACTTTTTTCACCGTTAACGTAACAACAAAACATCGACGAATTTATTTTATATTACTTTTGGAAAGTCCAACTTTTAACATTTTCGAGAAAGCTGTTCTCGAAATATTGAGAAGAATTTAGTATCATTAATGACAATAACTATAGAAGAATTGTAAGTCGTTTTTCATGAAAGATAAATCAGTATCAAAAAAGATCATAAAATTTCTGCACACAGTAAATCCTGAGATCTCAAAACTGCTACAGCTGAATTCAATTTTTCATTTGATATCAAAATGATCCAATCTAGTGACTCAAAAAATCTGCTAGCCCAACTTCACTATCTTAGCAACCGACAGTTGTGTTTGTTTTTTTTTAACAGACGGAAAGAAGAAATTTATATCGAAACATAAGATGTTATAATTGCTATAAGGTGCTCAGGGTGGCGGTTTAACCTGGAAACCTTAAAAAACCTGAAAATGACCTGGAATTTAATTTCAAGACCTTTATTTTTTAGTAGTCACTTTTTTCTAGGAATGCTTCTTGAATTTTGTAAACTTCGCGAAAATGAGGAAAGTGATTTCTGCCTTACCTACAGTGGCGAATTTATTTGACACGTGCAGTCATCTGTCGATCAGTGCTGATTTTCAAGTTGAAAATCGAACGGACCTCTCTTTCTATCTTATGGATAATTGATTGAGATAGAAAGAGATGTTCGTTATTTTACTCGTGATAGATCTAATGGGTAAAAAAATTGTTTATAAGTAATAATTTCTGTATGCAATAATTTAAAAGTCAGTTGTGACTTGATTTTTGTAGCATTGTAAATATATGACATTGATCTATAATTATGACTTGAAATATCCAAGAAAGTATAAATGGAGCAACCGCCTCTTGCGTATTGCGTTAAGTTCTGACCAGAGAAATATGTAGAAGACTTTTTTATTTCTATGGGGGTTTGAAACTATTGTAATAATTAAACAAGTATAGAAATCATAATTAAGTTATTTTAGGCCGACCTGGAAAATTGAACAAGCTTGACCTGGAAAAGCCTTGAAAAACCTGGAAATGACCCTGAAAGTTGAAATAGTCCCATGAATCAACACCCTGGTGTAAGGTGAAACTTTTTCAAAAATGGCCCGATGGATTCTTTGTTTTTGGTCTTGAAATATCCATAGGATTATAAACTACAATAATAAGGCGGAAAATTCTTTATGCACGGACCTTACAATTAAAGTTGGTTCAGTCACACCTTGAAACATTAGTGGAACTTATGCACAAACCAAAAAGCTGAACTATCTGAAGATGTATGGATGGTGTTATAAGTTGATGATGGAAGGATATGATGATGGTCATCTATGATTGATAGTAATATTGGTGAAAGATAATGTTATGTAGATGGTATTATAAGTTAATGATGATATGATGACGAATGTAATTGATGAGGATATTATGTAAAAATGTTGTTATGTGTTAATGATGATATGATGACGAGATGTAATTGATGAGGGTATTATATGAAGATGTTGTTATGTGTTTATGATGATGGTTCTGACTTATTATTGATGATAATTCTATCTGAAGATGTGCAAATAGTGTTATAAGTTGACGACCTATGATTGACGATGATATTCTCTGAAGATGATGTTACGCGTTGATGATAACGATGTGATGAGACATGATGATCTATGATTCCGATGAAAAACCACTGTGAAAATTTTATGTTTCGGAAAGGGAAATAAGACTAGATCGAATTGGGTGAAATATGAATGTATAAATTTGACATTCGATGCATGAATTACAGGTTAATGTTCACTTTAATGCAACTTCAAGATGAAAGTGAAACCCTAGGATTTTCTGTGTTAATGTCAGAGTTGGAAAGAGATTGGTATAGAACGGAAGACTCTGAAGTGACTCAATTAATGAGAAATTCTGTAGTTTAGTATATGTATTTCTCTTACGCCTTATATCATAGAGGAGGATTTTAATTTGTAGGAAATGATGCCTGGGAGCTAGTATTTCCTTCTTTTGAATCATAGTTTCTTTCGTAATTGATCACTCTCACGAACACTGTTTGCAGTTTATTCCCATTCCAATGGTACAAACTTGAGAAATTTTAATTTGAGGTCGTTCAGACCAAGGATGAAACCATAAGAATTCCTACTATGATCAAGACGATCGTCGTAAATTAAATAACGTTATGAACGTTACTTTCAAGATATTTTAAAGCCTTATATAGTTAAAAAGTGTCACTTATATGAATGTGTCTCAACGAATTCGACCAAAAATTTTGAGACAAAAAAGAAGACAATCCTTAGAGGGATTTTTGAATAAACTTGATTTTTTATTTTTATTTGGAGGTTATTATGTATATCTTCATGGAAATAACTCCAAAATTTAGCTTCTTTGGCTTGAAGTCTGTGATTCGGCATTTAAAAAAGGCTCTAAATGTTGAATACCTTTTGGACACCTTAAAGTTATGAAAATAATTTGAGACATTTGCATAAAGTCAGATTTAATCAGTTTTTCGGAAATTTCTCGTTTTCAGAGCATCCTCTTTCTAGAGTAGCCTGGATAAGAATTTAAGTTTTGTAAAATATCCCGTGAAACTAAAAAAAAAAAAAAAAATATTCTATTTCCTGCATGTAGTTTGGGAGATATGGCCTTCAAAAACTTTTTAAATTTCAGTTATGATCAATTATCTGATTTCTTGTGCATCGTAGATGAAAGTTGTACTTATATAAATTCAAGTACACTCAATTTTCACCAAATCTAAAAAAAAAAGAATGTTCTATCTCTTGTAAGTCCGAAGTTACAGCGTCTTGGAACATACCATTTTTTATCAAATTTTTTCAGGCATTGAGGTTTTTCGAAATAACTTGTTACTGGTGCAATTTTTTTCGTTTTTTTCGGATCACAATAGACAAATTTCATAACGATTATCATCGTGCGCTCTTGATTTTGGCA
This sequence comes from Melikaiella ostensackeni, assembly GCA_032362435.1. NCBI lineage: Eukaryota > Metazoa > Arthropoda > Insecta > Hymenoptera > Cynipidae > Melikaiella > Melikaiella ostensackeni. The sequence continues at coordinate 20,654,213 of JAUMHM010000072.1, forward strand.
CACTTGAGGACAGTGCGTGTCAGTGCGAGGAAATGTTTTGCAATATTAATAATAAGAAAAAAGATCTATAATAATCGATTTAAATTTAAATTGATGTCTTTTAATTTTACTGGAAATTGTACTTATTTTTATTCTCACAAAATCCTTTTACATAAAGTTCACCAGAAACAAGTTATTTCGAAAAAACTCAATGCCTGACAAAATTTCATTAAAAATGAAATTTTTTAAGACGCTGTTACTTCCGATTTATGAGAGATAGAACATTCTTTTTTTAGATTTGATGGAAATTAAGTATTTAAGATTTAGAGCTTTTTTGGATGCCGAATCATAGTCTTCTAGAGTCATCTCCATGAAAATATACATAATAAGCTGCAAATAAAAAAAATCAAGTTTATTCAAAAATCTCCCCAGGTATTTTCTCCTTTTTGGTCTCAAAATGATCGCGGAGTGTCACAGAAACAAGATTAGCAAAAAACGAGAGGTGAAAACCCTCTTTGGGTTGAAGTCAGTCGAGACACGCCGTGGAATGCTTTCAAGTTCAATCCTTAAAGAAATAATAAATAATCGATAATAATAATGCACTAAAAAAAGTTCTGGCAAAAATGTCTCTTAACTGGAAATTCTGATTGTTTCAACCAGAATTCTAGTGAAAACAACCAGAATTACCGGTTCAAATACATTATTACCAGAAAAATTTTGTTAAAAGAACCGAAAATTGTTTTTAAAACGATTAAAATTTCTTGTAAGTTCATATTTAACTGGGCATTCTGGTTATTTCAACCAGATTTTTTTTTGGTTGAACATAATTATTGTTCGTTAGTTTAATCAGTTCGATCAGTAAAACAACTTCCAATATTGCAATTTTACCTAATCTATACTTTATTTTTCTTTAGAAAAGTATTTTAGAATACGAACAAAGTATGTGAAGAAAAAAATACGTTTCTTTTCAATTCATTTTTGAAACCGCAAGTTTTAACTACAGAATGAATTAAGAATGAAGAAGAAGGCATTTTCCATTCAAAATATGATCTTTAGGAAATACATTTTTTTACACTTCAAATCTTTACACTTTAAACTATAAACAGTCTTTATATCATAAAGAAAAATAGTTTTTTTTTTTTTTCGGCCGAAATTTTTTAATTGTAGGTTCAGTACGGGGTAAGTGTGTAAATGTGATAATGGGTTTAGGGCGGTAAACAGAAAATTTGTAATAAAAGAGAAATTATTTATTACCTTTTTTTCGTTATAATATTGAGACACCTCTAATTATTTGAAGAAAAAAGTGACTTTCATTAGTTATTGATTAAATGAATATTATTTCAAAAGAAACTGAGAAGCTTTTAGAAAACTGGAATATGTAATTGTGTCATCCGGTCTTCGAATTTTAATTTTTCCTGCATAAAATACCTTTTTAAATTCTTTTTTAAGGAAATGAAGGAAGATTATTATATTTTTGTCCAATGTCGGTGAGATGACGGTTTTTTATTGTTTTTTTTTTCATTGTGACATACGAAAATTTTTCAACAGTTCGAGGTTAGTTGGAGGTTTTAATGAACCTCATTTTGCAATAAAAATATAAGTGCATAATAATAAATGATAAATAATATTTTTATAAATACATTAACAGAGACAAATCATTTTCAAATGAATTTAGGAATAATACAATTTGAAAATAGGTAATTTTTTAAATATGACTGGAACTTGCGTATCAGGCTAAAATTTACTTTTTTAATTTTTCATTATATTGTTAAAAGCGATAAAAAATTGAAAGCAAACATGAATTTTAAGAATCAGTGGATATTTTATTAACAGGATGAAAGTACAATCTTGTCAAAATCTTAATAGAAACTTTGATCAAATTAAAAATGTTTCTTCTCGTAAATATTTGCTGATTACAAAAAGGGACGACTAAAAGCAGAAAGTCCAAAGGTAAAATTTGAGCAAAATTTGAAACGAGAATCTTCTTAAATATTTAAAACAGCATTAATCAAAGTATAAATTTAGAATTTCGTATCACGCTTACCCGTATTGACCCAACTTTATTTTATCCTAAAACTTTTTTGTATGAATAGTATTTCACTTTTTTTTGGAAAGAAGAAAGCATTCTTCCAATTTTCCTCTTAAACTATAAACTTCAGAAATTACGTTTTGAAGGAAAAAAGATTTTGTTTTTTACGCGAACAACGTTTTTTCTTATCACCTTATCCTTTTTGTGGCCAATATTTAACTTTATTATGAAGACGAGAGCTTTTCTTCACATTTTCTTGTGAATTGTGAATTGTTCAAAAACAAAATTAAAAAGAAAAAAATCTTTCTCCGTAAGAATATAGTCGTTAAATTTAATTTTAGAGAAAAATTGAACAATGCTTCTTCTTCACAAAAAAGTGAAATACTGTCTACTATAGGGTTTTAATATAAAAAGAAAACAAGATCACAGGAAATGTTGGCTACAAAGAAACAAATTTTTTCTTTAATACTTTATTTAGTTTCTAAGTATATTTGTTTTAGGGAAAAATTAAAATTTTGGGTAACCTTGGTAGTCTAAATATCTCATAATTGAATGTTTTCAAACTTCAGCCCATCAAATTTTTTCATGAAAAAAATAATTACCTCCTATTTTTTCTTTTTTAAGTTTTAGGTATCACGTACATTACGTATCACATCAAATATCATGCATAAGCTTAACAAAATTTTAAATATAAACAACAAAAATTGGGGGTTGAATATCTCATTAAAATATATAAATTTAGGAGGTAAGTCTTTTAGAAAAAGAATATTTAGTTTTTAAATGGACACTCTAGCACTTTTACCTGTGTTTAAAATAAGAACGATATAACGAAAATGATCAAATGGACAAAAGAAATTATGACATTTTAGGAATTGCATAACAATTCAGACATTTTTAATTTCTAAAGTTTTCCAGGTAACAATTTCAATTAGGCGAATCTTGAAATTAAAAATCCCTTATCTAGTGTCGATTATTTCACCTGCATAAAATTGTAATTTGGACTTCTTGACTTTGAAATGAAATTCTGATTAGTATCCCAAAAAATTTCCTAAGATAATGTGGTCATGTTGAAAAAATGAATGAAGGACGTTTAACGAAGCAACTGTATTCAAGTAAGGTGAATGGTAGCGTACCCAGAAGTAGACCGAAGAAAGAATGGTTGGAATGTGTGAATGAGACTCTAAAGCGAAGAGATGTAAAAAGTCGTAGAAACACAAGAGCTTGTATGAAAAGGTGTATGGATGTAATGGACGCAAAAGATGTATGCAAGGACAGGGATGTATGGAGAACAATTGTTTACAAGAAGAAGAGTGACGCCTGAAACTAAAGATTTTGGATACTCATGGGCCCTCGTGACGAGCTTCGTTCAGTGGATGTGGTCGGAATAAAGAGTATGGATCTTTCTATGGGCTTATCAATCAGTTTGAGTGATTGTGTGTGAATGGTGATGTCTGATGGCTCTGTGAAGGTCTTCATCTGGGGTGATTGCTAGAGAGGTTGATGTTGTGGAAAGAGTGTGTCGTTTGAATGAGCAACATGCGGCTTACCCCGAAAGGGATTGGGTTTAATGATATGATAATAATAATAAAAATTACCAATGCGATGGAGACGAGACAGACTGAAAGTATGAAACTTGTTTGAAATAGTTTGAAAATGGTCAAGATCGAGGTGACTGAGATTTGGGGCAGTAATAAAGCGATTTATGAGCCAACCTCTAATTCCGGGCTCTAATTGCACTTCGCGCCCCACCCACACAATCGCCTCGCGCCGCGCTCTTCTGTATAATTTATGCGAATTGCGAGCAAACAATGGCGTGTAACGACTAGGCATGTTACAAGGTGGTGAGTAGCAACGGGATCGACGACAAGTCGTGCTACATAAGTACACCTACACACTACTATTGGTATCATTACTACAGGTATAACGACAAAATCAGCGTCTGGCAAGTGCTTGAATTTCTTATCAACTCCCGGATCCTTTGTAAAAACCATTGATACTTTTCCTGTGTGAAAATGGAGTGGGCCCTCATGGATTGCCCTCATGCCATGAGGGACATATGAGGGCAATCCAAGCGTGGCCCCTCATGAAAACGACATGCTGATCCATACGTTTTCAGCATGGGCTTCCCTCATGGTTGCCCTCGAGGGCCCCTCGCAGTTTCGCCGGGCGTAAATTTTTAATTTTTAAAAACACCTTCATTAATTTCTCACCATCATTTTCAAGCATTTTTTAAACAAATATAAATATATGTATGTTGTAACGTTGACTATAAATAATTGAAATTTTTATCTATGAAACGTTAGAAACGAATGATATCTGAATTGGGTATGCGATTCCTAAAATGTCCTAATTTCTTTGATCCACTTATCGTTTTCTGTACTTGAAGTAATCGAAACTATATAGAGGATTTTAAATTTCAAGCTTCCTGCTAAATTACCATCTCGAGTTCTTTTTCTATAAATTTGTTTCTAACATTGACTTTAAATCATAAAAAAATTTACATAGGAAAATTTAGAAACAAGAAATGTCTGAATTGATAGGCAATTTGTTAAATATTCTAATTTCTTTTGTCCATCTTGTCATTTTCTGTATACAAAAAATGAAAAGATAAAATTTGGACATTTTAGGAATTGCATATACATTCATTTTTAGTTTTAAGTTTCCTAGTTGAAAATTTCAATTATTTATGGTCAATGTTAGAAGTGAATATAGAAAAAAAGAGAAAACTCAAGATGGTAATTTAGCACGAATCTTGAAATATTGAATCTTGACTACACATAATCAAAATTTTCATCTAGAAAACTTGAGAATCGAAAAATGTCCGAATTCAGTATGCAATTCCTAAAATGTCCTAATTTTTTTTGCCTACTTATCGTTTTCTGTAGTTGAAATAATCGAAACCATATAGGGAATTTTAAATTTTAAGATTCGTGCTAAATTTCCATGTTGAGTTTTTCCTTTTTCATAAATTTGCTTTTAACGTTGACTATAAATAAACGAAATTTTTACATAGGAAACTTTAGAAACAAAAAATGTCTGATTTGATAGGCAATTCCTAAAGAATTCCAATTTCTTTGGACCATCTTGTCATCTTCTGTATACAAAAAATGATAAGATGGACAAAAAAATTAGGACATTTTAGGAATTGCATATAAATTCAGACATTTCTAGTTTTTGAGTTTTCTAGTTAAAAATTTCAATTATTTATAGTCAATGTTAGAAGTGAATTTAGAAAAAAAAGAGAAAACTCAAGATGGTAATTTAGCATGAATCTTGAAATATCGAATTTTGACTATAAATAATCAAAATTTTTACCTAGAAAACTTTCGAAACGAAAAATGTCAAAATTTAGTATGTAATTCCTAAAATGTCCTAATTTCTGTTGCCCTCGTGTAATTTTCAGAGACGTGTATTGTATTCTACATCGTCTTTCATTGACGTTGTCTTTTCGTAGTATTGTCGAGTTCGCGATACGTGCTGAGAATGCCGGGAACCAAAAATTTTCAGCGACCGAGTTACCCAGAACCAACTGTACTCGGTGTGTTATTATTCAACCACATTCCCACTCGCCATGAATAATTTCATTCTCCAATACTAGTTGTTTTCTTTTACTCCTCTTTGACAATAATAACAATTACTTTCAGAAAACAGTAACTCCTTGCTATTTCAAATACCGTAACTAAGACGGGGCTAAGCGGGACATTTTTTTATGTTTTTCTCAATATATTACCGGGAGGAATCAGAAACAGATATCAATGCTTTAATTAAATTTATAATGTCTAATTCTTCGTATTCGATATCCAGATGTAAAAACATTTAATTTAGCGGTAAGTAACTTTCCTTCTTGATTTTGTTTATACTCTCTCCCTTTTACGGGCTTAAGAGTCTCTACAGAACCATTACATGTTTTCTTATCGACAATATATACTACCTTCCCAACTATTTTTTACATATCGTCTTAACAACTATACTTACTCATAGACGCTTGCGACCTTGCCCTGGACTTCCGTTTCCTCTTACCACTACAAAGCTAGAAATTTTAGTTCTATTCCGCAACACTACTTCTTTATTCTCCTTCTTTAGGAGTCATTTTTTGACTTTTTCATCGATTCCTCATCCTAACCATTCCCATTCATAATCCACTTCATTCTCTCTTCCATACTCTACCCTCCCCCTTCGTTACCTGTACACCTTTCTAACCCATGCAACCATGATTCCTGCTCATACTTACATACTATACACTGTTGTACCTTGACTCCGATATTTTCCCCATCTTTCCTCTCCTTGCCGTCATCTTTTGATCTATTCCCTGCCATTCTTTAACCTTCACTTGCATACCACATTCGAACCTCATTTCACATCTTTCTTCCTCCCATTTCGAACTTCTCACAATACCCCTCCTCTCTTTGTCCATAATCTCCCAGGTACATGCTTGTGCAATCTTGCTTCCCTTCTTCCTTCTTAGTTTCTCTTCAAAATTCCAGGATCTTTTCAGTTGTCTGACCACCATTTTCTCTCGTCCAATTTCTTCCTTCAGCATATATAACCTGAACAGCTTCAACTCATCCCCTTGACCCATCGTAGAAATCTCTCATGTAGACTTTCCATACTCTTATGCTCCTCCCATCCCCAAATTTCCACTCAACAACATACGAGAATTGAAATTATTTGAACTTTATTCCCTATTTATGTATTAATTTTAATATCTATTCCTTCTCTTAAGGTGTTATATTTATCTGATGAAATATATTTTCCTATTATATCAATTAAAAGATCACCACACTAACACGTCAAACATCCGCACTCTCATCCTCCGGTCATCCTTGAACCTTCTTTTCCTAATACCCCTCACTTATCCCATTACCTTACTCGCACATACCAATCTCTTTCTCTCCTGCAGCTCGTTTTCTCCTCCTGCCTTGAACCAAAATCCTAGGTAGCAGAACTCCTCCATCAACTCGACCACCTCGTTATTTGTCTTCCTCGTGTACTCTACTCTACACTTTCTATTGCTAAAACACATCATTTTAGTCTTCCTCACATTCACCCTTATATCTTTTTCTCTCACATACTCAGCCTTGGTCACCAAGGCACTTTTGGCTTTATTCGGTTGGGATGTTTTGAACCACTTCGCTTACTTCCCTGACTTGGCGCCTTCAGACTGCCACCTGTTCACCTACCTGAAGACTCACATGGGTAGAACAAAAATTTTCACTGACGAGGAGGTGAAAACAGAGGTCCTGAAGTGGGCGGAGGCGGTGGTGGGAACCTTCTTCTTGGAGGGCATCAAAAAACTTGTGCCACGGCTCACTACTTGCATACAACGGGAAGGCGACTACGTGGAAAAATAGTTGACATGTTTACGAACAAAACCCTCTAATTTCTTTTTAAATACATTTTTTTTTAAAATTAGGAAAATCGAGTACTCTTACTTTCTGGACATCCCTCGTATCATGAATTGAAAGCCTCTATCGTTATTTCAGAGTAAATCACACAAATATGATGAGTAACAGCATAAAAATACGTGTTTATTTTCAGTAAAAGCATAACCTTATATGTGTTGCTTCACATATAAGCTTACAAGTATAACGACACAAGATTAAAGAATAATTATAGCAATATCAGGAAACACCTTCGTTAATAACATTTTGCAACTATTTTTGTGAGTTGAATTATCATCAGGAAAATTTTTTTAATATTTTGCAACTGCTCATCGGCGTATTTAAGTAAACGCGACGATCCCAATTTGGGTATTATAATTATAATTTCTGACCATGTCCCGCTTTTCCCTAGAAATTTGAAATTTTAGATAATTTTATCAAGAAGATGAACAATATGATAGGTGACATAAGTATCACTAAATTTTGCAAGTAAAGTTTAGCAAGTATTCTTTACTCGACTTAATCAAAATACAAAAAATTACTGCATGTTTTTGAACGAGCGCGAAAGTGCGTACTTTGATTCAATAGAATTTTTTTTCTCAGTGCGGTACATTTCCTAATTAAAGACTCATAAAATTTTAAATCCTTTTTACTTCAATTTACAAAACTGTTCTCATCTTGACATTGATTTAATTAAGATATTTTAAATTATTTTCTATATTAGTCATGGTTATTTGCTTTTTGTCAATTAATTACCACGAATGAGTTTATGTACATTATTATTTCATTTTTCAATGTGAAATTTATGCGGCGTGTATAGTAATGGACCCATTAGCTAGAATTATATTTATAATTTGACAATAATATCGCTTCATTAAACAAACCGTATTAATTATTAATACATTTTATTGGCTTTGTGGTTCCGGCGTTAGCGGAAATAAAAGGGGGTATTATAATCAATTATTTAAATTTATTACTGGAAATAATATTGCGGGTCGCGAGGTAATGGTACGTAAATGTATTCGCGGTGGAAGGGTGTCATTACTCATTTCGGATGTATCGTACATCACGTGACAACGCCTCAAATGTTAACACAACTACATTAATGCGCTTGTCACCACCGCTATGAACCGCGAAACGAGGAATTTGAATATTCATATGGGTTATTAGGAGCAAATCCTATTTTCATCAAATTAATAACTATTGAATTAATTAATTAATGTGCGATCGGATAATAAATATAATCTTGTTGTATTAAATGTTAACTTACTGTAATAGGGAAATTTAAAACTTGCACACATTCAGTTAGTATTTAAACTCAAAATTATATTATTTGCTTAAACTTTTCAAATTCTGTAAGTAAGATGAATTTAAAAAAATGAGCTGTAGCATTTTTATACCGAACAAAATTTTTGAATGAAAGCAAAACCATGAATAAACAAATTGTTTGTATTTTGCGAAAATAAGTCGTCGCATGAGAGCTATTATACTCTGATAAAACGTTTCGAAATATTAAATTTCTCATACAATTTATAAGTAAATAATATGCAACAAAAAAGTTACTGACATAAATTCTTATGCAATTGATAATTTGCAAGTCGCTAAAAAATTTTAGGTATAATTAATTCGTACATAAAAACTTCTAAGAACAAAAAACGATGTTTATGTTATGTGTATGTATATATTTACGTTATGTAAGATGAATATCACAAAAAATGTATAATTTAACATTCTTTGTCACATTTTAAATATGAAAATACTATTCATTCGAAAATTTTGAAAAGTAGACTTGGCGTTCTCAAACTCTCATGCGATGAAGTGTTATTTAAAAAGTGTATATCTATGTTGAACGGAGAGGAAATTAAAACCTATATAATTATCAACAATATTAAAGTTTGTTGATTAGCAGTATATAAAATATGAAAGTGCGAAAATATAATGTGCCTAGGAGAGTAAGAAAATAATTTAAATTCAAGGAGATTTCCAGGTTTTCAAGGTCTTGAAGATCGCTAGACACCCTGGATAAACAATTTTCAATCTTGCGTCATGATATCTTAAAAATAAACTATGCTTAATATAAAAAGCATGAAATTGCAGATTTGAAAAGTAAATTTAGTCACATGTGGTAGTGGAAAATTTGTCGCGTTTAGATTGAGGTTATTCCATAGCAGGTGCGGAGCGCCACATTGTCGGATGAACAAGCGTCCACACCGCAATCGAATTATCGGCCGTAACAAATTACCGCAAGGGATTCTGATAGAATAAAAAAAATCCGATCGAGATTCTCACTTGATTTAAAAACCATTTGCAGTTTTCCGCTTTTCTCTGCTTTTTATAATTTATCAAAATTCGCGGTAGCGAATCGCTGCCTAATACAAAAAAGCTACCAAGAATCCTTATCTGGAATAATCATGTATTTTGGACCTTTTTTTTATATTTTTGTCATAATTCTCACTCGATTTTAATAAAACTACGCCGCTGACTAGCCAATCCTTAAAAAATAAGTTTAAGCTTGATTTTACGTAAATTCCTTGGAAACTATGAGATTATAACAGAAAAAACTTAAAAACGACCAATTTTCGACGAGATGTGCTCACCTCTAGATCATAATCAATCAAATAGATTGACATCAAATTTTAACGAGCACTCAGTAGCAACAGATTATCGATATATATTGCAAGAATTTTCGATATCTTGAATAGTTTTTAAGATTCTACGTATTTATAGTATTGTAAAAATTTCATTTTCCATCCAAACGATTTGCCTGATATTTGACCTAGAAATCTGTAGCAACATGTTCTCGATATGTATTTCGAAAAAATATGATGATATCCTTATTAATTGAAAATTTTAGTTATATTTTATGTTAAGAAATGGATTTTTTCACATGTTCTCTTCCTTACATCCTACACAGAAAAAAACAAAGTGTAATCTTTACCCTGATTTCAGAGTAATCTTTACCTGCAACAAGCATTACCATCACGTGGTAAGATTCACCCACCACATTGGGCACGGTTACCACTTCAACTTTATTGTACCTTATTTTGTTTCGATGCGAAAAAATTCAGCTTTACAGACCTGAAAATTACCCGCAACAATAATTCACTTTTGTTTTTCCTGTACAATCTATCCAACCGATGGACACTAGATTTTAACGAGAAGTCAGTAGCAACAGATTTACGATACGTATTCCAGGAATTTTCGAATTCTTGAATAGTTTTGAAAGAAATAAAGTAACATTATTCTTTAATCAATGTTTCATTATGATAAAGCAAAAAAAGGTTCAAGAAAATATAATATATTTCTATGAATTCTGATAGAAAATGAAGCACCGTTATATGAAATGGAAATGATGGTATAATATAATCCCGCCAAGTTGCATAATTCATATACAGGTAGTTGTACTTGGCAGAATTTTTGCATCGCAGATGTTTTTGGTGGGATAGTCCTCAGCTTCTCTGAAATTAGAATACAATATGCAAACTTTTTAAACTCTCTCGAAACAAATTTACTATATTTTATAGATTCTTTGGTCAAAGTAGATAATCAAAGTATTTTATCAGATTTAGTATGTCTGGCTACAAAAGTCTGATCTACTGAAACTAGAGGAACACTTCCAAGTAGAAAGAGTTGTCAATAGTCAGTCATCGCAATTATCTCATTTTCATAACGTGCAAGCGTTAAAAGTTTCAAATAAAATAAGTTTGACAATGAATGCACCCAAGTTGTTGAAATTCAACATTTTCTGAAGTCAACAATTTTTTCGCAGAATGTCATCGCCCTGAGCGACGTGAAAGTAAAAAAAACATGTCGTTACTTGTCAGAATACCAATATTAATCCATTAAAGCAGCGAATGACCATTCACTCTTCTACGTCTGTTTTCATTCGATTTCCTGCCGCTCGCACATCTGCTCGTTTTTTTCTTGCCTTGCTTCCGTTCTATCACTGCGAAACATTAAATTACCCCGTAGCTCTACCCCGTTCACTCTATTTTTCTGAAAGAGTATTGGCGAGGGGAAGATTGGGGGTGGTTAGAGAAAAGTTGTATAAATTTTTCGGTGCAAGAATGTTGTGAGAAACGCAGGAAATGAAATCGTAGAATTTCGTGGTAGCGAGAGCTTTTCCTGGCGAAAATCAGAGCAGAACTGGTAAGACCTCCGGTATTCGCGCGGAATTCGTATTGCCATCGCAAAAATTCGCAAGGCTTTGAATGCATTTTTATGAAATATGCATTCCACTTGGATAGCGAGGGGTTTCCAGATTACAAAATACCTGTGAAAGCGGATTTTGTGATGTGATAAAATTTTTAGGATATTTTATTAGGAGGTATTTCATTTTATGAAAGGTTTTGGGACTTTTAAGTTGAAAAACTTCAGCTTTAGATGACTTAAGCCTGAGGTATTACGGGGACGAGAAAATAGGTCTTAGGAAAAAATATCCAATTATACTTTTAAAAATCTGCCCGCTTTGCGGGCACATTCTCATCACGCGTTTCGCACGCAAGTTTGAGCGCGCCTAGGGCGCGCGATTCGGTCGTCGCGCTTCGCGCTTGGTCGTTCTTCATGTACAAATTTATAATTTTGTTTTTGATTTTAAATGAGAAAGAAATTTTATTTACTTAAGGCTCTATCGGCCCTAAGGAATACAATCTTATCATAATATTCGCGCTTTGCGCTCGATTTTCTGCGCTCACCGTATGTGTATATATATATATATATAAATAGTTAAAAAGGCGATTAAAAAAATTATCATGATTTACGATTGGTCCTATGAAGAAATGTTTAACAGCAATTTTATTTAACCTGTTAAAATCACAAATTCTACTTTTTTGACTATTTTTTTCTCATCTCGCGTCGTTTGGCTCAAAAATAAAAATAAAAATATTCCAA
>JAUMHM010000072.1:20666591-20680692 GCA_032362435.1 Melikaiella ostensackeni
TCAATCCTTTTGTCATTCTTAAAAATTCTAAATTTTCTCCCTAGAAATAAATTTTAGAATTAAAATTCCTCATTTGGAAATTGTGATTTACAAAAGTCCAGAAAATGCATAATTTTTAGTCATAAACATAACTTACAATTAAGTAGTGTAATATTGTCTTTTTTTAAAATATGCGTTATGATAATAACACCAAAGAACAAACTGAAAACAGACACTAAAAGTCATATTCACGTAGTATCGCAACCAATCAGGTTTTCAAGAACAATGTATGTGAGATCTCGTGTCCACGATTTTTTATGCATGTTTTTAATCGCTAGTTTTGTAGGTGTCGTGGTATTGTCCTCCTCCTTTTTGTCTGTATAGATAAAAAATAATTCAAACAGGGCTGATTTGACGTGGAATTTAATAACATTTTGAATGCTTTTTTATAAATTATTCTACCTCATTTCGTTCTGAATATATCATGTGAGAAGCGAGTGCATGTTCTTAATCGCTAGTTTTGTAAGTGTCCTTATACTGTCCTCCTCTGTTTTGCCTCTATTGATCAGAAATACTTCAAACAGGGCTCATTTTACGTGGAATTCAAAAAACCTTCCAACGCTTTTTCATAAATTATTTTATCTTATTTTGTTCCGAACATATCATGCGAGAAGTGAGTATATGTTTTCAATCGCTAGTTTTGTAGGTGTTCCCTTGCTCCTGGACGGTACTATGTTTCATACATTTTATCTAATTAGAGATTGTCTTTCAGAATAGGATTAAAATCACCAGAAGAGATTGCATTAAACTACATTTTGCTGTCATTAATTCATTTTTCTTAAAAAAGTGAGATAGCACCCTATGGTTCTAGGGTCACGAATTTACAACTGATAATCTTTGGTATCTGCTTTAAAAAAACTGGTGGCAAATCAAAGTGCAATTTGGCACGGATAATTGGTTCCTAAATGGTCTTTTTCATCGGTCTTCGTTGGTTTGTTCGTGTGGAAACGGCGTCATTATTGCTGTCAGAGACAGATTTTGAACGATGCTAGGCTTCCTCCAAAGCTGAAAGCTTCTGCTCGTGTAAACGCGACAATAAGCATTTGAGCAATTAGCGGACTGCTGCTACGAATGGCTGAAATTCAATAAATTCAATATTTTGTCCACCAGACCGTTTACAAATCAAACTCAGAACTCAACAGTTCGTTTTGACTAAAGTTTAGTTGAAAGGGAAATATTCAATAAACTAAAATCCCAATTGTACATCTAGATACTATCTTTTTAGTCGAATACGCGCAGCAAAAAGAAGACTTACGTGTTTGCAAATTTTTTTTTCGTCATGTTGTCCATGTTCCATTATAACTTTGGACAAGATTGACGTATCGGGAGGATTTTTTTTTTAATGCAGATAATGGTAGTTGGAGTGACATAGGCACATAAAGATTTGCCTTTGTCAATCACAGCCAAGTAGAACTTTAAAAATGTTACATCGAAAATTGATTTTTCATTAAGGTTTTCGTATATGTTTCAGTGTAACTTTGGACGGGATTGACGTAACAGGATGGTTTTTTTAAATACACCCAATTATAGCCAAAATAACATAGGTACATAAAGATTTGAATCTCTCAATCACAGCCAAGTACAACCATGCAAATGTTACATTGAACATTGATTTTTAGACCTGAATTGGATACCTCAGTCAATTATTGACTGATTTGCATGAAGCCATTCAAAATCAATGAAAAAGCAGTAAAAAATAAAATAAGTACATGAAACTCGAACATACATCGTATATTACTTCTGAAAAGAATCGCAGTGGAGTTCCGAAAAGGGCATACATCCAATATTTTTAAAATCTCGTACGTTGATGTATTTTGATGCGCTAATTATGAATATGGCCACAAAAATTCAAAAGTCATTTTCAAGGTCAACATTTAGAAAAAACTAAGGGTTTTAGATAAAAATGCAGACACAGGCATTCTAGGGACCAAGGGACTAGCGTCTTTGTTAAAGGGGTTATATTGGAAAAAGGTAGAGTTTAGTAGGATCATACCCCTATCCCCTTTCCAGTAGCCCTTTTTTCATTATTTCCTTTTTATCTAACCCATTTCCAGTATCTATTATTAAAGAATTTGCACAAAACATCATTTATGGATTTCATAGGTCAAAATTTGAAAAAAAAACATTTTTTTTAATGATGTGAAGTTTTTTCATTATTATTTTTAACGTATATTGATGTATTGTGATACACTGATTACGAATATGACAATGGAAATACTTGCAAATGTGATTGTATTAAGAAAAAAACACCATTTACTTGGCTGTCCCCCAACTCGGCAAAATATAATTATATTTGACCCCATTTTCAGCATTTCAAAAAAATCACCCGTTCATAGTTGACCATATCCCAACTTGGCAAAATATACCTTTCAATTATATTCCACCCCATTTCCAGTATTGAGAAATAACCACCATTTACTTGGCTGTACCCCAACTCCGCAAAATATAATTATATTCAACACCATTTCCAGTATTTCAAAAAAATCACCCCATTTTCAATATTTAAAAAAATTACCCGTTTCTAGTTAATCATACCCCAACTCGGCAAAATATACCTCTTAATTATGTTTGTCCCCATTTTCAGTATTTAGAAAAAACCACCCTTTTATACTTGGCTATACCCCAACTCGCAAAATATAATTATATTTGAGCTCATTTCCAGTATTAAAAAAAAATTACCCGTTTCTAGTTGGCCACACCATAACTTGGCGATGTATTTTGATATACTGGTTACGAATGTGGTCATGAAAATACCATTTTTAACGTAATTGTACAGTCTTGTTATAATTATGTTTACGAATAGAAAAATGAAAAATTGTATGGACTTCATCGTGTGCGAATGTAAATGTATGGCCGCGAGACATTCTTACAGTATTCTGATTAAAAATTTTTAAATAAATTCACTAAAAGGTATAAAAAAAATGTTTATAAAAAAGTCGAATACGCCAATAACTTTGAGGTAGAAAACACGAATGTGCAAGAAGGGCCTGAAACGGCTATTATTCAATTTATGGAATTGAATAATGTAATCCTATAATAAAATTAATTTATATCTACATAAGGTCCAGAATAAAATTTTAGAAATAACAAAAAGGAAATCAAAAAATGTCAATTAGCGTATTCGACAATTTTGCTTTTTTATGTAATAATGTTTATAAAATTATAATTAAGAACAAAAAAGGGAAAAATTAAATATTATGACAGTATCATATATTTTATAATAAATTATGTCCTCATGTACATATCTATACATTTTGGAAATAAAATGTGAAATGACGGATGGGGAAGGGGAATCAGGTGTAGGTATGACTTATTAGTATTACATAAATAGATTATATACATGAAGAGTAGGGCATATAAACATAACACTGCCGAATACGAGTACACTGATTGATTTTATTTGATTTCCTTTTTATTATTTCTAAAAATTTTTCCTGGAACTTATGTTGATAATAATGTATTTTATTGTAGGATTACATTATTCAATTTCATAAATTGAATAATGGCCATTTTTGCCCTTCTTGTACATTTTTGTTTTCTACGTTAGAGTTACTGGCATATTCGACTTTTTTATTTTTAAAGTTTTTGGTTCATTATATTATTTAACTGTTAAATTAATAAATTCGATTGATAAAAAATAATGCTTTTCCAATTTGGGAAATTTGAATATGAAAAACTCAACTCTGAACACTACCTGTATGGTTCAAGAGAATTGATTTAAATACTTTTTAGTTGAAAACATTAATTGATTTAATTATTTGACTTCATGACTAAAGAAAATTTAATAATGCAGTTCCCTTCGTGAAATTTAGGTAATTAGACTCTTTTTCCTCAAAGGAGGTAACCCACCATTGTCAGGGTGAATCACATGAAAGCCAATGCTACTCCTATCCTTAGTTCTTATGCAAAAGAAGACTTTCGTGACTTTAGAAGATAAATTTAATCAGAAATTTTCTCTCCTCGAGGAAAAATCCTATTTTAGTTTGACTAAATTTGCCAGACTCTTCTTTATTTTGATTTCGGGAGGGAAGATATCAAAAGGAGAAAGTGAATAATGAAATTTAGAATAAGGAGAAAAATAAGTATAAAAAAATTGAATACCGTGAACCGGGGCTAAGATGCGCGTATGTGGATAAAAGCGGTGCATCCTTAATTCTGTGTTTAAAATACCATATTGGTTCGTTGCAGTTTTACAGTTGAAGTTTTACAATTGTTAGTTGCAGCCGTCTATGTTTTGTATCTAGAAGAAGCAAATATCGCATTTAGAGTTAAGGGTGCGCCGCTCTCCCTCACATGCGCCGCTCTCCTCTACATGCGCCGCTTAGCTCCAGCTTACGCTAACTATTTAGAAGAGAAATATTTAGTGTAAAAATTAATTTTTGAAAAAGAATGAGTTAGAAATTAAATTTTGAATTTTTGTTTCAGCATCTCAATCAGGATCGGTCATTGGTCGGGAACCACTTCCATCTAGGGCTGTAAGCACTTCTCAGCTTCCGCAGAAAACGCTAACCCAGTCACCACCAACACACATTTCAACACTTCCGCTTCCGCGAAGCAGTGGAATTGCTCATCGTCAGCAACCACTTCCGGTTCACCAATCCACGCTACAATCCACAAAACCAGATCATATGAACCTTCTAAATTCGCAGGCATTAAAAGCTGCCGGTAGTGGTGATGTGCGTCTCAATTCAACTCTGTGAGTATACGTTTTATTCTTTTTCAAAAAAATTTTGTTGAAAAATTGTCTGTGAAAAAAGATCCTCTTTCGCTCCGCTGGGCATCGAACCCAGGTCTTTCGATTTTCGGTCACCCAATTGCACCCGCCCGGCAGTCGAAAGACCTGGGTTCGATTCCCAGCGAAGCGAAAGAGGATCTTTCTTCTCAGATAATTTTTCAAAATAAATTTATAATTCCACCTAGTCTGGAATGAAGTTAAAATTACTGAATTTGAGGGGTTAATCTTAGATCGATACAGTTGATTTCTGTTTCCCGGTGTGTGAAAAAATCTCCTCTGATCGGTTGTTATCAACCTCGATGATAATATAGATTCCTTGTAAGAATTTTTTTTAATTTTGAGAAAAGGCCTAGGATTCCCAATAGAAAAAAAAAACACTTTCAAGTTTTTAAAGTCTAAACATGGAATTTGGTTTCTTTTTTTTTTGGAAGTAATTCCTTTTCTCTTTACACAGAAATTTATTTTGTAAAAATTTAAGTTTAGTTTATTCACAATTGGAAAAGCTCAACTTTACACGCCTTCAAGGTGAAATTGTGCATCTTTTCAATCGCAGCCTTCACATTAATCCTAAAGACTATTTTATGAGAAATAGGGGACTTTTAGGGACCCCAGAAAGTACATAAATTACAATAAATATACATATTTGTAAGAAAAGTCGAATTTAATACAATTTTTGACAACCTGAAAATAATGTGTCACAGTTTTTACCTTACATCTTTAGTAATTATTGATGTTATAAAAATTAAATTGAGGTGAAAAAATTCTAAATTTTGTTTTCGTCTCTTTGCTATTATTTCTTAATAAACCGACAGCTTCCCGAATTCTAAATATTTTCAAGGAAGAGGAATTAAAAATACTTTAATTCTCTAATATCCTTGATGAAATTGATCGAGTATTTAGCTGATGCAATAAAGAAATTTTTAGCGTCCTTTGAAGTACAATTGAAAGGTGGCAGTACAGAACTAGATAACCAACGAAATGGGAATTTTTCATGAGAGCGAAAAAACATTCTGTAAGATCGGAATCACTATTCAAAGATAAAAAGATTCGTCTGCTACCGAGCTGAAGTTTTACTCAATTCAAGCCATAAAAGTTTGATAAAAAAAAGTTATCCAGGTTGGAGGAAATGAATGTGGAAGTTGACAACTGAAAGTGACACTAAACCTCGAGCTAAACCTAAAATTTGAGCAGGCTCAGCTGCGGATTGTGATAAAAAATTCAATTTTCAGTAAAAAAAAATAAAATGAAATAAAAATACGCTCCCGAGATATTAAGTTTGTGAATACCGGTAAACAAAGTTTGATATAAAAATGTTAGCCAATTTCGAGAAAATTGACTTGGAATAAAAAATGTTCGATTCAGAAAAGAAAATTCTGTTCCGAGAAAATCAAAATTGGCGATCGCAATATCATAGTATGACAGACATTTTTTTGCTAAAAATCCGAAAAAAAGAAGAATTTTTTTTCTTAATAAATGATAATCATTTCAAGAAATATGAATGCCAAAAGTTTAAAAAAATTATTACTACGTTCAAATTTCAACTGAATGTTACCTATGAGATAATTTTTTTTTTTCAAATGATTGTATCAGAAAATAATATCTTGAAAAAATCCTTTCACCATAATGTGTATTTAATTTTTTAGGAATTTTTTAATGTAATAAACACATTTTCAATAAAAATGTTATTTAGAATATTTCTATTTTCGTAAAGAAAAACGAAAAATTGTATTAGGACTTGAAATTCTTAAAACTATGATTTGTTTTATAAAACATTTAGTTTGCTGATTATAATTATAGTATTTTGAAGTTTTAAATTATAAGGAAGGATTCGTTAATGCACTTTTTAAAAAATCCTATTCAGTTCATAATTTAATAAATCCTTGAACAAATCGTTTTTACTTGTCAATAATAAATTACGATTGAAGCTATAAAAATACATTTCTAAATAGAAACTTAAAATTTTACAAACGTGAATATATAGATTCAAAATTTTGAAAATAATCAGTGTGTAATCATAGTGACCCTCGAGAACAAAATTGTTAAATAGTTGATGGTAGATTTGGTTTCAGGGCTCAAAATCGTTCAATTCAGTCAGTGCATTCATTTATTCTGTAAAAAATTACATAATTTCTTGTCAGGAACGTAGTTTACAAATTGGATGATTTTAGTTCATAACGAAAATTTTTTATTATCTTCGGTTGATAACACAGTTGTTAATTATTATCATTTATATTCTCACTCAAAAATTCACCAACAACTATTTCAAGATTTCAAAAATATTTGAAAGTAATATAATACCAAAATATTTCAAAGGTTGCACAAAAATTTCAAAAGACCATTTCTATTTTTATAAAGAAAATAGAAAAACTGTTGGAAATGTAAATTCTTAAATTATCATTTGTTTTCTAAACTATTTAGTTTATTTATTATAATTATGGTAATTTGCAGTTTCAATTAATAAGAAACGAGTTGTTTATCCAGTGGAAAAGATTTCTTTTAGATTCATAATTTAATAAATTCGAGAGTAAATCGTGTTTACACTTGAAAATCTCTTAAAATAATAAAAATGCCAAAATATTTCAAAGATTTCACCAAAGTTTTCAAAATATTTCAAAGATTTCACAATGATTTCAGAGATTTCAGGAAGGAATGTATACCATAGTACTTCGAGAGTTATCAACCCGTTGAGACTTTTTTATAACTTTCATATAAAATTGAGGTCTTTTAGGGGAATTTTCTTCAAATTAGGAGACATTTAGGGAAAATTCTCCAAATAGGGGACTTTTAAGGGGTAAAATAAAAAAGGGGAATTAGGGAACAGGCTGTGAAGCCTGCAATTGAAAGCATTTTTTCCCCTTTAACTATGAAATTCTTGGAAACTAAAGAAAAAAAACAAGAATCCAACGTTTCAATTTGAACAATATACTCTTGAATCTTTAAAATCACTTAAAATTTCATTGAAATCTGTGAAAATCAGTAGAACTCACTTAAAACCCTTAAAATAGGGAGAAGTCTAGAAATAATTTTAAATTCCTTGAAAGTAAAATGCAATAAGATTATTCCCTAAAGTGCTCTATAAATCCGTTGAAATCCCTTGAAATTTGTAAAATCCTCTAAAATCTTTGAAATATTTGGAGGTCCTATAAAATTTTTTTAATGAATTAAAACCGTCCAAATCCCTGGAAATCTTTGAAATTCTTATAAATACCTTAAAGTCCCTTGAAACTTTTGGAATCGCTAAGAAACTCTTGAAATTTCATTCTCTAGAATTTAATTCTATAGAACTCCCTTGAAATTTTTGGAAGTCGTAAAAATTTATTAAAATAAGTATAAATCTTTCGAAACCCCTGCAATGTAAATTAAAATAATCTTATTCATTGAATTTCTCTTTAAAGAAAAGCGTTTAAATCCCAAAAAATCATTGAAACTTCTTGAAATTCTTGGAGGTTTAATAAAATCCTTTAAATTTGGTGAAATTCTTTGAAATAGTTTAGAATCCCATGAAATCTTTGGAATAGCTAGAAATCCCTTGAAATTTCGTTTCATTTCATTTATTTTTCAAAGTTCTCTAGAAATCTCTTCAACTCTTTTGAAATACTAGAAAAATTTTTTGAAATCCCTCGGAATTTTTTTAATTTCTGGAAATCCCCTGAAATCCCTTAATATCCCCGGAAATTTTTGGAAATCTTTGAAATCATTTCAAATCTCGTGAAATTTTTATGAAGTATGACGAAATCGATTAAAATCCGTGGAAATTTTATGGATACCCTTGAAATTCATTGAAATCCGTTGATGTATTTCAATTTTTTTTAACTATTTTGGAATTCTGTAAGATTCCTTGAAATTGATAAAATATGTGGAATCCTGTGAAATCCCTTGAAATAATTTGAAAGCTTAGGTTAAGTAAATAAATAAATCAATCATTTGTAGTTTCTCTATTTTTTGCATCAATTATTTCAGTATCTTAAAATTATTTATTTCTATACTGATATTCTTATAATGATTTTCTACAATAATTTTTCTAGAATCGCAAAAATAGTATATTGTGTGACAAGTGCGCAAAGTAGGTGATTCTAGACGATTGTGAAGTTTGCCGTCTTAGCGATACGACGGTGGCATTCACACGAGTCGAGAATCACCTACGCGCATTTGTTACACATACTCTTTTTTGAAACTGTGTGTGAAAAGTTCGATTCCAAAAATTAGCCGATTAAAGAAATAAAAAAACATCAAATACGAGTATTTTCTAAATAGCCAAAAAAAATCTCCACGATATTTTCTATTTTTAATTTGACAAAAAGTAAAGTTCACTTTATTTTTCAAACACAAATATATTGTCTTCACAATCACTATCATTAGTTTCACTTTTCGCACTTATTTCATCTCTACTCTTTAATATTCATTCGTTTCAAGTACGTGGTAACATTTAACAAACTGAAAATATTTTTGAAGTGAATGTCTAACATAAAATTGTACATTCAAAAGTAGAGCCATCTATCGTGATCCATGCGAACATGTATATGAACATACACGAATGTCAAATAGCTGTGGCTGAATATGAATGCTGTTTCTTGATTAGAGACCTATATTGAGTTTCCTACTATATTTTTCGTAAGGAGGGATTACAAGGGATTGTGAAAGATTGCATGGGATTGCAAAGGTTTGCATGCAATTGCATGAAATTTCACGGGATTGCATGCAGATTGGAGTGCATGGGTTTGCACGAAGTTTTATAGAGATCGATCGAGATTTTATAGATAGTGCATGGGATTACAAGGGATTGCATGGGAATGCATGGGATTGCACGAGATTGCATAAGATTGCAGTGAGAGTGTACACCAGATAGCAGGAGTAATTAACCCCTCGGGAGACATTTAAGAGTGTCTTGTCCAAATTCGGTCGTTGATTTCTTGGTTTTTTTAATTCCCAAGAATTTCGTAGTCAAATTTGAATGTGTTTTGATTTATTTTGAATTAAATTTCTCAAATTGTAATTTTTCCTCTCATTATTAGTTATATTTTTGTCCACTTGTGTAGCATCTTTTTTTCGTGACAGATTCCGCTGACGGAAAAGCACTCAATACCATTGGTGAAAATTGCAGTGTCGGCTTAGCATCTCGGAAATATTCGCGTTACTGGATTCGATATATATGCACATCGCATAGAGGAATGAGAAGTCCCTCTCGGTGCGGATTTTTCGGCTTTAAGAAGAAATATGGAGGACTCTGCACCGCGAAATTCCGCCTGATTCGAAATAATGCCCCTCGTTCATTCGACTCTTGCTGCCATTAGCCTGGAATCCTCTTATATTCAAAAGCGGATTCCAGATACGAGATTCCGTTTATGAAAGCGTTTTTGCCTGTATTTGTCTCGAGGATGAATAATTATTATTATTTTCTGTTATCGGATTTTCAAGTATCATAGATCGGATTAATTTTGCGGACTATTTATTGATTTAAATTAGGAATTTATTTACATATCTATACTACCATCGAAAATTATCTATTCGGCTAGTGCGAGCGGTATGAAAAAACATTCATGACTTTGAAACACGATAACTTGGTCGGAAATGGAGCTAGACATTTTTTTTTCAAACTATGAGCAAGTTTATGAAATTCTGCGTCGAATGTCCCCTAGTAAAGATATTTTTGTTTTTCTAAAGAGGATTTATCAAGTGATAATTTTTTTTTTTAATCTGAAAATTTCTCGAATTTTGTACCTTGACTTTAACTCTTGTCATGTCCTTGGAAAGTGACGGTGAAAAACTAAAATTTACAGGAGGCAATGTTTGAAATCTTATTTTAAATTTAAGCCAGTGAAACTTGAAAAATCATCATGAGTTCCCGAAATATGACTAAAAATGTTCAAGCGTGTCTGCATCGAGTTTTAGTCGGTTCAAGCAACGAGGCCTGCCGACAGCGGTGATCGCCGACTGAAACTCGACGCGGACATGCTTGGACATTTTAGTCATATCTCATTAACCCATGAAGATTTTTTAAGGTTTGTCTGCTTAAATTAGAGATAGGACTTCAAAGATTGCTTCCTGTAAATTTCAGATTTTTGTCACAACTTTCCTGAATCATAGAACAAGTTGAAGTTGAAGTACCAAATCCGAAATTTTCGGCTAATGCCGCTCTCGCAACCGACAGCGCTAAACGCCGACTAAAACTCAACGCAGAAATGTTTGGACATTTTTAGTCATAACTCCGAAACCCATGAAGATTTCCTAAGTTTTCTTAGCTTAAATTAAAGATAAAATTTCAAGGATTACGTCTTGTAAATTGTAGATTTTTGCCACAATTTTCCTAGATCGTGACGCGAGTTGAAATTGTCGTACCAAATCCGAGAAATGAGCTATCGCTGCTCTCGCGACCGACAGCGGTGATCGCCGACTGAAACTCGACGCAGATACGCTTCGACATTTTTAGTCATATCTCGGGAACCCATACAGATTTTTCAAGTTTCATTGACTTAAACTTATCATAACATTTCAAAGATTGCCTTCTGTAAATTTCAGCTTTGTACCATAACTTTCCAAGAACATGACATAAGTTGAAGTCGAGGTACCAGATTCAAGAAATTTTTTCATTTAAAAAAAAACTTCTGACGTGATAAATCCTCTTCAGAAAGACAAAAATACTCTTACTAAGGGTCAATCGACGCAGAATTTCATAAGCTTTCTCATTATCAACAAAAAAATGCCTAGCTTCATTTTCGACTGAGTTATCGTGTTTCAAAGTCATGGGTGATTTTTAGTATTGCTCGCGCTAGCCATGTAGATAATTTCCGAAGGTAGTGTAAAGCTTATAAAAAATTAAGAATTTGAGTTTAGAATTATTAGTTGAAATATTAAGTTTTGCTACTTGAATATCTTTATCTTCTTGGTTTTTCAGTCAGACATAAAAAAAGATTCTAAATTAATCGTCCGAGATATTTCTTTGCACTAATTGCAGTCATTATTCGCCACTTCTTTCGGCTTCCCCTTTCCACCACTTAACTTTCATTTTCTTATTTACCCTGGTAATATTACTTCTTCCGGCGTTTTGTTTCTTGCGGCTCCGAGAAGCGGCGAGTCTGATGCGATAAAGACGCCACAGTTTTTCCATTAGTCCTCAATTCCGGATTTGCTGAATCATTTTTTAACAAGTTACTAGTGTTTCTCATTTTTTCAATGAAATAGTTACCGTTAATGAGTTTTTCAAGTTTATTTTTAGCAAGCATAAAATTTAAAAAAATAAATAAAGTACGATGGTCTGTCTGTCCATATTTAAGCTCCTAGGTCAATCGATTTCCAGAATATCAGAGTTGTAGGAGTTTAAATGGTATTTCAAAATTTTCAAAATTCAGGGAGACAGGATTTTGAATTTTGAGATCCGACTTTTTTGAAAACCCCTTATCTCTCAAACCGCTGATCGAATTTTTATGATTTTTGCAGGTGTAGCGTATAATTTATAGGCCTTTTGAATGCAATTCAAGAACAAACAAAATTTAAAAAACGGACTCAAAAAATCCAAAACAAATTTTTGAATCAATTTTTCGCTCAGAAGCATACGTACTTTTGATTTTTTTAGATAATAATATTTTAAATCCTTATAATTTTCTGCGTCAATTAAAAAAAAATTGATGGATACTCTACAACTTTCGGAAATATTAATTTTTCAGTGCAGCCGCGCGGCCTCACTATCCACGCGCAGCGACCGGCAGAGAGGGAAAATAACTTTGAGAACGCATTTCTTAACCAATTTCAGCTTTTGTTTTTTGGAAATATTTAGAATTTGATTCAAAAGTTATATTATGAGCAAGCGATTTTTGAATTATAGTTTAAAATTTTATATTGATGCATTTAGCGAACAAATGTCGACTCTTTTTTTTTGATATAAACAAATTATAATATCAAATAGTGAACATTATGGATTGTTCGTTTTTAAAGTAATATTATGACGATAAAATTAGTTGCTTTTATCGACGAGGTGATCGACGCAGAAAATTATAAGGATTCAAAATATTATTATTCAAAAAATCAAAAGTATGCTCTTGAGCAGAAAATTGATTCAAAATTTTTTATTCATTTTTTTGAGCCCGTTTTTTGAATATTTTTTTGTTTTCGAATTGCATTTGAAAGGCATATAAATTATACCCTGCACCTGAAAAAGTCATTAAAATTCGATCAGCGGTTTGGAAGATAAGGAGGTTTTTAAAAAAGTCGGGTCTCAAAATTCAAAATCCTGTAACTCCCTGAATTTTGAGAATTTTGGAAAACCATTTTAACCATAAGCTTCACTCACCCAACACTAAAGTTTCACCAAGTTCCATGAAAATCGCTAGAACCCTTAAAATTCCGATATCCTTGAAATTGTTTGACCCTCCTACGTTTCAGCTTGCTTATCGAGTGTTTTTGTTTTGCGATTTTTTCAACTGAAAAATTGAAAAATTAAAAAATTAAAAAATATTTAATTTAATATTGTTTGAACCCTCTGGGTTTAATTTTAAAATGTTCGTAATTAAATGTTCTAGTCTTACTTCGTGCATTTAAATTTTTCGGAATAAATACTGTTTTTAGTGATTGTAAAATTTCAAATCAATAGCGTTAGGAATTAAAAAATTTTGATTTCGTAATAATAGATAATTTGTAGACGTTTCAAATTCTGCAATTTCTAAATTATCAATTGCACATGAAAGTTTTTCAAATATGGACAATTTTTAATTGAAGATTAAAAAATATTACAATTTAAAATTCAACACTATTCGATCAACAATATTTAAATAACAAGGGTCTATGAGACATGAGTTATCTCCTACAGATAAGCCAATGAAAAGTTGTAAAAATTTATAGAGACAGTTAAGATCTCCAGATACATAAAAAAATTGGCACCAATGAAAAAAGTTTCTGGTAGGTGCCAAAATAACTCCCGACAAAGATGAGTCCTAAAAAAATGTCTTCACATCGCGCAAGGTCATTATATGTCAAAATAGGGAAAAATAATAGATTTCTTATCGCCAAAGGCTCAAAAATGGTTATTTCTGATCTTGAAAAGCGATAAAAAATGCGTATTGTATCTTTGAGCTTGTAATTGTTAAAAGTATCTAACATTTCGTAAATTTTACATTTATCTGACACTTTAACATGAACGCGCGAACACAGGACCTTTTTCCATTGGATCTATACTATACATATGGATATAATACCACCTTGATCAAAAAGTTTTAGGATTCGTCACCGTGTGGCGCTCTCGTTCGGCCGATTTCAATTCTTTTTTTTGTTGTGTTGGTAGAAGTGTCATTGACGTTCTGTCAGATTTTCAGCTTGATAGCTTGACATTTGTTGAAG
>JAUMHM010000072.1:20680792-20691377 GCA_032362435.1 Melikaiella ostensackeni
GTAGGTGGACAACTGAGCTATTGGTTTGATATTAAGCTGGGCGTTGGACACACAGAAAAAAAAGGATCATTTTTGTTGCAGAGAATTTTGCTCCAGCGATCATTCGACTCTCGAGATCATGATCATCTGTCCATTCGGATCATTTGTATCTGCTTCCAGGGTCATGTATCAGACTAAACAAAAAGGACGCCAGTTTTTGGGGCGGATCTTATAAACTAAATATTCTGTTTAACCGCGCGCAAGTGACACCTACACTTGACAGGAGATGTATTT
This sequence comes from Melikaiella ostensackeni, assembly GCA_032362435.1. Classification (NCBI taxonomy): domain Eukaryota; kingdom Metazoa; phylum Arthropoda; class Insecta; order Hymenoptera; family Cynipidae; genus Melikaiella; species Melikaiella ostensackeni. Next base: position 20,681,066 of record JAUMHM010000072.1, read on the forward strand.
TGTTATCAAGTTTCGTTTTTTTAACTTTTTAAGTACACTGCACGATTAAAAATCATAAAAAAATCTCTCATATGAGCTAAAGTGCTCCAAGAACGCCGGCCATCTCGGCTTGAATCGGTACATATTCCCGAATTATATCATTATGATCTCAGAAATCAATCATTCATTTCGGCCGATCAAAATGCTCTTGATTTTGGTATCATTTCTGTTGCGTATCAAAATGATATTGATTTCAGTATAATTTTGAACATAATTTTTTACTATGCAAGGCTGCGTTATGTCCTCCTGGATGTCCAATATGTACATGGACAAAGGTCTATGAATGGCTCTCTTTGACGAAGAAGTTGTTAATTAATCGACAGTGAAAGTGTGTGGATTGGCGTGTGCAGTTGATAAGATTGTTACGGCAGAATCAGTAGATGATTTGCAGAGAATGTTAAGCAGACTGGATACCAGCATGAAGAGTTTCGGTCTTAAGATTGACGTAAATAAAACCAAAATTATTGTGTTTAATCAATTTAAAAAATTTGAAATAAAAAAAAAATAAATTGTGATACATAATTCTGTGCTTGCATCCACTGTTCTGTATGGTAGCGAGACTTGGTTGTATTAAGAAAATGATAGACGTAAAGTGTTCGCGGTTGGAATGCAATTCCTGTGGAGTATTTGCCATAAAACGCTAATGGACAAAGTCCGTAATGAGTGGGTTCTGAAAGAATGTGGCGTAAAAGGAACATTGATTGACAAGAGTGAAAGAAATTTGCTAGGATGGTTTGGTCATGTTGTGAAAATGAATGAAGGACGCTTAACGAAGCAAGTGTATTCAGGTGAGGTGAATGGTAGCATACGCAAAGGGAGACCAAAGAAAGAGTAGTTGGAATATGTGAATGAGACTCGAAAGCGGAGAGATATAAAGAGTCGTAGAAAGACAAGAGGTTGCATGAAAAGATGTACATACGGTCATACAGAAAGAATAGTTGGAATGTGTGAATGAGACTCTAAAGCGGAGAGATATAAAGATTCGTAGAAACACAAGCGCTTATATGAAAAGATGTATGGATGTAAAGGAAGCAAAATATTTATGCAAAGATAGCGATGTATGGAGGACAATTGTGTATAAGAATAAGAGTGACACCTGAAACAAAAGATTTTAGATACTCATGGGCCCTCGTGAAGAGCTCTCCTCACTGGTTGTGGGTGGGACAGAGAATATGGATGTTCCTATGGATTCATCAGTCAGTTTGAGTGTTTATTTGTGATTCGTGATGTATGATGGCTCTATGAAGCTCTTCACCTGGGGTGATTGCTAAAGAGATTGATCACTGTTCCATATCGGAGTGGTGTTATGTTGACGAGTATGTCGTTTGAATGAGCAACAAGCGACCTCTGGATTGATTTAAAACCTATTCCTTCTCCTACACATCCCTTACTTACCTTCACCATGTAAATTACTTGATCGGCGGTAGTATAACAAGGCTAGAACCGAACGAGTTACGCTTACCCCAAAAGGGATTTGGCTTAATGGTATGATAATCAAAATAATACAAGGTTAATTACTTAATATTATGTCTGAAGTACAATCAAAAATGCTTCTTCAAGTAGGTCTAAAAATATTCCGTGCTTTATTATTTTACTTGAAATATTTTATAGTGAAAATTGCCTATCCGAAATGTATATTTATTTAATAAATATGTCTGCACTAAAAGTCAATAATAATTTTGCTTTCCTAATAAGTTATTAACATTGTCCATTTTAGACAAACAGGCCATTTTACAACTATTTCCCCTACGAATGTTTCTCCATTGATTTTCTCCATATTACACTCGCAAAACACCACCATGATACAGGAAATTCTCGGTTTGCTCCCAGCAAACTGGGGATTTCAGAAACTCCATAACCATAAGTCACTCCTCCTATAAATGCCATCCTCTGGGATTAGAGTTCGGCCAGAACTTCAATTCAACAATTATTTGCTTTTCTCCAGTTTCGTTCTCTTTAAACCTGAATTCCCTTTTTAAATATACAATATAGTCCTTTTGAGTTTCAAAATATTAAATTCAGAACTTGGTATTTATACCTTCTACAGAAATACAAATTCGAAAGCAGGTGTATTTTCATGATTGTGTGTAATTCTCTCTTATAAGTAGAGTTTGTAGACTAAATATATTTGGCTTTAGGAAAAGTTAGAAATCGTGCTTAAAACTTTGCTTTTGGGTTAGTTGAGAATTGGATATAAAAAACAGCCTTGAATGATTGAATTATTTCCTAGAGAATTTCTCTTTTTATTTACTAAAATAAATTGAAATGTTTTCAGGCGAGAGAAGTATGACCAGTCCACTGAGAAGAGAAGTGGATCGAGGTGGAGGCGATTTAAGACAAATCCAAAGAGTCCGAGAATGCATCGAACTTTTACATAAGCGGGTGAGTGCTGAACAAACGATTTTAGAAACTGAAATAGATTTTTCGGTTGGCTTGGACAAATCATAAAATCGCATGTTAAAAAAAAAGAAAGAAAAATGAGCTTCGTTTTTTACTGAATGTTTAAGGGAAAGAAACACTGTCAGAGAAAATGGTCGATGCCTTCATATACAATATATGCAACTGACTTTACACACATGTGCATTAAATTTAATATAGACGTATACATTGAATATGACATAAATTCATTAATTGTAATATAAAATGTATATTAAATCTAGTATATATTTATAAGTATTAATATATATAAGTATTATATTTAATATACTTTGTAAATTATTTCAAATTACATTACAACGTACAGTAGCGTCCAGGAGTATGAGGACACCTACAAAATTAGCGATTAAAGAAGTGCACTCACTTCTCGCATGATATGTTCGAAACAAAATTTCATAGAATAATTCATAAAAAAAGTATTCAAAACGTTATTAAATTCCACGTCAAATAAGCCGTGTTTGAAGTAATTATCATCAATAGAGAAAAAACCGAGGATGACAGTATGAGAACACGTACAAAACTAGGGATTAAAAACATGCACTTACTTCTCGCATGATATGCTTAGAACGAAATGAGGTAAAATAATTTATAAAAAAAATCATTTGAAAGGTTATTGAATTCCACGTCAAATGAGCCCTGTTTGAAGTATTTCTGATCATTAGAGACAAAAAGGAGAAGGATATTATGAGGACACCTACAAAACTAGTGCATGTTTTTAATCGCTAGTTTTGCAGGTGTCCTCACACTGTCATCCTTCTTTTTGTCTTTATTCATCAAAAATGCTTCAAATAGGGCTCATTTGACGCGGAATTCAATAACCCTTTCAATGCTTTTTTACAAATTATTTTATCTGATTTTGTTCCGAACATATCATGCGAGAAATGAGTGCATGTTTTTAATCGCTAGTTTTGTAGTTGTTCTCATACTCCTGAACGGTACTGCATATTAAAATTCATAATGTGCATTCGTTAATTAAAAGTATATTAATTTTACAATTTTGTTTAACAGTGTAGCAAACTATTTTTATTTAACTTTATTGAAAATGTGGGTTAAGAGAGGTATTCGAGGGCTGAATTATCAACGAGTTCAGGAGCTTCATTCTAATTTCAATGAAATTCCCCTTTCGCTTAAAGCGGATTTCTGAGGGAGGAGTATATATTGTCCAAAAACCGATGTAACAATGAGCCCTCATTCTGCAGAACAGGAGTATTCGGGCGAGATACTAATTACATTTTGAACATTTACTAGCTCGGAAGGTAATAATAAAGCCCCTTTAAACTACAAACCAACGCTTCTCTTGTCCAAACACGCAACTGTTGCCTCTGGGCTTAATATAAAATACAAAGAGCATTCCATGTTTCTGTAACTGTATCATTTTAGTAAGAGAATTTAATTAAATTGATTTTATATTGAATAGCTTGAGTAGGAAAATTCTTTTCTATTTTTCGTTTTTCCTTCTTTTCCCCTTTTCGGAGTTTAACTTTCCCAACTTTGAGAGCTGACAGCTTTCAAAGTTAAACCGTTTGAACTCTAAAACATTTCAAATTAAATGCTGACGAAATAATCTAACACATTGAAAGTTTAATTTTCCTCAATTGTAGCCATTCAAAGTTGAAGCTTTCTAAATAAAATGTATTTAACTGCAAGGAATCGTAGGTTATACTTTTCGGGGCTCGGGCTCACTTCAGAGATAAAAGGATGGTGTCTATTTATTATTATTAGTATCAGTTGTCAATTTACTCTTACACCCGCTTTACTACTATTATATATTACTTTTATTGCTTTTAGAAGCCAACCATTCACTCCATACACTTTCAGGACTTCCCAAAGTTTAGTTTTATTCACCTTATCGAAAGCTTTTTTCAGATCAACAAATGCTCAGAAAACGTTCTTGTTTACTTTCAAACTCTTTTCTATGATCTCTCTCGAGCTAAATATTTGATTCGCACATGATCTCCCTGGCATAAATCCACATCGTACTTCCCAGATCCTTTCTGAATATTTTGGTGAATATTTTTTTCATGGTACTTAGTACGCTCATCGCTCTGTAATCAGTGCAGTAACCTTCATCACCCTTTCCCTTGTAGTGTGGCACGATAATCGCGTTTTTCCTATCATTTGGAACTTCACCGTTCTTAGCACACATATTCATAAATTCACTCAGCCACATACACAAATATCCGCCACCGCTCTTGAGCATTTCAGCAGTAATACCTCCCACACCATCAGACTTACCATTCTTTAGCTTCTTCATTGCGGATATAAATTTTGAAAAATAGTAGCCAAATAGTGGCATTGATTTTTCTTAGTAATAAACCTATTTTAGATGAACCGCGCAGGCCTCGGATCGACTAGAATGATTTTTTAAAAAATCGGATAAGCGACATAAGTCGCATGAAATTGCGAAAAATGTATTTCTTTATGAATACAGAGTAGAAGTTTCAGATAAGGTACTGACATTAGTAATATTCTTATTTTTCTTACGAAACAAAATGAGATCAAACACTATACATCTAATAAAATGCTTCAAATAATAAACAGTATGTAGTAACTTGAATTTTTATAATCTTTCTGGCATAAAATCCTAAGGATTTGAAACATATATTTGCACAAAGGAAATTCATTGTTAAACCCACTCGTCTTTCTATAAGGCATAACAAAATTTTACAAAACAGAATTGTAGAGAAGCTCATAAAATAATACTCATAATTTTGTATTCTATATGCAGGCATTTTGAATTTCTGAAAGATTTTATTTTTAAAATTCTAAACTTAATTTATGGATTTGCTTTTTTGATATTTTCTTATCATTTGATGCAATTTTATATAAAACTCCTTAATTCAATTTCTCATTCTAGGGTTATTACACAATATTGATTTATAAATTCCAGATCTTTTCCATTTTTTCCAAAATCAATTATAAAAAATTGTAAACCACAATTGGAGCTTTTCTTTTTTCGAATTTGGATAATTTCTAGGTTTCAGTTTTTTTTTCGTAAATTTAACTTCTTTCAAAGTCGAAAAACTTAAATTTCTTATTCCGTTTAATTTCAACTGCATTCTTTTTCAGAATCGAATCTTTTCTATTTGAATTTCTATTACTTGTGAGGATTTCTAATTCGAATTATTTCAAAAACTGAAAAATTTTAAACTCCATCATTTTGTATTGTATACTACTTTTTCTTTCGTAAAACTCAAGTTTGAAATTTTTGTAATTCTACTATACAAGGTGGATGCTTTCATTCTGAATTGTTCATTTGAAAAATTTAAAAACTTTCAACTGTTAGGACTTTTCTTTTATCAAGCTTAATCTAAAATTATTTAATTTCAAAAGATTTTATTCTTAAATTATTCATTTTCGAATCGTTTCAATTTTAAATTAATCAATGTTGGGCGCCTTAAACATAAGAAATTTATTGGATTTAAATTTGAAACTTAACAATTTTTAAATATATCTTAATCTATGATTATCACATATTAAATTTAAAATGTTTAAATTTCAAACGCTTTCATGTGCAAATTATCCATGTTTCAACGCTTTCGATTTTAAATTATAAAAATACAAATTCGAATCCAAAATAAATTTTAATGTAAAACCAACATTATTCAATTTTCAACATTTTCAAACATTCAATTAAAAATGATTCAATTTCAAACAATTTAATTTAAGAATTATTCAATTCGAAACCTTCTAAATGCAGTTTATGCAACTGCAAACACTTACAATGTTAAATTATTCAATTTCAAATACTTTAAACTTAAAATTACTTAATTATTATCATTAAAGAAAAATAATCGCATAAGATGAAATTAATTCAACTCTGATTTGAAATATTTGTAAAGATGAAGAAAATCTTTAAAAATTAATTCCTAATTCACTCATTCCAATACAATTATTATCTTTCCTACAAACATGATAAGTTCGAGGATAAGTTTGATTTTGAAGTGTTTGTAAAGCCCACGAACTTCGACATACTTTGAATTATTCAAGAATAAATTAGATTTCAATTTCATGGACGCCTGAATCACAAAACTTTGTTATTTCAAAGGTTTTTCAATTTGGAATAATTTCTAGGTTCTAGTTTTTTAATGTCAGCTTAACTTTTTGCAAATTCGAGAAACTTGAATTTTCTATTTCTTCTAATTTTGACTTCATTCTTTTACAAAATCCAATTTTCTCTATTTAAATTTTTATTATTTGGAAAGGATTTTTAATTTGAACTATTTTCAGAACAGAAAATTTTTGATATTAATAAAAGTTAAATATTTTTACTTAGCAGTTTCTATTCTTGGAGCCATTCACATACGAACATTGCTAAATATGAAATTTAGTTTAAAAATTTTCATTTTTGAGCTTTTTCAATTTTGAGCGCTTCGAATTTGATATTTTATGCTCTTGAATGTGATTAAATCAAATTGCTGATCTTAAAACATTTTAAATTTGTTATATAATTAATTTTTGAACGATATTTAATTAAAAATATATTGACAATATTCAGGCTTTCATTTGGAAATCATACTTTGAAATACAGTAAGATTGAATTATGAATTTATTCACTTTTTAATAACTGAATTTGAAATTATTCAATTTCGGACGTTTTTGACTTTAAAATGTTCAACCAATAAGTGTTACAAATTAAAATAGTACAATTTCCAAAGATTTTTCTTTAAAAGTCGACAGCGAGAATCTGAGCTCTGACTTTTTCAAACTGAAATTCTAGATTTCCGTAATTTGGATGGGGGAATTTCATTAATTCGATTTTCTATTTAATAGCCTAACGGTATGTGACAGAATGTTACATGCCAATTGTCACATGTCAATTTTCGGAAATGGGTCAAGATATATAAGGGCACGTTTGTCTGGCCCTTTCGTGTTTTTATTTTATTTTAATAATGCAATTTTATTAATTATATTCCATCTAGGGCTCTAAAGCCCTGCCCTGAGTTACATTCCAAACTAAACATTAATACAATTGCACCATTTAAACGAAATAAAAACTGGAATGGACCAGACAGACCCGCCCTTATATATTTTGAACCATTTCCAAAAATTTCAAGACAACATTCACATTTTTCACATTATAAAACTGCCGAATACAAACCATGTAATTGATCACGTGACACTCAGGTACATGCCCCTAATAGAAACATTCTTTTCCACTTTCCCTTCCTCCTTTTTCCCTATATTTGTCTTTCCAGTTTTTTTCTCTTCCTTTATTTTTTTCTTTCAAAAAATCTAGGAATTAAAAACCCATGGATGCGCGCGCAATATGAAACACTCCTATGTTTCCCGCGCGCGGGAAGAGTCCCCATTTGAAATTCTGGCCTTTGATGCAACGGTTCAAGTTGCGGTATATACGTGGTATACTGTGTTGCGTATGCGGAATGCAGCGAGAAAAAAGGAGAAGAAAGAGACATCCCATGTAGTTAGAAAGTTGAAGAGAGAAGGAGAGAAGAGAGAAGATTGGAAGAGGAAGATGGTGAGAGGGAGGGATAGAGTGAAAGATAAAGAGAGAGGATGAAAAGAGTCGGGGTCCAGGGTCGATGCCGCGACACGGTCAGTACTGGTCAGCGAGGGCATCGTACCAGAGACTGAAATACTCTCAGGAACGTAAAATCTCTTCACCCCAGTTCTTAAATTTTGCTTTCGCTATTTTTGGATTAGATTCACATTTGAAGGAAAATCTTTTATTGTAAATTAGGGAAAGAAAAAAAAAGGAAAAGCAGGGTGGCGATTTTACCTTAAAGCCTAAAGACGGCCTTGAATTTTTTAAATCGAAAAAAAACGTGAAAAACGTGAGGGTATTATTTCTGAAGTACTCCGCCTAAAAAATCAAATTTCTCCGATCGGACTCATACTTCGGCAAAATGTAGTCCTACTGGATGGCAATTTCTGGGGAAAAAATTTTATCATTGGGACAAATATTTACCGAAAGAGAGGATGTGATATTTTTGGGTTTTCGGGGGTACCATCTAATTTAGCAACTAGTAATTCTTTTAATATCAGTTGTATCCCTTGAAATATTCGCAATTCTCTGAAATCCCTTAGAAGCTTTTGAAATCTTCAAAATCTTGGAATCTTTTGAAATTTTATATATTTGAGATGGCGGATATGTTATTTTAGTCAATCTAGTATAGAAGTTTGAAATTACTTTCAAAGGTCAAGTGAAAAAATAGTTGCGTCAGTTTCATTTTTTCAAAATAGTTACATCGTTAAAAAATGTGTTAATAAGTGTCAATAGTGGTGTGAATCCGAGGCCTGTAATTAAAGTGTTTAAAAAAACCTTTAAAATCAAAATTACTCGGTGTATTTAAGGTAGTCATTAAATCTGAAACTTGTGAAGATTAAGAGTCCCACAAAGGGATGTCTCTCAACTTCCTTCCATCAATCCTTCCAAGTTTCCTTACATTCGAAGTTATATTAAAGTGCCTGTAACCCGCCTGCTGCGGATGACAAGCTGGCTGAAAGTCGGGCGTTTCTCTGGAAGCTTTCGACAAAAGACAACCCCTTATCTTCCACTACCACTTCAAATCCCAAAAGTAGGAAAGAGACGCGCAGATTCATCCTAGGCAGTGAAGAACGCGAAACGATTGCGCTTCGTGTGACAAATCATGATTGCGAGAAAACGGTTTCCCTAAAAGTCTTCTTTCCGCCTTGGAGTGATTTCTCCATCTGTCAAGAGCAAATCTTATTGACGGTGAAGGCTGACACATTTTTCCTCAATTGTAGAATAAAATGTTTGGGGAAAAATTCGAGAGAAGAAAAAGAAATCGAGTTTTTAGTTTCTCTCATTCCTTTTTGAAAAGCATATTCGTTTCTTCCTATCTTATTGACCTGTTCTTCAGGTCAACTTAATATAACTTCTATTAACGATTTCCCAGCTGAAGAGCTTCGCAAAGCCATCATACATCACGATTCACGCATAAATACTCAAACTGACTGATAAATCTATTGGAAGATCCATACTCTTTACCCCAACCACATCCACTAAGCAAAGTTCTTCACAAGGGCCATAATTATCCAAAATGGTTTCAGGTGTCATTCTTCTTCTTATAAACAATTGTCGTCCATACCTCCCTATTCTTGCATTCATCTTTTGCTTCCTTTACATCTATACATCTTTTTAAGAAGCTTTTGTATTTCTACGACTCTTCATATCTATTCGCTTTAGAATCTCATTCGCACATTGCAATCATTTTTTATTCGGTCTACCTCTGGGTATGCTACCGTTCACCTTACCTAAATACACCTGCTTAGTTAAATGTTCTTCATTCATTCTCTCAGTATGATCAAACCATCTCAGCAAATTCCTTTTACTCTTGTCAATCAATGTTTATGCTACACCATATTCTTTGAGAACCCACTCAATACTGACTTTGTCCATTCACGTTTTACCGCATATATGCCTCAGGAATTTCATGCCAACCCCGTTAGCTTTACTACTATCCTTTTTTTGATACGTCCAGGTCTGACTGTCATACAGCACAGTGAATGCATGCACCGAATTATATATTGCAATTTTAGCTTTATTCCTTATATTTTTACTTCTAGTAATGGCTCGTACATTGCCGATAATCTTTTTACCCTCGTTCATACGTATGGATATCTCTGCATCTATCTTTCAGCCAGAAGTACGTAAACTTCCAAGATACACGAAATCATCAACTTGTTCTATCTTCTCTTCGTTTAAGGCAATGTTGCAGACTGTTTTCTCACTCCTTCTTTCAAACACAATCATTTTTTTTTTGTATTCACGTTAACCTAAAGACCCATGCTCTTCATGCTGGTATCCAGTCTGCTCACCATTCTCTGAAAATCAACTGATTCTGCCGTAACA